>JAQFVV010012938.1:0-396397 GCA_028023455.1 Epiperipatus broadwayi
CTAGAAACTTAAATTCACCCATGTACACACACATATACAAAGAAGAAGTGATGTTTCCAATTTAAAATTTAACTTATTAACATTTCTTTCTTTAAGCAATTATATTATTTATCTGAATTAATAACCATTATTTTTTAAAATATATTTTATATTTAAAGTAAATTGACTAAATAAGAATTTAATCTGAACAATTTATGACTTAAATTATAACTAAATAATTATACTATTAAATAATTATACTTTAACTCTTAAACTCTCTGTATACGGACAACTTTAGTTATAGCTTAATCCTGTCTACTCTCTCTATTTTACACATACTTAACTTAACTTTGTGCTAAAGCATATAGCTTATTATAAAATTACTTTAATAACAATTCTTACATTTGCAGGTTATTATTTATTTGATACTTATTAAAAACAGAATAAAATAAATATTTTTGCATTCAAGTTAGATAACATAACTTGGACAAATATAGTTATAGTCTCTTTTCTCTTTTATTTATTATTTTTTATAAAATTATAAATAAACACCATAAATTATTACATTAACATCTTCAATAGGAATAATGTTCAAAAACACAGGTTATACTATATATATTTATATATAACCCAACAATGCAATAAAGGAATAAACAATAAGTGATTCTTCATTATGAAAGCCTGGAATTTACATTGATTACTACAAAGAAAACATGCATAAGAAGCCATATTATAAGTTTGAAAAAGCTGTCATATATTACTTTACCTGGCTAAGTTAAGGCCTAAATGATCTATCCAATATAAATACTTAAAAAATAATAAAAAAAAATTGAATAATCCCTGCTAAATTGAAGGTCCATTCAAAAGATTGTACTCACATATCCAAACTTTCTAAGGTAGCTCTAGAGAACTGTGATTTAGATATATAATTAGAATTAAACATTTAATTAAAATGGACTTAACTTATCGAAGCTAATGTAAATTAAATGGCATATAAATTAATATGGTTTTCAAAACTATTTCAACTTTTATTTTTATATTTGTTTAAAAAAATAAATCTGAATTTCTAATCTCAATAATTGCACGAGTAAAGTTCTAATTGCAAGCATAACTGATTATATTTTAGAAAACCAAAATCTTCAAACCAGGTGAGAAAGGGGGATTAAAACACTCTTTGCTTTTGATTAATTAGCTTTCTTTTAGTGGGGTGAATGATTTCTCAGAAACAAAAATATATTTACAAAATAGCCGATTAGTAGAACACTAAATCTAGCATATATATATATATATATTCTAACCTTAATTGTTCTGCCAAACTTTAGTAGCGCTACCTCTATAGCCTCACGTTTGTGGTGCTAAAACTGTAACCTCATCTGTGGTGCTAGATTTTAACCTTACTCTGTGCACCTTTCACTTGTTTAATCTTAATAAAACTCTCATTTATATCAAGTAGCTAATCAGTTAAAATTTATATATTTAGGATCAAATGTATACCGGGGGCGCCAAATTGCAGCTATAAATGGTAACCAGTTCTCATTTATATCTGACTGGAGAGAACTCTGTAATGAATGCAAAGGACTCATAATTTATGTTCAATAGCTACAATTATATAACACGGAATGTCTGTGTTATGTTCTCTAATCAGAGAGTTCCTAATCTTATTTCTTTCTCACATATATTTTTAGATCAACTATAAATTCATGATCCCTATTTTCTAATAATGGAATAATTTAGTATAGTATAATAATGTTGTTATACCAAGCTACTTGACTTCCAAACTAGCTCTGAGATCAAAATTGAATTGCTCTTTCTCAAGGTCTAGATCTATCAAGAGGTGCCCATATAAATGATTATATTGCAATGGATATGATCCCCTATCTGCCAAATAAATTTTAATAAAAGTTCAATAGTGGGAATCACTCTGAACACCTGAGAGCAGGAAAGGGATTTTATGTCTGCTCCCAGCATTCAACACATTACAATGAATCAAAATTTAAATTGATCAACTTAATTTAACTATTCCCTGTCATTTTATTCTGTTATTTCTAATTTATCTTTAATTGATAACCTTAATAAATTTTATTTTGCTGAAGTAAACTATGGAAGTAAACCATGGACATGATTCAGATAATTAATTAAATTTTACTTATGAAAGTAAATTACGGAAATAACCGTAAACTAGATTAAGCAAATTAATCATAACAATAAATTATATAAACTGACGTCTATAAAATGACTTATATAAAATGAATTATATTACTCAAATATGGCAGTATTAAATTACTATTGTAAATCAATAATGAAATAAAGTATTAATATCAAATTGACTATGTGAATCGAATATGGAAACAATATAATAATGACTACTGCAAATCGATTTTGGAAACAAAGCATCATTATAAAATAATTAACTAAATTTAAAATATAACTCATATTACCTTAAATATAGGTGCTGGATATACGGATTCTGGAGATATTTGAAACACCAAAACACAAAACACAATGTAATCTTATAACAATAATAAAACTTTATTACATGAAATAATAAATATAAAATTAAAACAAAACACACTAAATTGTAATATTGTTCCACAAATATATGCTTCTGATCTATGTTTGAGTTAACTAATTTCTTGGATGACTCACTTTCGGTTTTGACCCATTCATTTATTATAAATGATTAATAACAATCATAAATACAGACGCTGGAAACAGAATTTCGTATATTTTAGCTTTAAGAAATCTTAGCTTGAGAGAGAAGAAAACCTACAAATCTCTACTTCCCCCTCCTTTTATCGTAAACATTGTCTATTGGACTATTCCAAAATATTATATTCGTTTCAATTATCTTAACCAGCAATGTGAAATAATTTGAAAATTTAAATCATTTTATTAAGTAATAATTTTCACATTTCCAATGAAGAAGGATTATACGTCACAAAATTTACCCTACTAAATCTTACAAACGGGTTTAAATTCAAAACCCACACTTTCACATTCATGCTTGTCAGATCTTTACGTTTTGACTGTATATATCGTAACTAGTTCGGTATGCCCACCCAGCTTGACGACCTCAATTTACCATCATTCAAAACAAATCAATCTAGATCGGTCAGTTTATTACCTAAAATCCTTGTCATCTTCCTCATACATATATATCTGACTGAATCCTTATCCTTTCCGGGCAACATTGGTATGTCTCAGATAAGAAAAACTCTCTTCATACCACATTACCATACAGCGTCTATAGCTCGATAAGGGAAATATAACAACTACAACGGTATCGACTTTAAACTTAAACGATTTGCTTGAGCCAGGGAGAGATCTATCCTAAGATCCAGAATTGTGTAAAGAGCTTGTCTTAGACACTTATTCCCTATATTGGCTTGCAACATTTTCTGTACTTAAACAGTAACTTTATTACTGATTCCCTATTTAATAAATAAATGGAAACTTAGTCCTCTAACTGCTATGGTATCTATAAATCTGGAGACAACCATTTCTCATCCCTTGGGTGGTAGGATTACTTTCATTAGTAATGATAAGCATTTATAACTCTAAATCTGCCCACACATACATCGATTCTAGTCTAGATAATGACAAGACTAACCGGATCTCAAATCAATACATAGATGAATTATTTTAATTTTAACCGGTCAAGCCAATAACATACCTAATATCTATATCAATAACAGATCAATACTCACGGCATAATAATGGGTTTTATGACCATCCTCTCACTCTTCATTATTTACTATCAAGCATAATTAAAATTTTGTTAAGAGTAATAAAATATTTATATCATTTCTCTCTTTACTTTTAAGTCTAAATTTACGGGAGCATCTATATTCAAATGGTATCAAAATCATTTTTCTTTCTTTCCTTCACATTTTAAACATAAACAAAATATTAAATTCAATAATCTAGTGATCAGAGTGTTACATAGCATATAAACAAAAAATGACATATAATACTAATAATAATAATAATAATAAAAATAAATAAATGACATATTATATTAATGAAATAAATGAAGAATAAATATCAGTATTACAGACAGTCTCTCTCTAAATTTCTCTTTTCTTCCACAGTTCATTAATTAATTACTATATTTGGTTCATTTTACTTGAGATAGCTATCAATTGCACCTCAGACAGTTAACTTTACTTAAGACGCACAGACAGTCATTTGAATCAAGATAGATATAAAACGTAGATAGTCAGTTACTTTAAAATTTGTAGATATTTAAATCAGAATGTAGATACATTATAGTTAATAAATTTAAAACGTTCTGTTGTTACCTTCCACTTGATGATTCTTCCGGAGATTGAATTCACTTTGTTCTCCTTTCTTCTTTTCTTTGATTGTAGATATTTAAAGGTTCAAATTATGGCAAGATGCAGCTTTTGATTACTAACATGAATAAACTTTATTTTCAAAATATTATAACAGAAGATCGTTGTAATTCTTTAAACGAATCTTAAATAGCCATATAAATGGAATTGATCTTTTAATTTGATAGAAGAAATTTGACCATTTTCTCCTTATAGGAGATTTTATAAGTAGATTGGATAAAATTTGAGCAGACAATAACTTATCAAAAGTTGACTTCTTCATGATTAATTTTGAGAAGACAGAGATATGCACCATGATTTTTGAATTAGAACTTCATATTTGGGTCTACGATACAATTTGATTTCATTATTAAAATTGTATAGAAAATTTTAAAAAACTTACAAAATATATACTTTTAGATATGAATTTTAGTTTTAGTTAGCTAGCTTAGTTTCAATCAGCAAAAGTTTCTTTTTCTCCCCTTTCTCCTTTGTTCTTTTAGTTTTTATAGTTTAAAAGAAAAAAGAAAGTCTGTTACCCCCTCCCCCAGTGATTTCTTCCCAAGTCTAGTCATAAAACAATTTCCATTCAGAGCCATTACTCTCACCAAGGTGTTATCCTTCCTAATCGTTTCTCTTTGATCTTAAACCAGATCTTTTTTAATTCACATGTCTCTGGTCAATTTATGAAATTTAGTTTTAACGACGGTATAATTAAAACATAAGCTTGCTAACACTTGTTTTGGTCAAACAAAGACGACAGTCATTCCATCTAAATAATTTCTTATTTAGATTTACATTTTAATAATTTAAAGAAAAAATTATTTCAGTTTCTTTAAAGGAAAGAGAAAAAAATCCAACCCATATGTCTGCATTACACACACACATACACTGTACAGACTATCAAACATAAAACTGATTGTTTAGATTATGAGAACAAAATATCTCTCACAATTGCTTATAATTTCAAGCATATAAATTTATAATTTTTAGATAATCATAACCATAAATATCTACCACAATCTCCTATAACTGTAAACTTATTCTCTGTTAACCAAAGCTACTGACAAAATGATTCACTCTTACTTCTCAGCAACTCTTTAGTAATACCTTGCAGACAAACACACAAACTGTCTCTATATCTGTTACTTGTAATCTATATAGCCATTACTTTCTCAAGCCAAAACTTTAACTTTTCTTTATCCAAAAAAAAAATTTTTCCATCATTACTTAAGTTTATCATATTTGGTTTAGATGGAATAAACCAAAGGGTTATAGACCCCCACCGTTATATAAAATTTTCTTTTTTTCATATTAATCACCAATCATAACCGAAATGACAAACTCTACTATCATTAAACTGTATTTATTAAAGACAAGTTTTCAAAAGGAATTTTCATTTTACCTTTAATTTTGCTATTTAAACATATAGATGTCATGTGATCAAATAAATGGACAGGATCGAACCAGTACCATCACTTTTCATTTTACACTTTATTTTATCACTGCTTATCCTGTTTCTAATGGAACAGGCTTCAAGCTACGTGCATTATAAGTTCCTCTAGTTCCCTCCGGGGTGGAAAGCAAGAAAGCATTTTCTCCTTTCTGTTCTATGATTTCATATGGCCCCTCATATAAGTTAAGAAATTTTCTGAAAACACCTCTCTGGGGATTACTCACATGAGGGGTTCGAACCAGAACAAAGTCATGCAATTTAAATGGATGTGGTCCAGTTTTAGATTGTTTTATACGCTTTTGACCCATTCTTTTCAAATTACTTCTGGCCTCTGCCTGATCCCTTCCTATATCTATATTTTCCTGAATTATGGGTAAGGGAGTCTTAACTAGAACAGGCTCATGCTTACCAAAGTGAAGTCGAATGGGAGTAAATTTGGTTGACTCATTAGATGTAATATTAATGTACTGAATTATTTGTGGCAATTTATTAACCCATTGTCTGTGATTATCCTTTATATAAACCCTAAATAATCGGCCTAACTCTCTCATTACTCTCTCACACGGGTTAGATTGTGGATTTCTAATCGAACTCATAATGTGATGAACATTATTCCTTCTAATCCATCTATTCCATGTGCTGGAGATGAAAGCTGTTGCGTGATCAGTTAAAATATTCATAGGTTTGCCCACTAATGGAATTTGAAATTGTTCTAAACATTTAATTACACCTTTAGCATCAGCTTTTGAAACTGGATAAGCTGAGACATATTTTGTGAACACATCGTACGTCACAAGTATAAATTTCTTTCGGTTGAAAGGTGGAAGCGGCCCATAGAAGTCAATTGCCAACAGTTCATTGGGTTTATCCGGTAAAATTGGCTGTAAAAACCCTGCATAAGATTTCCCACTAGGTTTAGTTTTTAAACAAACTAGACAAGTTTTAAGTCTGTTTATAATAGTTTCAGACATTCTAGCCCAATAAAAATACTGTCGCAGAATGTATTCTATTTTCTGTCCGCTATAATGTCCATATTGGCAATGTACATAATATATAAGTTTATTAATAAGACAAGGTGGAATTACTACTCTCCAAGAGTTATCTGATTGTTTGTTTACCTTCTTCATCAGAATTCCCTTTTCTAACTTATAATTATTTTTTATTTTATTAACAAATCTATTCTCGTCACTTGGTTGGTTTAAATTGCCCAAAATATCAATAATTTTCTTTAAACTACCAACCTGCCTTTGCAAATCGACTAACCCCTTATATTCCTCCACAATGGACTCTTCCAGCAGTTCAATTTCAGTACTACTTATAATAATATTTTCCGTATGGGGATGTGCATAAACTACATCTACCGGGTGTCTACTTAAAATATCAGCCACCAAGTTATTTTTTCCTTCACAATATACTATTCTATAATTAAATTGTTGGAGATACAGACTCCATCTGACCAACCGCTCATTATTGAGATAACTTTTATTCAGAAATTCAAGACTGCGATGATCAGACAAAACAATAATTTCTGATCCCAACAAAATCTGTCTTAATCTCTGAAACCCCCATACTACTGCTAGAGCTTCCTTTTCTGTTGTAGAGTAATTAAGTTCTGCTCCTCTTAAGTGACGACTAAGAAAATACAAAACTTTTGGCTCCTTTAAATCATTCAGCTGATAGAGAATTACCCCCAATCCACGTCCACTGCTATCAGTTTGTAAATAAAATTCTTTTTCAAAGTTAGGATAAGCCAAAATAACAGTTTTTAAAAATGTACTTTTAATTTTATTAAACTCAATAGTATGTTCCGAGGTCCACTCCCATCTTTCACCTTTCTTAAGTAAAATAGACAAATACATAGTATCATAAGCTAGGTTACTGTAAAATTTATGATAATAATTGCACAGTCCCAGGAACGATCTTAATTGTTTACGTGTCTTAGGCTGTGGAAAATTGTTAATAGCTTCAATTTTATCTGGATGAGGTTTGATCCCCTCCTCACTAATTAAATGGCCAAGAAACGTAATTTCTTTAACAGCAATTGCGCATTTTTCGAGGTTAATTTTAATATTATTTATATGACACTCGTATAAAAATAGTTTTAAATGTTGTAGATGTTTTTCCCAGCTCTCTGAAGCAATTACGATGTCATCAACGTACATGATTAAAACCTCTTGCAGTTGCTTAGAGAAGGCCATGCTTAGACATCTGATCAAGCTAGCACCACTGTTTACCAAACCAAAGGGCATCCTCTGGAAGATATAGGATTGACCCTGATAACGGAATGCCGTGTATTTTTGATCATCTTTATGTAGTGGTATCTGCCAATAGCTAGCAGTCAAATCAAATGTCGAAAATATGCTCTTCCCTTTAAATTTAATAAATAATTCGTGGGCAGGAGAAGGAATATCACGCTCTGGAATAGTAGCTTGGTTAAGCATACGCGCATCCAAGCACACACGGATTGTACCATTTTTTTTTTTTACAATCACTAATGGATTCACAAAAGGAGATGGGCTTTTCTTTATTAGTTGCCACTCGAGCATATCATCAATTTGCTGTTGGACTTCAGCTTGATATTGATATGGGATGGGGTATGTGCGCTGCTGAAAAGGCTCATTAGATTTTAAATAAATTCTATGCACATATCCCTTTAATATACCGGGTATTTTCGAAAAAATATTTTTATACAAGGATAACAGTTGATAGAGTGATTCATAGTATTTACTGCCAATTGCACATGAACCCTCTAACTTTGATTTAATATTCATATCAACTGTCACTTCCTGTATACACATTAATTGATCTTGCTGACTAACTATATTACTTATAAAATTACAACTTTCAGACTCGCATTTAAAAATTCTCTTTCTATAATCGAAAAAACAGTTGTGCATATCCATGAAGTCAGAACCAATGATGGCCTCATGGATCAAACCTGGCATTATCAAAAACACATGTTTAAACTCGGTAACATTTAATTTTAAAGTCAGATAAATCTGCTTATTATATAGTTTGCTTTTCTTCCCATTTGCTAAAGTAACTTGAATTGTTTTTATAGGCAGAGTGGGAATACTCTCATTTTTGTTAGCAATTTTTAAATAAGTCTCCTCAGATAAGATAGAAGCTTGGCTACCCGAGTCGACTAATGCGTTTATCATTATACCAGCAACAGACATTTGAATAAGTGGACAATTATATAAAATAGGAGGCTCAACTACTCGGTGTTGTTCTAAATAATCTACCCCTAAATCTATACTATTTAAAATCCACATGACTTCGTTCCTCTGTTGAATATGGGGGCCCCGGAGTGAGGAACTATTCTTCGAGGTCCATTTCAGTTTAATGCACCAGAACTAGCTTTACCTTTGACATTTGTTTTTGGCGCAGTTTTTACACCGCTTGTAGACGGTTGACTCAAATGAGTGGAGTCTACTGTACTTAAGGGTCTCTGGAATCGAACCCCGCCCTTACTATAAGGACTAACTTGGTTATGCATATATTCTCGGAGGTTTTTAAAATGTTGGCGAGGAGGCTGCCTAAATGATAAATTAATGTTACTCATTGAGGGTTGGTATTCCCTGCTGGCTCTGGGTTTACCTTCTAAATTTCTCTCACTCGTTTCGAGTGATTCTAAGATTTCAGCTATCTCCTCGATGGTCTGAAGATTAGCAGCAATTAAGATCTGCTCAATGTGTCTAGGCAAATTGTGTCTGATTATTCGGATAATTTGCGATTCAGATAGAGGGAAGGCAGTTAAGGTTTTTAATTTTACTGCTTGGCTACGAAAGAATTGGGTGTAACTGCCCTTTTGCAAACTATACTTTTCCTGTGACACTTTATAACGAATATTGTCCTGCCTATCCTCCCCCCAAAAGCATGACAATATTATATGCCTGTAGTCCCCATAGGTGTGTGGTCGCTCAAACAATGAGTACCACCAATCTTTAGCACTTGCATACAGGTGATTGCTGGCTATTGCGATTTTTTCGCTTTCTGTGAGGCTGCATAAAGCAAATAACTCCTCCAGATTCATTAGGTACTCCGAGGGATTTTCTAAATATTCCCCTTTAAAACTTTTAATTTTAAGAAACTTCAAAGCCATCGCACTGTTATTCCCACTATCTCCATTAAAACACTCTTTATCAATTTTATTAATTCTATCCCCATAATTTTTCTCAAGTGCCCTACTGGAATGACCTATCACAACTTGTTTGACTGGGGTGCTACCATCTACTATTCCTCGAGAACAGTCTTTCCCTCCATCTTCACTGCTATCCAGATTTCTACATGATTGTAATTCATCTATCTGCTGGCTGATCCTAATTAATTTATCTTCCCATTTTAACTTATTGATCATTTCGTGTACGTATTCCTGTTGCTCAGCCTTCATTTTCTCTAATTGACTATTTATCCCTTGATTAATGCCTACTTCCTTATTGGACCATTGATTAACCTTTTGGCCGACCATAGACAACTCTCTTTGAACTTGTTCGAGGCCCTTTTCTATCCCAACTTTCAGAGTTTGATGATCCTCCTCTGATTTTTGAATTTTACTGTTCATTTCATATTTAAATTGGTCTACCAAACAATTTGATTGGACCTCTATACTTTGCAATTTCTGATAAATTCCCTCTTTCCAATCTAGATTGATTGAAGCAAGCTGACCACTTAACTGTTCAGTGATTTCTTGTCCACTATGAACCAATCTTTTGTCTATTTCTTCTCTATACTCATTTTGCAACAGTTCCTTAGCCTGTCCTATTTTTGCTTCTACATTTTCCGTCAGATCCTTCATCTGATCTATTACCATTAAATTCAAATTTTGTATTGACTCTTGAGCATCTTTCTGAGTTATTTCAATAGCCTCTTTTACTTTACTTTCTAAGACATCTATTTTCTTTTCCAATTGAATACTTTTTAAGCTACAATTCTCACTAATTGTCTTTAACTGACTATCTAACCAAGGTTTTTGAGCGTCTATTTTGATTTCCAATGCGTCTATCTTCTTTAATTTCTCATTTTGAGCATCTAACTTCCCAAGTAATTCTTCCTTTTGAGCATCAAATTTCCTACTCAAAGCATCTGATTTCTCATTTTGAACCTCAAATTTCTCATTGAATTTATTTAATTCTTCCTTTTGAGCATCAAATTTCTCATTGAATTTATTTAATTCTTCCTTTTGAGCATCAAATTTCTCATTTTGTTCTTCTTTTTGAGCATCAAATTTCCTACTCAAAGCATCTGATTTCTCATTTTGTTCTTCTTTTTGAGCATCAAATTTCCTACTCAAAGCATCTGATTTTTCCATCATCTCTTTTATCATCAAGAAAAGTGTCTGGCTATCTGCATCTGTCATTCTAGTTCCAGTTGCCTCTGGGCTTATGGGAATTAATTCCGGGATTTCCTCACTTTCTATTTCACTCTCTACACACTCCATTCTCTTTTACTTATCTTTGAACTTTCTAGCTAGCTTAAGTATATATATATTTAATTATAAAATTTAAATAAACTGGTGCACATCTCCTCTCCCCTCCATCAACCCGAACTAAATCCACCCTCAACAAGCTCTGCACAAACTATCCACAGATCCACTCCATCTATCTATTCACTGCAAATCTCAACCTTCAAATTCTACAAGTGTTTTACAATGTTTCAATATCCAGAACTCCGTACACCTTTTAATAATTGACGATAAAATTATGTTTGATTGATTGATTTCCACATATCATAGATCGATTCACAAAATAAACGTTTCATTTTTTTTTTTTTTTTTTATTTTATTTAATCCTCTAGCAAACAGATTGATGATGCTGTTTTACTATCCATCATCTACGCACACACTTAGGTTTGCAATATATATAATATCTGAATTACACTCTTAAATCTTTATAGTTTTACTTCCATCCATAGACTATCTCGCAGCACTAAAATTAACATATATTTTTACAAATCATCATCACAGATCATCATCAGGCTTTCGTTGCCGTGACAATCTTAATGTATAGCATCCTCTCTAACACATCATTATCAAGCTTCACTTTGCGGCACTAAAACTCTAGCATTTTTTTTTTTTTTTCCATAAAGGGCATTCTCACTAATAGATCATCATCAAGCCTCACGTTGCGCAGCCAATTCTAACCTTAATTGTTCTGCCAAACTTTAGTAGTGCTACCTCTATAGCCTCACGTTTGTGGTGCTAAAACTGTAACCTCATCTGTGGTGCTAGATTTTAACCTTACTCTGTGCACCTTTCACTTGTTTAATCTTAATAAAACTCTCATTTATATCAAGTAGCTAATCAGTTAAAATTTATATATTTAGGATCAAATGTATACCGGGGGCGCCAAATTGCAGCTATAAATGGTAACCAGTTCTCATTTATATCTGACTGGAGAGAACTCTGTAATGAATGCAAAGGACTCATAATTTATGTTCAATAGCTACAATTATATAACACGGAATGTCTGTGTTATGTTCTCTAATCAGAGAGTTCCTAATCTTATTTCTTTCTCATATATATTTTTAGATCAACTATAAATTCATGATCCCTATTTTCTAATAATGGAATAATTTAGTATAGTATAATAATGTTGTTATACCAAGCTACTTGACTTCCAAACTAGCTCTGAGATCAAAATTGAATTGCTCTTTCTCAAGGTCTAGATCTATCAAGAGGTGCCCATATAAATGATTATATTGCAATGGATATGATCCTCTATCTGCCAAATAAATTTTAATAAAAGTTCAATAGTGGGAATCACTCTGAACACCTGAGAGCAGGAAAGGGATTTTATGTCTGCTCCCAGCATTCAACACATTACAATGAATCAAAATTTAAATTGATCAACTTAATTTAACTATTCCCTGTCATTTTATTCTGTTATTTCTAATTTATCTTTAATTGATAACCTTAACAAATTTCATTTTGCTGAAGTAAACTATGGAAGTAAACCATGGACATGATTCAGATAATTAATTAAATTTTACTTATGAAAGTAAATTACGGAAATAACCGTAAACTAGATTAAGCAAATTAATCATAACAATAAATTATATAAACTGAAGTCTATAAAATGACTTATATAAAATGAATTATATTACTCAAATATGGCAGTATTAAATTACTATTGTAAATCAATAATGAAAGTAAAGTATTAATGTCAAATTGACCATGTGAATCGAATATGGAAACAAGATAATAATGACTACTGCAAATCGATTTTGGAAACAAAGCATCATTATAAAATAATTAACTAAATTTAAAATATAACTCATATTACCTTAAATATAGGTGCTGGATATACGGATTCTGGAGATATTTGAAACACCAAAACACGAAACACAATGTAATCTTATAACAATAATAAAACTTTATTACATGAAATAATAAATATAAAATTAAAACAAAACACACTAAATTGTAATATTGTTCCACAAATATATGCTTCTGATCTATGTTTGAGTTAACTAATTTCTTGGATGACTCACTTTCGGTTTTGACCCATTCATTTATTATAAATGATTAATAACAATCATAAATACAGACGCTGGAAACAGAATTTCGTATATTTTAGCTTTAAGAAATCTTAGCTTGAGAGAGAAGAAAACCTACAAATCTCTACTTCCCCCTCCTTTTATCGTAAACATTGTCTATTGGACTATTCCAAAATATTATATTCGTTTCAATTATCTTAACCAGCAATGTGAAATAATTTGAAAATTTAAATCATTTTATTAAGTAATAATTTTCACATTTCCAATGAAGAAGGATTATACGTCACAAAATTTACCCTACTAAATCTTACAAACGGGTTTAAATTCAAAACCCACACTTTCACATTCGTGCTTGTCAGATCTTTACGTTTTGACTGTATATATCGTAACTAGTTCGGTATGCCCACCCAGCTTGACGACCTCAATTTACCATCATTCAAAACAAATCAATCTAGATCGGTCAGTTTATTACCTAAAATCCTTGTCATCTTCCTCATACAGATATATCTGACTGAATCCTTATCCTTTCCGGGCAACATTGGTATGTCTCAGATAAGAAAAACTCTCTTCACACCACATTACCATACAGCGTCTATAGCTCGATAAGGGAAATATAACAACTACAACGGTATCGACTTTAAACTTAAACGATTTGCTTGAGCCAGGGAGAGATCTATCCTAAGATCCAGAATTGTGTAAAGAGCTTGTCTTAGACACATATTCCCTATATTGGCTTGCAACATTTTCTGTACTTAAACAGTAACTTTATTACTGATTCCCTATCTTAATAAATAAATGGAAACTTAGTCCTCTAACTGCTATGGTATCTATAAATCTGGAGACAACCATTTCTCATCCCTTGGGTGGTAGGATTACTTTCATTAGTAATGATAAGCATTTATAACTCTAAATCTGCCCACACATACATCGATGCTAGTCTAGATAATGACAAGACTAACCGGATCTCAAATCAATACATAGATGAATTATTTTAATTTTAACCGGTCAAGCCAATAACATACCTAATATCTATATCAATAACAGATCAATACTCACGGCATAATAATGGGTTTTATGACCATCCTCTCACTCTTCATTATTTACTATCAAGCATAATTAAAATTTTGTTAAGAGTAATAAAATATTTATATCATTTCTCTCTTTACTTTTAAGTCTAAATTTACGGGAGCATCTATATTCAAATGGTATCAAAATCATTTTTCTGTCTTTCCTTCACATTTTAAACATAAACAAAATATTAAATTCAATAATCTAGTGATCAGAGTGTTACATAGCATATAAACAAAAAATGACATATAATACTAATAATAATAATAATAATAAAAAATAAATAAATGACATATTATATTAATGAAATAAATGAAGAATAAATATCAGTATTACAGACAGTCTCTCTCTAAATTTCTCTTTTCTTCCACAGTTCATTAATTAATTACTATATTTGGTTCATTTTACTTGAGATAGCTATCAATTGCACCTCAGACAGTTAACCTTACTTAAGACGCACAGACAGTCATTTGAATCAAGATAGATATAAAACGTAGATAGTTAGTTACTTTAAAATTTGTAGATATTTAAATCAGAATGTAGATACATTATAGTTAATAAATTTAAAACGTTCTGTTGTTACCTTCCACTTGATGATTCTTCCGGAGATTGAATTCACTTTGTTCTCCTTTCTTCTTTTCTTTGATTGTAGATATTTAAAGGTTCAAATTATGGCAAGATGCAGCTTTTGATTACTAACATGAATAAACTTTATTTTCAAAATATTATAACAGAAGATCGTTGTAATTCTTTAAACGAATCTTAAATAGCCATATAAATGGAATTGATCTTTTAATTTGATAGAAGAAATTGGATAAAATTTGAGCAGACAATAACTTATCAAAAGTTGACTTCTTCATGATTAATTTTGAGAAGACAGAGATATGCACCATGATTTTTGAATTAGAACTTCATATTTGGGTCTACGATACAATTTGATTTCATTATTAAAATTGTATAGAAAATTTTTAAAAACTTACAAAATATATACTTTTAGATATGAATTTTAGTTTTAGTTAGCTAGCTTAGTTTCAATCAGCAAAAGTTTCTTTTTTCTCCCCTTTCTCCTTTGTTCTTTTAGTTTTTATAGTTTAAAAGAAAAAAGAAAGTCTGTTACCCCCTCCCCCAGTGATTTCTTCCCAAGTCTAGTCATAAAACAATTTCCATTCAGAGCCATTTCTCTCACCAAGGTGTTATCCTTCCTAATCGTTTCTCTTTGATCTTAAACCAGATCTTTTTTTAATTCACATGTCTCTGGTCAATTTATGAAATTTAGTTTTAACGACGGTATAATTAAAACATAAGCTTGCTAACACTTGTTTTGGTCAAACAAAGACGACAGTCATTCCATCTAAATAATTTCTTATTTAGATTTACATTTTAATAATTTAAAGAAAAAAATTATTTCAGTTTCTTTAAAGGAAAGAGAAAAAAACCAACCCATATGTCTGCATTACACACACACATACACTGTACAGACTATCAAACATAAAACTGATTGTTTAGATTATGAGAACAAAATATCTCTCACAATTGCTTATAATTTCAAGCATATAAATTTATAATTTTTTAGATAATCATAACCATAATTATCTACCACAATCTCCTATAACTGTAAACTTATTCTCTGTTAACTAAAGCCACTGACAAAATGATTCACTCTTACTTCTCAGCAACTCTTTAGTAATACCTTGCAGACAAACACACAAACTGTCTCTATATCTGTTACTTGTAATCTATATAGCCATTACTTTCTCAAGCCAAAACTCTAACTTTTCTTTATCCAAAAAAAAAATTTTTCCATCATTACTTAAGTTTATCATATTTGGTTTAGATGGAATAAACCAAAGGGTTATAATATATATATATATATATATATATATATAGGTATATATATATATCGATATATATATATATATATATATATATATATATATGATTTATGAATGACCTCATATAGCAATATAATTGATCAACCTTAACAAATATAGGCTAATTTACTGTAAAACATAACATTAAAGAAAAATATAGCAAACATAGAAAATAGATAATACAAATGAAAGGGAAAAATCAAATGCAAATGAATTGTTTTACAGGCATAGGTTTATAAAGATCTCATGGTGAGAATTCAAAGTTTCTGCAATTATCTTCATGAAGGATTAAAGAAAAATATGGCATGATATGAAAAGTAGTGTATAGGTATGTTGATGCATAGCTTTCATGATGCAATTCACACTCATTTGATCCTAGATGGCACTTTTCTTGGATATTAATAATTAATGTTATTATGTAGACAGGCTGGATGTTTGAAATAACATGTGACTGAAGATGACATAATTGATTAAGTAGCTTTTTTTTTGAATGACAGTATAGCAGATCAGCAGGCTGAATTCATTTATGATGGCAGAACTTGGCACAGCTACACTGTTCAGCATACTTCGATGAGTAGCAGTTTACCAATTCCACTGGGATTCCAAACTCATATTTCCCCAGGATGGTGAAAGAAAAGTGAGCATTCACTTCTACTCAAATATGGTCATTATTCATGGCTCCTAGCATCCAAATAGTTAATGAACTTCTTAAAAATAACTTTGGAGGGAGATCTTGTTGATACTGGTGAAGAATTCTTTCATAAAATATCAGCTTGAAAAAATTTTCATAAAAGAAGACCTGGATGCAGAAATTTCTGATTGAAAGATCTCACTTTTACATTTACCTAGATAGCATTTTTCAACAAAACAGATTGATATTAGTTTTAATTAAAATATTTTTGCTGATAATAATTTTAATAAACTTAATTACAATTTAATGCTATACTTGTTTATTAATTAGGAAAATTTTCCAAATTCCAAATACTTTTTGTTTACTGAATTCTTGCAGTAATTAAGCATCAATCAACATCTTTTTACCATAAGGCCAAATATTGTAAACATCTTTTAAATAGATAATACCAAGACAATTATATTATTTCCTAACTAGTTTTAATAAAAAATCTATCAGCGCTATTAATCTACTTTTACAAATTTTATTAAAATCTAATGTTCAGGAATTTGAGGTGACTTAAATTTTAATTAATTGTTTTTTAGTAGAATTTTTTAGAATCTGTTATTCATTTGAACATTACTAATTATTTATCTAATCTCAGAGAACTATTTTGAACTTTTTTACACACATATATATGTGACTTTAGTAAATTTAATAAAATTTTCTCTATATCAGTGTTTACAAACATTTAAATATAAGTTGGCATGAACTATATATATAGGTAAGCATATATGTATATATAGCTTTCATATCCCATCATCCAGAGAAAAAAAACAAAGAAAAATGCTTTTGCTTATCTGAGTGGTCAACCAGCTTAATTCAGTTTAAATGTTAGCAGACACAAAAAAAAAAACTGTTATAGAATAATTTTGTGAAGAAAAAAACTAACAAGGAAAAAGATTAATCGAGGTTCCTTTGGTCCTTCTTAAATCAGGCAGTCAGCCTGGAAGTCAGTTTTGTATTATGGTCCAGTTTAGGCAGGTCAATCCTTTTATCCAATGGTTTTTTTTTATAGGATCTCTAAAATCAATATGTGAGATTTGGGTGAGCTAGTCTTCTCTTTATCTAGTGGCTTCTTTGGTTGAACTCTAACTTGGTGGTTTACTCTTTCTCTTAAGTTCCCATTTTTGAAAACATCATCAGCCTGGGTGGAATGTATTGTATATAACTAAGATATTCTATATATTTCCCCACCAGCTGATGTAAATTGGTTTCATAGGATGTGATATCCTGAGCACGTGTTTGATCCCAGTATAATGACATTCTAATAGACAAACAGGTGTTGGAAATTTTGTTTTTATAGTGGATGGTAAGAAGAATATGATATCACTTTTACCATATTTATTCCTCATTCTTCTTTAAAAATGTGAAAGATGCTTAGATGACCATCCTTGGTATTATGGAAATATGGTAGATGGTAATTACTTTGGTACCTTTTTGTTGTATTATCTACACTACCATAAAAACTGATGATGGTGTTGTCAGTCTGATTATGGCATAAAACAACCCCCTTTTAAATAGACCTAAGTCTTTTGATAATTTATATGTCCAGGGTTTAAATCCATAATCAAATACTTCACATTCAGTTCTATTTTCTTTTCTATCTTGATGGTTTTGTGTAACATTTATTGAGAGACATATTTCTCTGTTGGTCTCACTTCCTAATTCAACAAAGATGCATTTATCGATTATGTCATTATTTTTATGATTTTCCACCTGGATTCCAGAACCTGGCTATTATCCAACATGATGTCTTCTTCATCTGAAGTGCCATTTTTCTGACATTTCTCTTCTGTTCTAAATATATTATCTTGTTTCAGATTTTTGGGAAGAATAATGTTCATTTCATGATCCTTCTTAATGTTATCATCCTTTTTTTTGTTTTTTAAGAATGTTTGTGTTTTTATTTCTTGTACTTCTATTTTAGTTAT
Organism: Epiperipatus broadwayi; assembly: GCA_028023455.1. NCBI lineage: Eukaryota > Metazoa > Onychophora > Udeonychophora > Euonychophora > Peripatidae > Epiperipatus > Epiperipatus broadwayi. The sequence goes on from JAQFVV010012938.1 coordinate 18,810, forward strand.
ATGCTCTTCTGTCTGTCTCAATGACTCCATGAGCTTTCTGAACCTTTGTTCTCATTTTTGAGCCTATTATTCCATTTTACCATTATTTGGTCATATTTTTTCTCTGGTTCCCTCCTCATTTATTCCTCCTATTATTTGAAGCAATGCATTCTGCTCCAGCCTTTTCCCCCTTCCATATCATTATCAGTTGTATATGTAATCGTACAGGCTCCTTGAATGTTATCTCTGGGCTCTGTGCTTTAAATGACTCATTTTCTGGTTCAATGATAGTATTGGCTGCATGCTATTTAATTTTATAATTGTATTACTACTGACCATCAAAGATTTTTTCTCTCACAAATGCTCTTCATACAATAATACATGTAAATATGTAAATCCATTTTTTATTATTGTTATCATTCTATTTGTTGTTAATTATTTGTTTCTTGTTTATTTCTCATCCAAAAACCAAGCCAATTATTTATTTTCTCATTTAATAATAATATTAAAGTGGATGGAAGTAGTGATTGGAAATATGATTGAATCTGCAAATATATTTCTTTTTATATGTTTTTAATCTGATCATTTCTGTAATTAAAATTAAAATGCATATAGTCACTTCATCATGTACATGATTGCTAATTAGATATTTTTAATTCCCCTGGACTAAAATTAATTTGTCAATATTGTGTTTTTTATTTTATTGTCAATTTTATTATTACCAGTTGTTAAAAGGGTGGTCACCATTACAATATACATAGCATATATCTACTGGTTAATATTGTGAATTATGTCCTTTCTAAAATGTATGTTTTATTATTGTATTTAAATAAGCACAAACTTTTTATGGTTTGCCTAACTCATCTTTGAGGAGTGAATACCTTATATTGTATTACACTCTGCTTATTCTGATTATTATGACATGACTGATGAAAATAATCACCTGAAATGATTACATCATTTCAATATATATATATATATATAAATGTTATGAGATTATAGAAATATATGTGTAATTTTATATTGTTATACTATGGGATATAACAATTATTAATGGTATTTTTATATAAAGTTTTTCAGAATTAGCTTACTGAAAAATAAGCTTTTACTTATAAGTAACCTATATAGTTGTAACGTCTGTGCTATAATATAGAATTATTTCCAAATAAGTTTTGAAACAGCATATGACCAAAATCATATTGGGAGATAACGGCAGTAATTAATATTAAGTATTCTTAGCATAAACGTTATAGTTGACTTATTTTATTGGCAAAAAATATGCTTCTGAAAGCTATTTCTAGAAACATTATATATTAATACTGTTAATAGTTAACTTTTCATATATGTATACAAAATATTTAAATATTTTTCTTTTCTAAGTTATGCGGGATTCGAACTCAGACTTTCACACGACCGACTACTCTCGGTACCATCTCATATTGCTGACCCACCTGATCACACACATGTTGAAAATATAAATAATCATCAATACACGTATTTCGTGCTCAACCAACACTTATTAGTTGGTCCAGATTACCATCTCCACACATATTTACAATCAGTAGTCAGCTTTATATTAAGATAGTCAATATTCATATTTTAATGGACAGGCTTCAACCTACTCCAACCCACAACTCTTCGTCAGCAATATGAGATGGCACTGAGAATAGTAGGTCGTGTGGAAGTCTGAGTTCGAATCCCGCATATATTACATATATACATGCAGGTTTAAGTCTGTACAATGTATTTTCTTAGTTATGTAAAAGTATTTTTAAAAAATATTGACGGAAATTAATTATATTTGATTTTGCTGCAATGTTATTAAAGTTTAAAACTTAAATTCCCCAAGTGCATTACTTGATATTTCAGCTAATCGAACAATTCAAATTTTGGTCTATATTATTATTTCACTATTAGTAATTCTTACTTTCTTTAATCATCTGCTAATAATGATTAAGCAATATGTCAAATTTTACTTTCAACTTTCAATGCAAAATAAAATTCCTCAGTAATAAATTAAGAAAAATTTGTTTATTGGCGCCTTTTTATTGACAGTTAGATAAAAACGAACTAATATATCCACAATGATTGTATATAATTGTTTGCTTAGCACAATTTAATATTGATTTTTTTAATACATTTATAAATGTCAGATTTTTAAACAATTAATGGCAGTTTTTTAATGCGGTATTTTACAATTTATATATGGTATTAATATTCTATTATAACTTTAACAAATAAGTTTAGAAGATATTATAAACTACTTAAAAATTATTATCTGACATCTATTGACTGAAAAATGAACTATAAATGGGCTGTTATTTATTTTTTAAAAATATAGTCTATGGAAATAAAAAGATAATAAATTATATACATTAAAGTTAACATTATAATAAGAAAAGTTATATGACTAAATAAATAAAATAGTATAGATTAATTTAAAAGGTTTTTAATATTAGATTAATATTTATGCGTTTTTCTTTTTTTTTTAAAAAATAGATATTGGAAAGGGACACGAATTATATTATTTCCATTATTGTATTAAACATAATGATGACATTTACTTAATTTGTCTTCGTTTATCAACTTGCAGGCAATATTAAATAAGGCCATGTCATTGCATAAAAAATTTGGAAAGATGGGGGAAACTAGTAATTGTTCTCTCATTTTAATATTGTTGATTTATTAAAGAAAATTTGTTGGAATTTAAAATGTGGGATTAAAGGTGCCTATTATTTGGGAAGAATTCTTTTTTTATAGTGTTAATTAATACATTTAAGAAAGGGATGGTAAAATGTGTAATGATTGTTATAAAGTTATATTTTTGTAAGCTAATATACTGAAATAGAAAATGGTTGATTGTTTTTCATCTCAATCAATAAGAAATGTATGACCAATATGGGATATTGCCATTTTTCTATATTAGTACTGAGATTACCAATGTTGAACTTTTAAAATGCTGAGGCATTCTAGTGAGTTTGGAGCATCTTCTATGCATTCCCATATTTCATTTTATTAAGAATAAATGTGTGTAAATCAGTGTATTTAATTATGGAATTAATTACATTGTCATACACTAACTTTGAAAAACCCTTTTATGTACAGTCTGGTAGTAATAGCTATGGGCAAGGAGCTATATTGTTCCAAGAGAATGACTAACACAGAGTGTTATATTTTATTAGTTGTCCACTAAAAGGGCTTTAGATTAATTATACTGCAATGAAAAAGGAAGTTCTTGCCATAGTGTAAACTTTCCAAAAATTTCACCTATTTCTGTTAGAATTTGAAGTAGTAGTGATTATAGATCACAAAAGCCTGTAGTTTTGGTATCATAGTTATCTGACTAATAGTCATATAATACTATGGAGTTTATTATTACAGGAATTTAACTACAGAGTTTATTATTGTAAAGGATTTAAAAATATTGTACAGGATATCTTGAGCCCCAATCCATTAATCATTACTCATTTAGTGGAAGATGATTTGAAAAAATTAGTATAAACAAAATGAAAGATGCAAACAAATAATGCAATACATCATTGGTCAAATTGGTAATAATGTGTATTTAGATAATCTTTTGTGAAAGAATAGAATTAAATATGAATTGGTAGGAGGTCTTCTGTAGTATAAAAAAACAATGATCTTACATTAAATGGAAAATAGATTAGTTGTGTATATACAATATTTGTATGGTTACTACAGTGCTAAAAATAGAGAATCAATTAAAGAATTGGTTTTATTGCCAAATTATAGCATAGGGTCTTGTCTCTATTGTCCAGATATGATATATGCCAGAGAATAAAACCATTAAATAAATCACTTTATCATTTCAAAGAAGTTTAATGTGATTTTGGCAATAGATTTCTATGATCCATTGCCTTCATTCCATAAAATACAATATTTGGTTGTAGGATATATTCCAAATTTGTAGTAGTGTATCCAGTGCCTCATGAAAATGCCAAACATACTATGTATGTTTCAGAAGCTGATCACTTAAGTATTGTGGCAATATGTAAGAGCATCATCATTAATCATAGTGATTCCATATATATATATATATATATATATATATATATCAGTTGAATAGCAGAAACGGGTAAAAGGAAAAGGAATCAAACACTTTCTGACTTCAATTTGAAACTCTCAATCAAATTCTTGTGAATGTGCAATGCATGAACTGAGATGATTATTTAAAGTTTATATTAATACCAACCAACATAGTTGGGCTAATCAAGTAAGGCATGTGGTCAATTTCATCAACTGGACTTTACCAGATTTGAAGCCATCCATTTGCATTATGGTATATCTGTGCCATGTTTATTCAAAACACCACCACTAGTTATACCAATGAAATCCAACTAGAACAAGACAAAGTTGATGTTTGGACAAATTAATAAAAATGGGTGAAATTAGAAAATTTCAACAAAGATGGGAAATAATATCTTTCACATAGGAATAAAGTGACAATACCGGCTAATTCTGTAAATCATTCAGAAAAGAAATTAAAAAAAAAAAATTCAAAATATTTAAGAGAGTTTTTAAGTTATAATTTGTCAATACCACAACACTGCATTTGTAGTAGCTGATAAAGAAGCTGAAAAGAAACATATAATTTTCATTCTTTAAAACTCTTCTTGGTAGAAGAGCAATGAATAAATAAATGACTAATTTGGAAAATGAATTAAGCTGCTCAAATACTAAGATAATTAAATATAATAATGTTTTGCCTATTAAGGCATATATAAAAAAACCAATATAAAATTAAAGACATTAAAAATCTAGAGGACAAAGAAGAACAGCATAGATATAGTTTAATTAATTATGTTAGATATGTTAATTAACAAATTATTAAATTCAAAACCTTATTATATAAAAGCAAAAAAATAGAGCCAGAAAACAAAAAGTCCATTTATTTCTGGAAATGAGTCAGAGACATTATAGGGGAAATGATTTGAAACCTTTACTTGAAAATAATTATTTATATCCCTGTTATAGACGTTAGAATAAGCAATAATTTGAAATTAAAATATTATTTTGGTAATTATCAGTTTATATTCTGAGAAAAGTTTAATTTTTATAACAGTAATTTAAAAATGATTGCAAAACAATTTTTTTAAAAAACTATCTTCCATTTGATATATTTTAATTTCTTTAATAAATTAATCTACCTTCTGTTTTAAAGTATGTTTAAAATAAATACAATTTAGAAGGTTTTTTTTTTAAAATGATATAGACAATATTAAATTAATATTTAATATTAATATTAAAATATTAATATTTTAAAATATTAATATTTTTTTCATTTTCTTTCATTTAGTATTTAAATGCTATTTTTCCTCTACAGTTCAGTAAAATATTTGTTTGCTTATGTATAATTAAATTTTGTTAAAAAGATATTATGTTAAATAATTAAGCTATATTATATGCTGGGTATTTCAACCCAGTGTTCTGAAAATTTGAAGATATTTGACTAGATAAAAAAGTTAAGTATTTTTGTTAGAATTTTAATAATGCATTCTATAGATTTCACATTTTTCACGAAGTTTAAAACGTTCAGTACAAGTTATACTTCTAATATATTCCTTTATTAAAAAAATACTATTTCTTTTAAATTTATAATAAATTATAAAAATAAAAGAGAAAACAAAGGCAACTTTATTTTATCCGATTTTTTCAAATTAACTATTTAATTGGTTAATTGTATCCCTCTCTGATTTCTAATTAATGATTTTTATGTCTTGATAGATAATTTTTTAGCCCCTAAATTAAATTTATTAGTGACAATTTTAAATTTAAGATAGAAATAAAGTGCAAAATTGATTAGTAAATCTTTTAATCAAATATATGTGAAAGAACATATATAAACATACATATATCTAATACTTATTTATTCCTTATCAAAAAGCTTGGATATGTAACAATTATAATTACATAAGTTTAATTTACAAATGATACCATTTCTAACGTCCCTATAATTTATAAAACAAGCATTTGAAAGTTTTAAAAATAAGTGCTTTTTACATATTTAAATGTTTCAATATTGGAAAGTCGAAATATTCTCTCTGTCTTGGTTCCATTTTAAACTAGATTAGTGGTATTAGTAAGATTTCTGCTTTTTATAGACAATATTTAAAGTAGAATCAAATTGCATGTGCATGACACAGAATAAAGAGTGTTTGCATATCTTAACATGCTGTATAGTAATTGTTCTTATTACCATTAGCATCACAATTACCATTGTTATTGTTGTTGTAATATTAGTGATGTTTTTTTCCCATATGTCAAATGTGTTGACCCGGAAGCGAACCCAGGCCAGCTGCTTGGAAGGCAGCTATGCTAACCACTAGCTGACCAACACGCTATGCTAACCACTAGATCACCAATGCTTGACATCATTAGTGATATTTATATTTAAATAGTAATAAATATTTCCAAATAAAATGTTTAGTTGTGTAGATGCAATCTTGGAAAATATTCAAATTTCTATCTTGGAGCACATTTAAATATTAATATCTACTTCAAAAAATAAGATTGGCTTAACTATAGGGTTTGTGTATTTAACACAAGATTGATTTATGTACTATATATGAGGAAAGTTTACCTGTGCAATATGTAATTTAATTTGGTAGGCTGACTGAACTATTGAGACAATATGTAGGACTATGATATTCATTAATTAACTAATTTTGGTTATCATAATATTAGTTGTCTTGTAATTTATACAGTAGTCATCAAAGTTTACATTAATATGTTACTGTAAAAAGAAAGTTAAATAATGTTTTATGTTTATAATATTATAATATTTTAGTATGTTTTATGTTTAGATGGGAAATTTTAATGCTTAAGAATCTCCTTTATTTTATTAATTTAAAACTGAATAAATCAGACAACTACTTATTAGTGTTTATCATCTTTTATTTCTCATAAATTACATTAGTTATTATTTAAATGAGATATTTATTTTATATAGCACTATGTTTTATAAAGTGTAATATTAGTAATCAGCATTAAGCTAATGCACATGTGCTGTGTGGATTTTTATTACTATTAATTATTATTATTATTATTATTATTATTATTATTATTATTATTATTATTATTATTATTATTATTATTATTATTATTATTATTATTATTATTATTATTTATGTTTATGACTGGTATCTTAATTTTGTACTTGTAATTTTCGATTGTATACATATGAATATATAAAATTGAAATTGACAGAGGGACCTGACAGCTATATTAAATATTTTTAAATAACCTACTAAGGGGCAAAAGACTCTCCGATAACCTTTTACAAGAAAACAGTAAAAGACGTATTATTAGCAGGCTTTCCAAGTTTTAGAAAGGATTTGTAAGTTTCATATTTTTATTTTAATTTCTAAATATGAATAGCTAATAACCATTTAAGGGCCAATGTTTGATAGTTTGCTGATGAAATATAAATCAGTTCTCTAGAAAAGTCCTAAGTCTGACTGTTGAATGAAAAAGACTTAAAATTATTTCTAGCCTATACTGTGTCTTGAAAATGGTAGCAGTTGTGCAATTATTCCACTAAATGATCCATATATTCATTTTTATATTTAATATTTCAGTTCAGTGATAAATACATAATAATATATTTGTAAATACTTGCATATTAGATGTATAGACTAAATTTTATTATTTTTGAAAAATCATTCCAGAGACATCAGTAAACAACCATAAAATCAATTGTAAAAAAGTATCACAAAATATGGAGTCTACAAATATAATTATGGCAAATTACGTATGGGTAATATTGAGGCCTTTTCAACAGATCTTTAAAAGAAGGCATTACTCACTAGACGTACAAAATGCCTGATGATAATAGTTATGTACTTATTTTGTTCTCTTTGGTAATACCCTTTTAAATATTCATTTTCTAACCAATAATTGGATAGCAAGTGATGCTGGTTATTGGAGTTGAAAAAAAATGTAATGAAATTTTGAAATCTGAAAAAGGTTTCATATTTATCCGATCAGATTAAATACCAAACTACGAGCAAAAACTACAAAATCACTGGTCAAAATATTAGATCTATATATATATATATTCCTTTGACTCATTATATTTATTAATATATTATAAATGATATATATATATAAATATTATTTTAGTCGATCATTCTCAATCATTTTTTTTTTGTTTAGGAAAATGGAGATATTCCATAAAGAGACATTAAAATTGGAAGTAAAGTAAAAATAATATTTAGATAATAGTATTTTATATATATGAACAGTTTGTAATATATCTAATATTTTATCTATTAAATATATATAAAACGAGAAAAGGAATGAGCAAGAGAGAGAGAGAGAGAATAAAAAAAACATTGTTTCACGAAATCAATCTCGTCAAATAGTATTTTTTGTATGTATTTCTTTAATCTTAAATTATTTAAAAGATATATTAAATGCATTTCCTTTTTCATTCTGCTGTTCTTCATTAAAGTAAATGATTTTAAAAAAAATATATATTGCATTTGTTTATGCAGTTAATTATTGAAATTACAAAACAGTGGCTGTACTCAAAAAATTTGAATTAAAAAATAATGATCAAAGGAATTTTTTTTCTTATTTCTATTGTAATCACTCATTTCCGGAAAGCAGTTCTGTATATATTTTGTAGACAAAGTAAAATTTACAGGGATTTTAACAAAATTTACCTTGTAATTTTTTCATAGTTTTATTAAGATTAAAATAAGATTTTTTAATTTCTGAAATGATGAGAATAATATATATATATATATTAAATAATTTTCTGACATATATTATTTGGTAATACGTTTATTACAATCTAAAAATCTATTTCAAAGAAAATAATCTAAAGCCACAATAGGCCACACTTAATATTGACTTATAATTAATTAGTGATGTTAAAGAATAGCATTGCGTTTCTAATTCCATAAAACATTAGCATATATAAATCATGATTATAACTTGTTTAAAACAATCATAAAATAATGTTATTCTCCATTTCAATCCCTTCAGTATATAAGAAGTAGTCCTAAGCCTGAAGCACTATCCTTATTACATGTCCATTTATTTATAAAGTAAATCTTTTCACTTTAGAGTCTTCATTACCTATATTTCAACAGATGATACGAAACAATCATGTGACTACATATATAAAATTTCTATGCTTCTTTTTATGGCAGTTAACGCTTTCAATGTATAGCATTACTTTTGTTTCTGTTTAACACAAAACACTCTTTTCCAACACACATATAATGTTTTAGCAATTTGTTTGTGAAAAAATTAAAAATATTCTCCAAAATGCCTCATAAATCAAGAATCGTATATTAAAAACAACAATTACAATGCTTTCCTATGGCAAAATATTTTTTTATTTTTTCAGATTTAAAATATATAAAAAATGTTAAAAATCTAATAAAAGACAATGATTAAAATTGAAAAAGGAAATAAACAATGAAAAAGTATTTTACTAAGAATATTATTAATTTTAAAAAAGTAATAACTTACTTGTACATATATAATATAATGCATATTAAATCACTCCACATGGTTAAGAAATCCAGTACTGCCCTCTGTGAACTAATATAGAAATATATTAGAGTTTGTATTTCAAATAGCCAGCTCAAAATGATACCACTTTGAACCGTATGCTATTAGATCTAAATATTAAAATAGGAACTAATTCAAACAAAGAACTTGAAATTTTAACAAACTCTAATGTATTTATATATTAGTTCACAGATGGTAATACTGGAATTCTTAACCATGTGGGGTGATTTAATATGTATATATTTATTTCAGTATAACGTTATGCACTGTGATTATAATATAATAATTATTTTTAAACTGCTAAGATTTTTTTTAAAAAGAATTTTCTGAGTTGTAACTTTTCTTAAACAATGTAAATTAACTTTTTAGTGATAGGATGCTGTGATAAGAAAAGCTTAGTATTTACATAATCTTAATTGAGCGTAGTGTTATTAAGTTCAATTAAAATTATGGAAATATGAAGCTTTTCTTATCATAGCTTCCCAGCACTAGAAAGTCAGTTAAAGTAATTTTTACATTTTAAAATCACCATTTTGGATTTATTATATTAGACAAGATTGATATTCCATTGAATAATGGTACCTTCACCAAACCAAAATATGTACAAAAAATAAAGTAAAATAGATACAACGTTTAAATTTTATTGTTTGCTGCACATCTTTTGGTATCATTATTTTATGTTTTTGTATTATTAAATTTTAAATTTATTTTAAAAGAAACTTTAAAACTGCAATTTTAATTAAAAATAAATAAATTAAGAAATGTCTTATGCAAGTAATTGCTGAAATTTTAATACTATAAGTGATTGTATTGTGTCTGTATGTGGAAATATTATTTATGATTGACAGACATTTTTGCTTAGGAAAATTAAAACTTTTATAAATACAAAAATTTTAAAGAGAAGTTTGATATTAAATACAAAATTTGTCTTAACTAATGTACCATTTTTTAGTGGTTTATAGATCGTCTTAATTCTGTATATAGTAAAAGTTTATTTTCAACTACACACTGAATAATTTTTTTTTTTTTTTGTAGATATTGTTTATATTGTACCGGTAAAAATCACCATGCTTAATCACACACAGTAATCCGAATTCAAACCCAGTCCATGTCTAGGAATAAATTCCAAAATGCAAACTAAATTCAAACCCAAAACCCTGGCATGACCCACCGATGACAATATTACTACGGTACGGGGTTCCCCTTTACTAGCTCATCGAAAAACACAGACTAAATTACCTACAATCAGCTATTTCATAGATACCTTATAGTCGGGATATTGGTACGGCTAATAATTTAATGTATATATTTAAGTTGTCGATACAGACAGCAGGTGATTGACTAGATGTCGAGTAATAATGCAAGAGAGACAAAATTAGGTTAGATAAATTTTTAATAAATTCTTGAAAGCATTGAATAATATTATTTACAGGTACGGTAAAACTCTCATATGTATTTTATAATGAATTGCTGCTAGTCCTCAATAATCGGTTTGTACTGATTAACAAACTCATGCCAATATTTATGTGTTTAAATGGTTGTACAGGTTGATATGAGAATCAGAGTAATGGGAGCACTTAAAATATTTAACTACTAGCTTATATTAATTTGTGTTATTTAATAGATTCAAACCATTGCGTATACGGATAAATGGGAGGCGGTTTTATATAAAAATATAATATATAATACTGATGTACTGATGGTTGCAAGGATTAAGGTACACTACAATAATAACTTGCGGTGCATGAACGGAATACCGGGTGGCTTGTACTTTGACAAGTCTTAATGCCCCCAAGTAGATCCGAGACACTACAACCAGCCAGGATCATTTTCGAACCCCGGTGATCCAAGAGATTACCTGGAGAAGAATTTCTTTCTCTCCATATGGTAGTAAAATGAGACGCCAACTTAGGCGAAGGTAAAGGCATTGCCACCATAACATCGAGGAAGAGTGATCGGAAGTGGATTTTAAAACGAAATTATATAAACCATTTTATCTATCCGTAACATGTTCTACGCAACAGTCTGATATAACTATTCAATAATAACAGGGCGAAATCAAACGATCGCAAAAGTAACAATTAATTAATTTCACTCTGAAACCCATAACTCCCCAGATTGTTCGGAAGGTAATAATAGCAATAAAATATTCACTTATTATTATTACTCCGTAATAATATATAAAAAAATATAATAAACTTTTAGACTATTTTAAGTATTTGAGATTTGGAGTGTAGATTAAAATATCATGACAAAGTAAAGGAAACAATAAAATACTTGAATATTTCTCAACTCAACATAAATGAAACAATTTTTAGTTCGATAAAAGAAAATTACTTTTAAAATGAATATAATAAATATTATGAGATAAACTTTACTGACTTTAATTAGAGTTGAGAAATATTATTATTGGCATCGTTTTGTTTGTAAAATAAGTAATAGTAAAAATATAAATGTATTCACAAATGGATTATTAGTAGGCACAAATATTAATAATTATCATCTAAAGACTAGAGCACATAAATATTAGAGAAGAAATTTAGTGACAGGTTTTTGTGTAACATTTTCAAATGGAAAACAAGAAATTTACATGCAATTAATTAGGTTAACAGATTAAATTTAAAATTATTACTGAGAGGAAAGTTAAAAAGTTCATGTAACAAAAGTTACCATTCTTTCTTCGTCCGGCTTTTCTTCTTGCGGTGATATGTATGAAGAACGTAGGCGCGCATTTTGAATTTCTTAGAATGGCATGGTTAATTTAAATGTTGGAATTTGGAAGACTGGAAGCATGGAAAACATTACAGATCAGCGGTACGAAAGATTTAAATTGGAAGAACAGGGATCAGCTTCTTGGACTTAGCCCATCATTATTGCAGTTTACTGGGCAACTTCTTAATAATGGTTGAAGTGATTTCTCTGGAACAACTACTTTGCTGTAGCTTGAGACGATCTAAGCACAGCCAAGTCAAAAGTTAGAGTGTCTATCTTATATCTCAGATGGCTACGGTTGACCTTTCTGCCTAGTTTTTGTTCATGACTCTGCCTCCTTTGATTTTCCGGCCTCCAGCAATATCTAATTTTTGACTATACAATAGCATTTGCCTTTCTTGATAAGAGTTCTACGTTTCTCATTTCCATTGTTCGGTTTTCATTTATTTTTAAATTTAATACATGATTCTAAATTGACAAAACAATTACATCGGAATTCGTGAATACAAAAATATAAATTCATTATCTTAATTTATCAAAGTACAAATTAATTATTGTATACATTTTGTACAAGTAAGATTTTGATTAAAAATACTGATCAAAGGAATGTGACTTTTGATCAGCATTTTTAAATGACTTTGTATAATTTGCAAAATTAAAATTTAAAGAAAATATACACGCAATTGAAACTTTTAAATTGAGCTAATATAAATCCACAAACCACACACACACGAATATTATTCATCATGATTTGTGACATTTATACTCATACTCTTTACATTAAATTCTTTTTAAACAAACACAAAATAAATAACTTAAAATTTATGTGGCTTGGAATAGAAAAAGTCTCATTGCGGGTAAATAGTGGTTTAGAATTACCGTTCTTAAATGACAACCATGAAACTAAGATCGATTCTTCGATCTGTCTGTTTCAATATTAATGATAAAACTTGTTCTTCCATATATCAAATATCCTATTGCAGCCTGCAGTATGAAAATACTGAATAAAATTTTATTATAATATGTATTTCTATAATTATAATTCCAATTTACAGTATCAGTGTATCTCATTCTAAGTATTTTTAATTACACAATAAATTAAATCTTGTATAATAATTTCCTTTAAAGAGGTAAATTTTCCATTGTCATTTATGTATGTTATTAATAAGATTTGAAATACAGACATTCTTATACTTGGAACTTAATTGTAAATATAGGGATTTGAACTCAGACTTTCAAGCAACCTTCAACTATCCACACTATCTCATACTACTGATACATATGACCACACACATGTAGAAAAGATAAACAATCACCAATATAAGTATTTCATGCTGAACCAGCACTCATCAGTTGGTCCCCACACATATGATTTTCGATGGTATGGATGGCTGATGAGTTGGAGGTTGGAGTAGATTGAAACCTGTCCATTAAAGTGTAAAAATTTATTGACTTAATATAAACCAAGCACTGATTATATATATGTATGGGAGATGATAATCTGGACCAACTGATGAATGCTGGTTTAGCATAAAATATATATATTGGTGATTATTTATCTTTTCTACATGTGTGTGGTCATGTGTATAGTAGTATGAGATAGTGTGGATAGTTGAAGGTTGCTTGTAAGTCTGAGTTTAAATCCCCTATATTTGTAACTATGTTATTAATAGTTTTTTAAAATGATTAGATATTAAAAAAATAATTTTTTTTAATGATTACTATAGTGAATATTTGATCATTAATTCAAATAGTGTGTAAAAATGTAGTATAATTTCTATGACAATTTTTCATAAAAAGATCCAAAATGGTGCAATTTTACTAATAAAAATCACCATTAAAGAAAAATATATACCTTTATAAAAATAATAGCATGATTACATGGTTCTTATAACAAATTATATATGAAAAACAGCTTAAATTTAAGCATGCATACTGTAATAATATATTATAAGATTATATAATAAAATAATAAAAATTGATTGCTTGTTAAATTTTTTATAGCAATGAAGGCCACCATTGCAATCTTTTTGTTTATATTAATCTTTAATATATTGTAAATTCAGTTTCTTTAAAATACAACAGTTAAGGTTAAAACTGTGCTTAAAATATATTGTTTTTCCATTAATAAATTTATTAGCTACAAAAATTAATAGTAAATTTAAGCACTTTATGGGGTGTGAAATCACTTGGAGGATAGAAGTTTTATTGTATAGGTTTTAACAAACAAAATAGGTTGCTAGAATAATTTACCAAAACAAAAAATAAAAATATACCACCAATTATGATCATGCATTATTACTTTTTTATATTAATATGTGTTGCTAAAATTTCATTCTTCAAACTGAGAATTCACATGCATATAACCATACTGATATTTTACACACTCATGAGGAATAATTGGCATACATCATGAAGAGTGATAAAAAATAAAAGTTATATTTTTAAAATTGTTATTTTTTAAGGAAAAACTAGAAAATGAAGGTAAACAGACATTTTATATGCAATGAAAAGTTATTAAAATTTTTGCTAGTGTTTGATGGTTTAAGAGAATGGAATTTTACTTGTAGTATTCAGAATTGTCTTTTCATGAATAGACTTATATCTTAGCATTATATATTTGATAAGCCTTGAAACTATTTACATGTTTATTAAAATGAAAAGAATTTCATATAAAACTGTAAGCTGGTTTGATTAATATAGAAACAAAAATCACTTTAATATAAAGTTTCAGCATTTTATGACTATATATTAAATTGAAGATGAAATAAAAGTGATAATTTTTTATCTAACAAACCAGATAAGGATTGGTATAACAAAAAGTGGGCATGATTTATATGTTCATTTAAGCTATTCTTTAGAAATATTGCTTGTGGATTATATTCAGATGTTTTTGTTTTGTGAATAGGTTTACTTGTAGCTATATGTTTTTCTGCTTCCATCATCTAATTAAAATTATTAAATATTTTAAAAAGAATTTAGTCTTTATTTATTCCTTCTCAAAATATATTAAAATGATAAAAATAACATGTAGCTTAGTATATGACATAACATTTGAAATAATAATATTATTAACCCTCTTCTCGTATCCAATGATCGTTATCATAGAAATTGAACTGGTAATCTGTGGATTTACAAATGTTGATAATAATATTATATTTTAATCAATTAGGTTATTCTTTCAAAAGCTCAAAAATATAAATAATGTTAAATTTTTCTAAATTCATTTAATTTCAAGTATATGATGAAAATAGTCCCACATATAATTCAACACTTCTGTATTATTTTTAATTCTAAATAATTACAACTACCATTATTTTGAAATATTATAATTTTTGATAAACTATATCAAAATGTTCAATAAAGAATAATTAAATTTGAGTTTTATCTATATTGATCAAATATTTCTATTTTATTTTATTCTACATTTTATTATGTAAGATAAGATATTCCCAAGAATAAGTTAAGATTGTACTTTAACTTTTGAAGAAAAGAAAAAAAAATATTTTTTTCTCATTTTATTAAAATTTTAAGATTATTTATCTATTGGGAACAAGTAAGATTAAAGTTTTGTCTATGTTGGCTAAACAAATCTTTTAGCTATTTTGTTTTATAATAAAGACAATCAATCATCAATGATTTTAAAATGTCTTTTTTGTGTCTCTTACAGATCAAAAAAAATAGTAATGTTTAGAATAATAATATTTTGATTTATAAAAGTTGATTAATACTGATGAAATTAGCAAACATATATTTAACATATTGACATGAAAAAACATTTGAATAAACTCTTTTAAGAGTTCATAGTTAAACATTTGAATGTCTTTTGCATATTTTCATAATATATATGCATCTTTCAAATTCATAAAGACAGCTTAATTCTACTAAAAATAAAATGTTACGCAAGTTATCTTGTAATTTGGTATCTAGAAAAAAAAATCATTAATCAATGTCAATAAATTGCAGAATTTTTACACTGTGCTCAAATATTTCATTATCATTTTGTTATATTTAAATACTGTTGCTTGGGTTTCATTTAAAATAAAAGTAACTACTATTTGACACATTAATTTGATTATACAATAAATACTAAATTTATATTAATGATAAACTAATAAAATCTATTTAGATGTGAGATAAACATTATAGCAATAAATCTTTCAGCAAAAAAAAAAAAAAAAAAAAAGAAATATAAAAAATATGCAAGTAAAATGATTCATTTAGTTGTAAATTAATGGACATTTTTTAAAATTATAAATAAAAGATAATATATAAATTATTTATTGTAATATAACATTCCGTCTATCCTTGATTTTCATATCTATGGATTAAGTTATTTGCCAAGTCAAAAAAATTATAAGAATAATATATATATATAAACTACATATTAATTTTTAATAATTAGTTTTCTACATTTTTTTTTTTTTATAATTTATATAAAGTATGTACATACGTCGATATATATATATAAGAAATAAACTCAGTGCATATCACCAGCTGAAAATTCAAACATAAAATGTTACTCCCTCCCCGTGTTATGTTTCTTCAGCAACTCTATATACCTTGTGAATAAAGATGGTCTGAATTTCAAACAGCATAATCAAGAGGTAACTTTTTTATCATATATGCTGCAATATTATTAAGTGTATTGAAATGCAGACTTATTCAAACAAGGAACAGAACTCCTAAATTGCTCTTAAACAAGCATGTTTAATATTTGTCATTTTAACTTATGCAATTTCTCATAAATATATGAGAAATAAATCCAGTGCATATTGCTAGCTGAAAATTCAAATATGACATATAAAATCATCTTCCCCTCTGCTCAATATTGATTTTTTTCCTAATGTTATATTGTGAATAAAAATAAAGACTGAATTTTAAACAGCAAGGCTAAAAGTTAAGCTCTTGACTGTATGCCATAATGTTGTTAAGTATACTGAAATACAGATTTATTCTAACAAGGAGCATGAAATTTAAATTAGCAATGATCTCAAATTGCTCATAAACAAACGTGTAATTTATGTATATAAATAAATAAATATTAATACATAAGTCATTTAAACTTTTCAATCTCCCAACATAAAAATAAAGAGGCTTAGCCTATTGCAAGAGATCGTCATTCCATCAAGAAAAAGATTGTTATGTCTCATTATTTAAAAAATGGAACATCTAATTGCTTCATTTACACACCAAACTTAATTTACATATTGGACCATGTTAATATAAAAGCATACTTCTAATTGTGCATTCTTAGACAGCATTATAATTCTATCAGCGATTTTCTGAAAGCTGGCTAAATGCATTTAAGATTGTCTTATGGTCTAATTTACCTTTTCAGATTAACTTGGACATTACAAGTTTGTTAGAATTACATAATTATATAAAAAGAGTATATACTATTGAAAAAATATAAGAAATAGATATAATATGTCAAATCACTTCCCATCCAAACATTATGTATTAGTCTTTGTATGCACAAATTAAGCATGCTTGTTTATGAGTAATTAAAGCTCATTGCTAATTTAAATTTCATACTTCTTATTTTAATAAGTCTGTATTTCAATATATATATATATATATATATATATATATATATATATATATATTGAAATACATATATATATATATATATATATATTACCTCTTGGCCATGTTGTTTGAAATCCAGACATTATCTTTATTTATAAGGGAATGCTGCTGAAAGAAATTAACATTTTAGGGGGAAGATGATTTGACATTATATATATCTATGAGAAAATATCCACCATGTTGTTCATCATATATACTAGTTATATAAATATACTGCATAATGGTACATCTGTTTGTGTACTGATAAAAATAAAATGATCAAATCTTTAATCAAATATAAAGGTTATGAACTTGAGTATCAATCAATAATTAGAATGATGATATTGAAAGCATATGTCTTCATTTTTGAAAATATCACATTGAAGAACATTAAAAAAGTCATATATTTCCAATCATCATCAATTTGTAATCATTTATGTGAGGTAAGACTAAAATATTGTACCATCTAGTAGTTTCATTTATAATCAGGATTCATCAAATAAATTCGTGAAGTACAACATTCATAATAAAAGATTAGATATATGAGAATAATAACTTCATATCTTATGCCTAATTTTTTCATCATTAATATTCCAGTATATTCTCAGTTTAGAGCATAAGTATTCTCAGAAACAAGAACAAACTATTTAATTACACAATAGAAATGAGACACGACATAACAAGTTATTATTCAGCAGCTACAATAGTGCTGCACTTCTAAATTTCTTCATTATTTTGAACCTATCTACAACTTTAGATTACAGTTCACAGGTTTATGTCAGACATCATTTTAAAATTTATTAGTTGAAAAATAATTTACAAATATCAGCATGAGACAGACTTTTAGAAAATTAAAATATATAATTTATATTTCAAAGAAGTCAAATGGCTCTTTTTTGATTTCAATCTATAGAAGAGCCAATTTCTAATTGGTGGATCATTTACCCTGAAGCTAAATAATAGAAAAATTAAATTTGAAAAGATAAAATTGTAATTTTAAGTAATTTGTATACATATAAAAAGTTATTTATGCAATATTTTTGTAAAATACTTATTTAAAACCAAAAACCTACATGATAACAACTATATTTTATTTGAAAATATTCATTTTTAAGAGGACATGTCATATAAGGTTCATTACAGCAAAGTGGAAGCAGTTTTTACTGGGTAACAGGAATGACTTTTTGTCACTACTGATAAATTATTATTTTTTAAATTTGAATAACAAACTTAATATTTAATTTTAACATATATTTTCTTTTTTTAATAACTAACCCTAATTTTTGTTTTGAATTTAAAAAAATTGAATTCATATATTTAATATTTTGTTCCACTAACTTTGTGAATAGATAAAATTGCAATCAATATGCAATATTCTATTGTCATAGATATGAACTCCCTTTAGAAATTTAATTTTCTTATACTAACTATTAGAAAGCCTATCATTTGAAATCATTTGTTTGTAATAAATAATGTATAGATTCTCAACATATTGTAATGGTCTGGATGGTGTCAGGGTCCATATCTATCTATGGTCAGACTCAGGGTCTTTGAATAGGATGTGGAGATGATGTGATGAAGTACATACCAATGCTTACATACATTCTTAATTGACTAGTTCTAAACCTATTTATTAAATCTAGATACAATTAAGGTTAGTTTAGCCATCTCACACTCTTTCTTTCACTCTGTTATGTCCCAGTATTCAAACCTAGGGAGAAATTGCCTTTTACTTTCTTAACATGGATGAACATATACACATAGTAACTTCCACACCTTTATATAGATTCCAACTAGCATCATTAATATTCATTTTATTGTAGAAGTATATATATGAGAGCAAAAATTGTGTGTGTATATTAAGGCTAATAGTTGGTTGTTGAATGCAAAATTGAATCAATAAATCAGAGACCAGAATAATAAAAACAAATTGTTTAACATTTATTGAATATAGCAGAATGAATTAAAATATAAAATATTTTAACGACAGCAAAAAAAAAATTATATATGTCAAACATGAACCTCTACCACATCATCAATTAAGTAATCATAAAGTTCCAACCCCTTTCCCCAATGGTAGAAATCCATTATGACACTAGCCATTTACAAGATTATTGAAAAGAACAATGATAAAAAATATTAATATTCCCAAATAATCGTGATGCTGACTATCTAAATTAAATATCCACTTTTATATATTTACAGTAACATCATTGTTTATCTTTGTTTGAAGAGATATCAAATCTTCAGCATAGTAAATGTTAACAAGAAAAAATATTTTATCAAATGTTATAAACTGTATAAATTAAATTCTTTGATATTCTCATATGCACTTCAATGGCCAAAATAATTTAATAATAAATTAATTATTAATAAGTTCTTGCTTTAATTATTACCTTTCAGTTCATTGATTGTCACCTGAGAACAAAAATTAAAATAGTTAAAACCTATTTTGATCGTTCTCTTGATATACTATATACATTGGAGTGGAATAAGCCAAAGAACCAACAACAATAATTCATATTAATAAATATATAAATAATTATTTATGGGGAACAAGATCAAAACTTCTATTATACAAGATTCCAAGAGCATCAATGAGAAACAATGATATTGGATTAGTTAAAGTGGTTTTGTTAATTCATAAAAATTAAGATATTTGGAAGAATAGGTAGTGACACTCTATTCAACATCAACTTCCCTAACTGTCATTTATTTGGTATAGTAATATTGGCAAACCATCATACTACATAAGATGGGGATTAGGGCACTTAGATATAAAGTCAGATGAGCAAACAAACCATAACTCAAATGTTTTACAAAGATCTATCAATGATCATTCATCCCAAAATGCAATCATGATACCAATTAACATTTCATTCATCCATAAATATATTAGAAAATGGGTTATTGGATGGATCATTGATTTATATGGACAACATTTCTTAGAGAGACTCGTAGGTGATCCTTTGACACAGTTTTGTAAATTACTTGGATTAGATGAAGAAACTTCTTCATATTATTTATTATTTTCCCTTTTCACTAATTTTAAGATTAAATTTGCTTCTTCAATAAACTATTAAGTAAAAGTTTAATGTCAAATATTTTGATAGGTGTCAAGAAGATAGTAAGTGGTGCTTTATCACTTTTTGAGTTTTATTAGGATAATAAGATGAAATACAATTTTCCAAAACAAACATTAGTACTCTATTCAACAATTTCATGAATATTGGTGGAAGCAGTATTAAGAAGACATAAAAACACCTATAAAAATAAGATTTACCACATTGCTTATTTAATTCACTGGCATACACTTTGATTTAAATAAAATACGGGTTCACAACTGCAACAGCAACAAAAAACTGTTTTCTATGTAGTAATATATTTAAGTATCTAGGCTGAGATTCATAGAAGAAAAAAAAAATCAAATTACATCAATAAATGTTTTATATATAAATATAATATGTTAAGTTTTGGTTCTAAATTTGTACAAATTATTATGTATAGTAAAATAAAAATTAAAAAAAAAATCTAAAACTTTAAAAAAGTTAATAGTAAATGGAAAAGTTATTTGAATAAAATGAAGGTGGTTCCATCTTTTTCTCCTATTTCTGGCTTGTGTTTTTGAATTGAGAGTTCCACATGCAGTCATTATTACATCTGATTGGCTGTCACATAAGCATTTTTAATACACTTCAGTCAAAGATTTCAGCGTTTTACGTTATTAAAATGAAGTTGAGTAAATTGAATAAATATAGAAAGAAAATGAAATTAAGTAATAAATTACTAAAGGATATTAATAAAACTGAAAAAAAAAAAAAGAAGTCAAATAATTTGGAAATATGTATATCTAAAAACTGAAATATAATAAAGATTATATAATTTGAAGGGAAAGAAAATTTAGCTGTACAGAAAAAGTGTAGACATTATTAAACAATCAAGCAACGAATAAAAATAAAATTAGACATGAGAAAAATTAGATAGCACATTAAAGTATATATATATAATAAAGAAAATAACCAATTTTAAGAATAAATTGACCAAATTTTTAAAAATTAAAATATTGCAGTTTCTGAAAACTAGAAATAAAATTTTTATTGGAATGACATCAATATTTATACAGGCAAATTATATAAATAAACTATTTATTGAATTAAATTATTTATTTATATGCTGCTTAGATAAATGTTGAATTAAATGGAAGAGAATCACTTTATGATAGAGGATTAAAAGAATTTTAGATGTGACCTGTGTACATTTTACAACTTTATTTATGGTCACAAAACTAATGGAAATCAGTAAAGAAGTGGCTTTTATAGATACGAAAAAAGAATTACAAAATGAATAAAAATGAATTATGAGCGGTATTGTTAAATATGTAAGCAAGTACAGTATTAATGTTTTAATATTTTTAAAAAATATAAAAATAATCTTTTTTTCAATTATAAAACATAGTCAGTTAGAGTTAAAAGCAATGTGGATTAAAACAAAATGTTTTGTGTCTTTTCTATTTATTATATATTAAAAATGGAGATAATAATGGCAGGATTAAAAAGAGGTATTAAAATAGTTTTAATGGAAGTTTTTATGTTTTTTTTCTTTACTACTAATATTCTTGTGTGAAGAAGAGAGAGAAAATATTAAAATACTTTTGAATACTTGTGCATAGGCAGATAAAGAAATGGAGATTAAATTTAATAATATTCGTACAAAATAATTATAATAAATAAAATAAAATAAAATAAAATCGATAAATGATGCAAAAATGACTAAAAAATCTGATAAAGAAATTTAGATTGTTTTCTTATTATAGGTATGAGTATCAAATATTACATGTAAAAAGTTATACTATAAAGTTTAATAATCAAAGAATATTAGATATTAAATAAATAACAGAATACCTTTATTGCTGGAGAATGAGCTGGAGTGCCTAAAGAAATAGAATGGGCAACTGTGAATCTTGATGGTTAGAACCTGACATTCTACCATTTCATCAAACCAAAACAGGCATATTAGATATTCAAACTAGAATTAAAAAAGAAGCAAAAATACATGCTTTGGCTAAAATATATAGATAGTAAATAAAATAATTAAAAAAAAAGATGAAATGGTCAATTTTTTTACATTAAGAATGCAAACATCTAGTGGAAAGTGTTTGGTAAATATTGGTAGTCAACATATTTTAAATTTGGTTTTAATAAAAGAACAAATAATAAAACAAATGAATTGAGTGATAAAGATAGTAAGATATATTGAATAAATGGCCAAAATATATGCTTTGGTTTATTTACATATACAGTGAAGTAATTGTGATATTAAAATTGTTAATTCTTTCAATAGTAAAGATTGAAGCTAAAAATGAAAGCAAAAAGTAAAGTGACAAAGAGCAGATATAAAATAAGACTTTGAATATAAGTAGAATAAAACCGTATTAGAAAATACATTTTTAATTCGAATGACTAGAATTGATTCTTTTTTTATTTTTGTAAATTACGTAACGAAAATGTTTGCAATATTAAGCATTTATTACAATTATAAAGATTGCAAATAATAAATTTGTAAAATATAATAATAAAAGAAAAATATAAAAAGATTTTTGTTATTTATGGTGAAATTGGATAGTAGTAAAGATGTTTTGAAAACTAATTACTGAATGGACAAAGATAATGCTATGTATATGGAGTACAATTTGAAACTGAAAAAGTTATATGAGTTAAAAAAATGATAATTTTATTTTATTTTATTGAATTAAAGATATGACTCAATAAAAAAAGTTGTTTTTATTATTCTAATCTGAAATTAGATTATTTTTTTGCAATAAAAGAGAAGATTGAGGTTTCCTACTCGTGCGTATACTGTAGAGACTATGCGTTTTAATGTTTCAAAATATTTATTTCTCTCTAGCTAATTGATTCTAATATAAATCTAATTATATATTGCTTCACTATCTAATTATTTTATTTCATTGTTTTGGTTTTATTTATTATTACTTTTAATCATTATTAATTGTCTATATACACAATTTTCTATTTCAATATTTGCAGTTTTCCATTTTTTAAAATTTTATTAATAATTTATATATAGAGAGAGCTCGCAAATAAATATATATATTAATAGAACATTTCATTTCTATAACAATGTTGAATTTTTTTTGTTTCTTAATTTTATTTATTATCCGTTTTGTAGCTCTTTTCAAATTTTTTTAAAATATTTCCCATGTTTTACTTGAATTTAAACTGACTTATGTTTTATTCAACAACTTAAAATAATCAGAATACGATATTTTAATATTTGTTAATAATACACTTCTTTCTTGATATAGAGCATCTCAGTTATTTAAAATTTAGTCTCATATCTACTCCTATTAAATTGTGATCAGAATTAGACAGTTTGAAGCAATATGCAATGTATTTGTCTGAATGTTTGTAATGATGGTATATTATAAGATGTCATATGTTGGACTATTTCCATCATTTATGAGTGAATGTTGAATGTAAAGAAAATTTTAAACTTTATTTAAACTTTCCAAATACAAACAACTTGTTAGTAATAAAATACTAACCTGCATTGTGTATTTGTGTGTTATTACTAACAAGTTGTTTGTATTTGGAAAGTTTAAATAAAGTTTAAAATTTTCTTTACATTCAACATTCACTTATAAATGTTGGAAATAGTCCAACATATCACATCTTAATATGCAATGTATTCTCAGTCTTATTTTGTCATGCGCAGTTTAGTGCAATATAGAGTGCAAGACGCTGAATGTGTTATCCTAGAATCGATTCTAGTGTAAGCACTTTCAGTACTTTGAATTTTTTATGAACTTTCCAGTACTATATTAATCCTAATTTAATGTTATTTTGGATTAATAAAGTAATCTAGGTAAAATTTCTTTTTGTAGCATTGTATTTACTATATGTAGTTTCTACTCTTATCCTTTTAAAGCAATGCATTTTTTTTTACAAAAAGTGAATCTTTTAACCATTTTTATTTCAAATATAATTCATAATCTTTTATTTTCTTATTTATTATAGAAAGTAAATTTATATTTTCATAATGTAGTGGATCCCCTTTCTTCATATCTGCTTTACTTTTTATTCAGATGATACCATATCATGTTTTGTTAGTTAACAATCTTGTATATATTTTTATAATCCTGCATAAATAAAAGTATTTAAAAAATTACACAAAGAGTATAGTAATATATATATATATATATATATATATATATATATATATATATATATATATATATATATATATATATATATGTTGTAAAGGGTAGCTTACAATGCACACATTCCTAAAAAGATCAAGCATATTTATTGAACCCAATCCATTTGGAATTTATATTAATAATGGGAAGATTATTTGTTTATTATTTATTACATATATACATATAATGCACAATAGATTATTTTATTATAAAATAAAATACGATCAGTATTTTACAAGGTAATATTGTATATATATAAAACTATTTGAGTAAATAAACTGTAATGTATATATATATTTTTAAATTTAAAATTGAATATTAATTTATAGTTAAATGAATTTGGGATGGCCTGATGGTAAGTTGGGGTGGGCATGTATGTGAAAATAAAACTGATTTTATTATTTTATTTATTTTTTTATTTGTGATAAATGAAATGTGTTTAAACAATACATATAAAAATCTAAATGAATTTAAACAATAGACAGATAAAAATCTTAGTGTTTCTGGAAATCTACACACATGAAATGTATAAAAACAAAAACCAGTTTACAAATCGTTCTTATTGTTATAGCACCGGTAACAAAAGACAGCAATTAAAACTAAAATTTAGAATGCTAAAATGGAGTTTTACTTTTTCTTTTAGTTAAATTATAAATATTTTAAAAGTCAAATGCTGTAACTAAAAGTTTACCAAATTCAGAGGAAAGAAAATGAAATAAGAAGTAAGAATAATTGATAAATTTTTAAATAATTAAATCGTGTTTTAAAAGTTGTTGGAGTAAATTTGAATATTTTAAATCTTTTCAAAAGAATAATGAGAATTAAGTCTGCTGAAAATTGGAAAAGAAAAAAAATGAAATAATTTTCTTAATATATATTTAAAGCGCTTCGATACTATTCAATACAAATAAATGATTATAAATAATTATTAAATTGTACTTTAATATGAAAATGGGCTAGAGCAAAACATGCTATTGTGTGTCATGGTATTTCCTACCAGCTGCATTAAACCTCTATATATTTATTTTCTACTTTATTGTAAACACACAAGAAGTTACCTGCAGTCCAAAGTAAACAAGGATTGGAATACTTTATGGTGAATCAAATGAGGATCAAGGTGTTTACTATTAAACACAACTACAGGAGACACCATTGTACCTATCTATCCTTGCTAAGGAAAATGATTTACTAAGTGAAACTGCTTTGAAGAACAATTTGCCTAACTATCAACTACTACTACTTCTATTATGATGATTTTTATGAACTTTGTTCCAATTACAATTTTTAATCAAAGAATCAATATTGTAAATTTTTGTTTATTTATTATTTATTTTTATTAATGTTATCTGTTGTATTTTCACACTCTGATGCTGAAGCCTCATTTTTTAGAATTAGCAAAGAAGAAAGGGGGGGGGATTATTCACTTTGATATTTTTCTATTTTCATTGTAAATAAAATTTAGGTTAACCCACCTGCTTCACATCCCGTTATCCACATAAATATTAAGGTAAGATTCTCTAAATTTATTTTCATAGATTAAATTACAACACTTATACAGAATACATATTATATGTTTTATTTTGTGATTAACCTTGTATATATATTTTCCAGTATGTTTGACTAATCAACTAGTAGAGCTGTCTCTATCATATATATATATATTGGGGAAACTTGTTAAATAGGTTGTTAACATCTGCAAATATATAATTTAGCTAGCCAGCATCTCAATTATATTAAATAACTAAAGCTTATTTTTCTATATAATTATGATTTGTAGAGAATGAGTGACATAGGTGGATGTCTACCATGGGGTATAGGGTTGGATTATAATAATCATTAATTAGTACAATGGTAGAGGTTCACATGTGACACATGTACATATGATTATTATTATTATTTTTATTTTATTTTTTATCATTATTGTTGTTGTTATACTTGATGATATTTATTATTGTTAATAAATGTTTAAGAGTTTGTATTATTCTGGTCTCTGGTTTATTGAATTGTCCTGATATTCCATGGTCTATAAACAATTAGGCATGCATACACATCTATTTTTCTTATCATATAAAAGCTTGAAAATAGAACAAATATAATAAATGCTAGTTGTAACCTATATATAGGTGCAGGTATTGCTGTGTATATCTGTTCATACCTGCTAAAGAAGCTAACAGCAATATTCTCTCTGGGCTTGAATATTAGGGCATAACAGAATTTAAAAGGGGGAAAAGTGGATGAACTAACATAAATTGCATTTAATATTATTAAATAGGGATAGAGTTAGTCAATTAAAAGATATGCAATCATTGGTTAAGCATTTCATCAGGTTCTCATTAGCACTCTATCAGATGACCCACAGTCTGAACATAGTTGGACACAACTTTTTTCCCTTCTACGCTTGGTAGGTCTCTGCAGATTGTTTCATTAGGAGTAATAAATTAGAGCATATTAACTTATCCCCATACCATATTGCTACATCTGCATAGTAGTACAGCCTGCAAGTTAGTTGACCATCCATTACATCTGGAATACCACATTGGGCTTGGTTAGCTTATGACTGTTGATAAAAAGTTCTGTCCGTTATATCTGGTATCATCAACTTTTAGGGCTAGTGGTCGTCATTCCATCCATTATATCTGATGCCGAATGTGGGGCATGAAGATATTACAGTTGATAGAGGTATCCAAGTATATTTACTAATAGTTATATCTGACACAATGTGTTAGGCATAAAAATATTACAGTTGATAGACGTATCCAAATGTATATCCAGTATGTTAGGTATGAATATACTCTAATTGTAAAGAAAGTCCAGCCATTGGACTGGTGTTTAGATTTTTTTTAAAAAAAATGTTAAAGCACATTTCATTTTATTTTTTTCTATCAAAATAAACCCAAATGAACTTATACACATGACAAACAGCTAGCACTTTCATCTAAAATAATAGTAGTAGGGATAATAGATCACATAAACATGAATTAATTTTCAATAAGAGATCTAAAGTATTGAGTGTAAATTGGAAATATAGAGGAGTGGACAATAAACCAAGACCAATGATAAATAGTTAAGTGATTAATAATTGATAATAAAATAGTAGAGTTAGGCATGTAAAAGGACATAGGCGAAAAGTAGATCTATTAAAAAAAAGAGGTAAAAATAAATGCAATGGTTGGGAGTGGCATGATGCACTGCGGCATGTGATTATTTATAGTTTTATAAATAAATATTTTATAGCTTGCAAATAAATAAATATTTAATGAAAACCAGAAGTGGTAAGCAATTAAGGAATATGGAATCAAAACATTTGGAGATAGGGAAAGATAGTAGTGACAGTGAGATGGTAGATGATACTACCAGTAATAAGGTAGAATCTATGATGATTCAGATACCTGGGGGGGGGTCTATTCTGGAAGTTGAACAATCCCCACAAATGCAGGAAGGGAGTCAAACAGTTTCTCAAATTCAGATGATTACTCCCAGTGAGATTATTCAAGTGCCTGAAGTTGGGGAAACTCAGGCTATGCAAGACCCTACAACATTGGCACAACTAATTCAAGTAATCATGGAGATGAAGAGTGATATAAATAATATGGAAAGTGATATAAATAGCAATATGAAGAATATGAAAAGTGATATGAATAGTATGAAAGAGAATATGAAAACTGATATGAATAGTATGAAGGAGAATATGGCAACCAAGGTTGATGAAATGAAGAGTGATATGAATAATATAAATAGCAATATGGAGAATATGAAAAGTGATATAAATAGCAATATGGAGAATATGAAAAGTGATATAAATAGTAAGTTGGAAAATATGGCAACCAAGGCTGATATAAATAAAATACAGGAAGAATTGAAGAAGGATGTGAATGATATAAAAGAACAAATGGAAACAAAAATTAATAATGTTGAAATTAAGCTGTCTAAAGATATGGGACAACTTTCCCTTGAATTAGAAAATGTTCAGAAAGACAATATTGAAATGAAGCAAGGAATGTTAGAGATAAAGAAGGAAATTGATGAAAAGAATACAAAATGCCAACAGTGAATAGATTATTTGAAATCCAGTGTCATGGAACAATTGAATGCAAAATATGATGAGGCATGTAAGAGTCAGGAAACATTAAAACATGAGGTGCTTGTGGAACAGGATAAATTCCTAACCGAGGTTCAAGATGAATTTCAGAGAATTCAATCAAGACTAAAACAACGTTCCATATCACAAAATAATCAGGTTGAGTCATGCAACAAGATGCTAATGGATTTGGATCAACATCTTAAATAAGTTGAGGGTAGAATAGTCAAAGGGGGGAGTGGACATGACCACGGACAAAGCCAATATAGAAAAGTTGGTAGGAAGTGCTCATGAAATAAGAGATGAAAATGATAGAATGGGTGAAGCCTTTAATCAGAGATTGGTAGTGCTTGAATCTCAACTGTGCCAAGAGATGCCAACCAGTGGAGGAAAACATGATGAAATTGATGTAAGGATGCACAGCAGTAATAAAATAAGGGATAGTAGGACTCATCACCTAGAAATTTCCCTTAAGGACTCACAGAGGATAAGTGATCCTTCTGAAGAAAGTCCCCTCCCACATCACATTCTGTCTGAGGCAGAAGATTATCCTTCTAATTTTAGTTTAGAAGGTTTAATTCCAGATAGTTATCGAACATGCTATGATGATCATGCATTGACCTCACCTGTAAACACTATAAATGCCATTTTTGAAGGCATTAAAGAAATTGGTGAATGCGATCATTTTAGCTGTGCATTATGGAAATTATCTACTTTCCATAATCAACAAGATGATCAAAACATAGAAAATTATATGATGAGAATAGAGATAAACATGTTGCAGTCTATCAAACAGAAAGGGTTTTAGTTCTACAAGTTATGTAACACTTATGAAGGACCCTTCACATTTATGAGGCATATGAATGACAGTACTTAAAAAAAGTATATAATAAGGGAAGGACTTCAAATGATGCAACTTTGAACATGTAAAATGGACTTTTTACCATGGATGAATTCTCAAGAAATAGAGCAGAAACGTAAAAGATAAAGAAGTTTAAAAGGTAAAATTAAGAATTAAATGTTAGAATTAATTAAGATTATTAATATAATAAAAAATAAAATAAATAGGAATTAAACATGTTTTTCTGTTTATAATAATTTCAGAATAGTTTATGTAATAGATTTTAAATTATAAAATATGATAAAAAGTTTAAAGGTTAAGTTTTAGAAATATGAGATATATATATAGGGATATACAAAGTAAAAATAAAAAATTTAAGAGGATATAAGATATAAAAAAAAAAAAATGGAGTAAGTAAGAATAGGTATATAAATAAATATGATAATGTTAACATATAAAAGTAATAATTAAATATAAATTATGGAAATAGAAGATAAAGTTATAAAGATAAGTTAATATAAAAATAATTGAAATAAATATATTTGAAAAATATAAAATAATAGCATGAAAGTATATTAAATATATATATATAATAAAAAAAGATTAAAATTAAGGTGTTAAAAGATTTCAATTATTTTATTAATGTTCATGTATTTGAGGGGATATACAGGTGATAAATATTTTTGTATATTTTTATGAATATATATATGTATATGGATTTTATAAGATTTATATAATTTATATATAGTTGTGTAATTTATATTTATATATATGTGTATATATTTATAGTTCTGAAGAAGATTGCAGGGGCAATCGAAACTGTCGATGTTGATGAATGTTAAACATTGTACAAAAAATTAAAGATTTTATAAGAAAGGATTGATTAACTTATGATAGTATAGGAAAATGATAGGGTAAGACAGATAGACCAGATAGTTAATTATATCAACTGGAGTGTGAATGAATCCACTGGATTCACACCCATTGAGCTACATTTTAATCAATCAATTCCCATGTTGTTCATTAAATATCAACCTATGACTAGATATAAACAGAATAGTATGGAGGAAAATATGCAGAAAGCATATCTTCGATTGGTAAGTAAGGCCAATAAAAGGAACAAAAATAAGACTGGAACTCCATATACTTTCAAAGTAGAAGATCAAGTTTTAATAAAAACTCCTCTTGTTAGTAAGCAAATTGAAAATAAGTACAGTAAGTTTTACCAACTATATGAAGGACCTTACACAATAGTTAAACAATCGAGTCCTAATGCATTTTGGTTGGATATGGAAGGACAAGTTAGGGGCACATATAATACCCGAATTATGAAATCATACTATGGACAATCTTAGTAATTGTAGAATTGTCATACTCAACTGATGTGTGGAAAAAAAAAAGAATGTTGATAAGTAAAAAAAAAATAGATATTATGAAGTTAGGTTAAAAATTATGATGAGAGTATTCCCTAATGGATGCCAAAGCAAATATTAGGATACTTTAGAACCACTTTATTTAAAAGAGTTAAACCACACTAAGTGATGGCTGCTCCAATCTTCTGTTAGTTCTCAAAGGAAATCCAATAAGACTCAATAGGAGCAGGATAAAAGATAACAAGAAAAAATATGTGCTGTCTGAAACAGAAACACATTTTTATTAGTGTGCTCAAAACATAACCATCATTAGTTTAAAAAAACAACAACCTATGTTTGAACCCCCACCTTGAAAAGTATTTCATGCGAGTGAGTAGAGAAGAATAGAAAGAAATTTGTGTAGTTGAGTGTAGAAAACAGTAAAATAAGGTTTCACTACCCTTCTTATATTTGTTGAAAAAAAAACCCATCAAACTTCAAATGCAAACCTTGTGTAAGTGTTAAAATTTTTATGACAGATTAAAATTCTAACCCTGTAAGAAGAGGGGGTTGTAAAGGGTAGCTTACAATGCACACATTCATAAAAAGATCAAGCATATTTATTGAACCCAATCCATTTGGAATTTATATTAATAATGGGAAGATTATTTGTTTTATTATTTATTACATATATACATATAATGCATAATAGATTATTTTATTATAAAATAAAATACGATCAGTATTTTACAAGGTAATATTGTATATATATAAAACTATTTGAGTAAATAAACTGTAATATATATATATTTTAAATTTAAAATTGAATTTTAATTTATAGTTAAATGAATTTGGGATGGCCTGAAGTTAAGTTGGGGTGGGCATGTGTGTGAAAATAAAACTGATTTTATTATTTTTTTTTTATTTGTAAGAAATGAAATGTATTTAAACAATACATATAAAAATCTAAATGAATTTAAACAATAGGAAGTTAAAAATCTTAGCATTCCTGGAAATCTATGCATGTGAAATGTATAAAAACAAAAAACAGTTTATAAATCGTTCTTCTTATTGTTATGGCACCGGTAACAAAAGACAGCAATTACATCTAAAATTTAGAATGCTAAAATGGAGTTTTACTTTTTCTTTTAGTTAAACTATAAACATTTTAAAAGTCAAATGCTGTAACTAAAAGTTTTCCAAATTCAGAGGAAAGAAAATGAAATAAGAAGTAAGAATAATTGATAAATTAAATTGTTTTAAAAGTTGTTGGAGTAAATTTGAAAATTTTAAATCTTTTCAAAAGAATGACGAGAATTAAGTCTGCTGAAAATTAGAAAAGAAAAAAAAAATGAAATAATTTTCTTAATATATATTTAAAGTGCTTCGATACTATTCAATATAAATAAATGATTATAAATAATTATTAAATTGTACTTTAATATGAAAATGGGCTAGAGCAAAACATGCTATTGTGTGTCATGGTATTTCCTACCAGCTGCATTAAACCTCTCTATATATTTTTCTACTTTATTGTAAACACACAAGAAGATGCCTGCAGTCCAAAGTAAACAAGAATTGGAATACTTTATGATGAATCAAATGAGGATCAAGGTGTTTACTATTAAACACAACTACAGGAGACACCATTATACCTATCTATCCTTGCTAAGGAAAATGATTTACTAAGTGAAACTGCTTTGAAGAACAACTTGCCTAACTATCAACTACTACTACTTCTATTATGATGATTTTTATGAACTTTGTTCCAATTACAATTTTTAATCAAAGAATCAATATTGTAAATTTTT
The DNA here is from genome assembly GCA_028023455.1 of Epiperipatus broadwayi. Lineage (NCBI taxonomy): Eukaryota > Metazoa > Onychophora > Udeonychophora > Euonychophora > Peripatidae > Epiperipatus > Epiperipatus broadwayi. The sequence continues at coordinate 51,916 of JAQFVV010012938.1, forward strand.
GTTTATTTATTATTTTTTTTATATTCATGTTATCTGTTGTATTTTCACACTCTGATGCTGAAGCCTCATTTTTTTAGAATTAGCAAAGAAGAAAGGGGGGGGGAGGTTATTCACTTTGATATTTTTCTATTTTCATTGTAAATAAAATTTAGGTTAACCCACCTGCTTAACATCAGGTTATCCACATAAATATTAAGGTAAGATTCTCTAAATTTATTTTCATAGATTAAATTACAACACTTATACAGAATACATATTATATGTTATATTTTGTGATTAACCTTGTGTATATATTTTCTAGTATGTTTGACTTATCAATTAGTATCTGTTTCTATCATATATATAAATTGGGGAAACTTGTTAAATAGGTTGTTAACAACTGCAAATATATAATTTAGCTAGCCAGCATCTCAATCATATTAAATAACTAAAGTTTATTTTTCTATATAATTATGATTTGTAGAGAATGAGTGACATAGGTGGATGTCTACCATGGGGTATAAGGGTTGGATTATAATAATCATTAATTAGTAAAATGGTAGAGGTTCACATGTAACACATGTACATATGATTATTATTATTATTATTATTATTATTATTATTATTATTATTATTATTATTATTATTATTATTATTATTATTATTATTATTATTATTATTATTATTATTATTTATTTTTTATCATTATTGTTGTTATACTTGATGATATTTATTATTGTTAATAAATGTTTAAGAGTTTGTATTATTCTGGTCTCTGGTTTATTGAATTGTCCTGACATTCCATGGTCTATAAACAATTAGGCATGCATACACATCTATTTTTCTTATCATATAAAAGCTTGAAAATAGAACAAATATAAGAAATGCTAGTTGGAATCTATATATAGGTGCAGGTGTTGCTGTGTGTATCTGTTCATACCTGCTAAAAGAGTTAAAAGCAATATTCTCTCTGGGCTTGAATATTAGGGCATAACGGAATTTAAAAGGGGGAAAGTGGATGAACTAACCTAAATTGCATTTAATATTATTAAATAGGGATAGAGTTAGTCAATTAAAGGTTATGCAATCATTGGTTAAGCATTTCATTGAGTTCTCATTAGCACTCTATCAGATGACCCACAGTCTGAAAATAGTTGGACGCAACTTTTTTCCTTTCTAAGCCTGGTAGGTCTCTGCAGATTGTTTCAGTAGGGGTAATAAATTAGATCATATTAACTTATCCCCACACCATATTGCTACATCTGCATAGTAGTACAGTCTGCAAGTTAGTTGACCATCCATTACATCTGGCACACCACATTGGGCTTGGTTCGCTTATAACTGTTGATACAGAGGTTCCATCTGTTATATCTGGTGTCATCAACTTTTGGGCTAGTGGTCGCCATTCTGTCCATTATAAAATATATATATATATATATATATATTTTTATATATATATATATATATATATATATATATATATATATAAAGTCTCTAATCTTAAGACTAGGCACCTAAAGTGTGACAGTAGGGACCTCTACAAATCTAAACACAGTTACTCTTGTGTTGCCTTAATAGAACGAGTATAGATATTTTAGCATTTTCATAATGTGATGGCGAAATGGTGAGAGTATCATAACAAGTTTTTTAATAGATTGCTACAGCAATATTAATTGATGTTGGTATTTAAAACAGAAAAATCAACCACACTTTTCTATTGTACCATTAACAATGTACTAGGATTCAAACATAGGAGAACACAAAAAATTCTTAGTGTTTAAATTTATCATAGACCTGCTTAAAGTCTTATTACTGAGAAAAAAGATAAACATATTATTTTATTCAATTAGAAGGTTATGAAAGAAAAGATGAGCATTTATATAATCAAATCTCCATTAATATTTTAAAAAAAAGACAGGCAATAATATGTCAATAATAAAATAAAATTTATCATCATAGAAAACAAAAATATAACAGTGATATTAGTTGTCTTGGAATAATGATCCTTTCTCAAAATCATCTATCATTTAATAATAAGAAAATGAATATAATTATTAAATCTGTGTATAATAAAAAGCATTTAAAACTATTTACCTGGTTTTTAATTCTTGATGCATCTGAAATATACACTAAATTATTAATCAGATTTAGAATTGTATTACATAACATGTTGATGTACTACAGTTATTACATAGTGTTATTAGCTGGGATGATACATAATGTAAATGGTTCACTCATACTTTTTATTTCATCTGTACAATACCTATTAGAGTATATATAAATATAATCTATCCATCATATGACTTAAAGATTAAAACAATTATCTCATTATTAATTGACACTTATCTAACTCAAATACTATAAATATGTAATAAAAGATATAACATAAAACCAAATGAGTACTTTCTACTGCTCTATAAACATTATTAATATATATTTTAATTCATTCCTAGAAAATAATAGAAATGAGTTCTATGTATTGTTTATTCTAATCTTCAGGATATAAAAAAATGCAACCTTTTTTAATATTTTGTGGTTACAAATTTAAACTTTGAGATATTGGGAATATTCATTACACACTATACTTTAAAATTACTAACCCATTAGTGTTCAAATGCACAAATAAAGTTTATCTAGGTGAATTTATTTTACTCTAATATGGTACATTCTAAAATCAATAGTTATAATCATCACACGACATTTCACATGCATATTAAGAATTATAATAAATTTGTTACATAATTCATGTTTAGTTATTTATATTTTCACAAGATGGCTTTTGTGGCACAACGTTCATTTTTTAATTAATTATATAGAATATATGAAAACTTGTTTTATTTGAACATGACCCATTAAACAAATGTCACTAAATTTAACACTTTCTTTATTTTGCTGTATTATTTTATATAAATACAATTTACTCACTTTTTAGCAAAAAAAAAAAAAATGTAAATTGAAATAGCAGTGACTTTTTGGAAGACTGCAGAACAGTTAAAATATCAGATTGTGTTTGCGTATATACAATAAAAAATTGTTTTGCTAAAAAGTGTTTGAAGTAAGGAGGACAAATTTGTAATAATTTTTTTTTTTAATTTAAGATTTGATTATGTCAACTATAACAAATATTTAACTTTGTAAAATCTAATACTTTTCTTTCATAAGCATGCGTAATACGAATTCATGATTAGTAATAATTTTTTTAAAATTCCATGACTTGTTTAGACGATTTTAATCAAATTACATTTTTTAAAATGTATAAATTAAAACAACTAAACTTTTATTATTTAGTTCGAGTTTTTAAATTTAATAAATTACTAATATTAATAAGTTCTTCAATTTTATATACTGACCTTTAATTTTCATAAATATAGGAACATTTTTTTTCCTATCTAAGTATATATATTTACGTATAATATATTCATAAAATATTGAAATAATACACAATCCATAGGATTTTGAAGATGATTGTTAAATATTGTATAGTATTTATTAATTTTACAGAATTTTTATTTTTATATACATTTCATTTAACATGGAATCAATATATCTAACTAAATAATTATTAAATGGTATAAGAATGAATAATCATCATTATTAAATAAATCTTTGGTCTGATTTTAAGTTCTCAAGCATTTGTTTATTTATTACTTAATTATTTATTTGGTTTTATCTACTTGAAACTTAATTGTATTTTTTGTGACTTCAACTGAGCTCATATAATCACACTATATATATATGTCACTAAAAACCAGTCAGCAGTTAAACAATATAGTTTGAATTTGGTGGTAGTTATTGATATTGGGATTATCTAAGTGTTAACTGGTTTTTAATGATTGCTTACAAATCCATTTAGCTGTGAACATTATTACACTTATATATATATATATAATATTGAAATACAAATGTAATCTATATATCTAACTTAGATATAATTAATGAGGATTCGAATCCCGTCCCTCAACCTCTCTTCAATCATCCACTATGAAACCCACGACCACATACATGTGAAAAAGATACATGATCTCCAATATATGTATTTCATGTTGTCTGGATCACAACTATCTCCCACATACATATATAAAATGTGCTATTTTCATTAAATAATCCAAATATCGGATTGTTTTATACAGAATAATGCAAATACTCGTTTCTCAGTACAGCAAAATTTTAATTGTTATATTTTAGAATAATATCTTAAGTATTCCATTGCTGAAAGATATGCTCATCACAAGAGTAGTCAGTCAACTGCCAAATGTGACTGACCTTATTTATCTATTTATATGATTAATATACGTGGGGTCAGAAGGATTTATTAGAAGTTGCAGTCTTTGAATGTAGAAAGCTGTTTTGAAAATATATATATATCTAAATTTCACTGCAATATCCGAACTGTAGTTTTGGGCATGGTATCTGTCAAATGTTAATCACTATACTACCAAATATTTCTTTTATTTCTATCCTATTATATATATACTCAGTTTTTATTGCTACTAAATTTCAGGTAACTAATTATTTATCATAACCAAAACGTAATGAAAAACATTGTCAGACAAATTTCCTGTCTTTTCAATATCTAGTTTTATCATTCAGAATATAAAGAAATTCAATATTGATTTTTTTTTTTATAAAAGTGACAACCATTGAATAATATAATAAAATATTAATTTTCCTAGAAATGACATATTTTTAATGGCATGTAACTATTTGCTATTAGATATTTGATATTTGTTGACATTTTTCAATCACTTTTTTGTTATTATTAATAATAAAAAAAGTATAATAATTTTTCTTGTCAGACAGCATTTTAGTAATTTAAGAAGCTGAATGCTTTAAAAATTACATGTATAAAAAATATTGGTTTAATTGACACACGAGTTTTAGTTAATCGCAAAGTAAATACTATGACCTTTGAACCTCTAACACTTTTTTTTTTTAATACAAGGTTAAGGATTTCAAAAGCATATTAATAATATTATTTTACAACTGTGAGAATTTATTATGGTATTTTTACCCTTCAGAAAAAAAAAAGCATCAGAAATATTTTATTTGTTAATGCGAATAGTATTTTAATTAATTTCTAAATATAAAATTGAAGGAAGGAATAAACCGCAAAGGATTGTGGGATATTCTTTTGAAAATACTTAGCTTAACGACACAAGTTTAATAAGAAATAAAATGCTTTTTTTTTTGCAACTTTTACTGTTCAAATAATATTAGAACTATGATCTCAAGTTAATATAATACTGGAGAGAAAACAATAATGTGTTTAAAAGTTTTATTTTTTGTTAATTTTATTTAAAATAAAATGAAAATATAATATACAGGAAAAATGGTAACAGTTCCTCAATAAAAACAGGTATCATGCTTTTATAGGTTTTGACCTTGGCTTTCAATCAGCAGCTATACTTTCAAAAATTTAATATAATTAATAAATGTCATAATTTGATTTACAGTCTTTCAAAACGCTTTTTTTTAAAACTTTCTGTGTGATGTTATAAAAAGTTAAAATTTTATTGCAAATAAAAATCTTATTTGATATTAAAAAAAACACTATCAGACCATTTAAACGAAATTAAAATGTTTCTCAAAAAATGATGTTAGAAATTATATATAGATTAGTTACCGTTTAATGCGATTTGTAATCAAATATATAATAATTTTTTTTAGATATATTTTATCGAGTTATTTATTTACATAGCGCTATGTTTTTGAACTCCACTACACATGCGCCTTATAAATTTAAACACTTAATGAATATTCTCCTTTCCAAACACAAAATAAAGAATTTTGAGAGTATTCATGAGGTGTTTAAATCTATAAGGTGCATGCATGTATAGTGGAGTGATCTCTATTTATTATTAGATATATTTTATAAATATTTATTCTTATAGACATTAATCTCTCCTGAAAGTTAAAGAAGCAAGACATTGTCTACAACTTGAGGTTCAAATTCAAACTTGACACTAAGCATCTTATTCTTCATACGTTCCTTTGTCCTCTACTTCTTTGAAAGTTGTTATATAATATGGGGATATGGAATAAATGCTTGCTGCAATGTGCAAGTACTTCTCCATAAAACAAGTATGATCTTATAATAATTTTTGTCCGAGAATAGCTTAATTTTTTAATAAGTAATCAAAAATCTTTCTGCACTATCAATTATTTTCTCTTCTTCTTTTTAATCTGCTGGTCACCGTTGATTGTCTATAATAATTACAATAATATTACTCATATTTATTATTTGAATCGTTTCTTTTTCATTCAAGTTTATTAATCCTAATTTTATTTCTTTTATACTTTCTTATATTACATTAATTCTTTCTTTATTTGTGAATCCAAATTTTATTTAGAAGAGCATTAATTAATTCATAATGAAAAACAATTTTGCCATTATAACATAAAAATACAATGCCATTAAATAATAAACATGCCAAATACTGTTTCTGCCATTTGTACTATAGTTGTTTTACCTAATTTTTATTTCTTTGTTTTTACAAAAATAATGACGTAAAAATAAATAAACGTTTAGAATAAAACAATAAAAGAACCATTTTTTAGTTTTATATTCACTAAGATTGATTGTTTAGACGAGAATAATCAGTTAACAATTAGCTGAATGAATTAAATTATTTAGTTAAATAGCCGATTTAAAATAAAAATTTCTAATATTAATCATTATTTCAATAGTCTATATTAAACATTATTAGTATTTCTTTGTTAATCCATTTTATGAAATGTGACAGAATCTTTGTTGCATTTTGTAAGGCTTAATTATTTAATTTAATTTACATATCTAATTATTTGTATATTGTATTTTCTTATCATTATCATCATTCACCTGATCCATCATTTTACAATGTGGATAAACCACTTCTGGATCATTATCCTCTCAAATTTTATGCATGCTTTCAATACTGTTAATCTTATCTATTAAGTGTTATTACTCATCCATAACTGTCTTGATCTTTCTCTTTTTCTTGACCCAAACATAAGTCTAATCATGATATCTTTTTCCAAAATCACCTATTTCATAATAAGTCCAAAATAATATAGTTTATTTTTTGCACTTTACCATTTCCAACAATTGTCTTTGGATATTTGGCTTTACCAAAATCTTCCCATTAATACTTCTCCAATAAGTTTTTGATAACATTTCATTTCAAAGCCATCACTGCCTTTTCTTAATTCCTCAATGTCTATGCTTTTCCTCCATACTTTCCAATAGACTATATCAAAGCTTTCAATAATCACCCTTTATCCACATGTTAATGTCTTTATCTTTTATATGAGAACCAATGTTTAAATTCTTTGATGCAACAATTACTATGGAATTATCTTTGTACTATATTTTTATATGATGTAATTTGAAGTACAGACAGAAAAATTCTGAAACTTATTCCAGATGTATTCCTCTAGTTAATCACATTATCTTTGTCTTGTTTGTATTGTTTGTATTTAGCCTTAATCTTTACTCTGTTATTGTTACTACCAAACAATCTACATGATCATGTAGTACATTCTCTGTTACCAACCAAAATTATATCATCTGCATACCACAAATTGTACATTTGTTCTCACACAATATAGAATCTCCACTAAAATATTCCAAAGCCTTTTTCATTATCATCTCTATCACAATATTGAATAAGTATAATAACAATACATATACTATTCTCATACCTTTACTTACTTAAAGCCAATATGACTATCTGCATTTTGTCATTCTGAACTATATTCTAATGAAAGTATCTCATAATCAGCATTGTTATCTAAAGTTGTCATAACTTATAAAGTCAAATGCCTTCTGAAAATCTTAAAAAAGATATAGTGGCTGTTGAAATTTTTTAGCCTTATTGAATATTATATTTATATTCATTGTCAAGCAAAACATGCCCCTTCCTTTACTAATTTTCAATTTCTCTTTGTATGTATTCTGCTCAATGTCATCTTCAATATTATATTTCTGGTTTATGAAATGATATAAAAACTACTCTTATGATTATTATACTGGCTGGTATCTTCTTTCCACAGTATTAGCACAAATATTTCTGTAATCCAATCTTTGGGACAGTCTCAATTCTCTCTTATGGTCAAGTTTAACATATGTAATCTATATACAATTGAATCTTCTTTTTGAATAACTCTCAATACTTTATTCAATTCTGGTAATATTCCATTAAAAATTCTTTCATGGATATTTCACATTTTAAAGGCAATTGTTTATATTCTGTAAGTAATATACCAAATTTTATTGTCTCACCTTCGTACGTGTCTGTTGCCTTTATTTTTTATTTATTTATAATTATGAATTAAACGTTAATTTAAAAAAAATTAAACATATTCTTAACAAAATGTGCATTATTAAAAAAAAATGTAAAGATATTTTTTTTTCATTAAAATACCTGATTATTATCTGAAAGCCAAAATGAAATCTGTTATTTTGATTATTTATTTCTATTTAATATACTTTTTTTGTTTATTTGCAAAGATGATATAATTTTTAGATCACTTTTATTTTCTAATATTATGGTTTAATGAAATTTGTGATTTAGTGAATAATACTCTTCATTTTAATCCATAAAATTGATTCAGAAATAAAAATTTGGGAATATGAAAACATATTGTTGAATGTCCTTATCAAAGTAAACATTTTTAGTAACAGCATACAATCTAATGGCTGCTAGTAAATATAATAAAATCCTCACAATTTGACAAAATCATGAGAATATGCCTTATTATTTTTAAGTTTTAATTATCACTAAAATGAAAATGCTTATTGAATAAAATATTTTTTTCATTATTTAAAAATTCTATGCAAAAAGGCAACTCAAATTCATTTTTCAGATCTATAACATTTTTAATATTTGGATATATTCTATTATGCTATAATTACTTTTAAAATCAGCTTGCTTTTTTTTTGGTTGGTTTAAGTCGGAAATTCTTCTGTAGATATATTATAATGATTTTCATAAATATCTTTTATATAACTAATGGAAGTTTAATAATTCTATAACTTTTAATATTCTCTTTTAACTTTTAAATATATTACTGTACTTTTTCAAGCATATTGTATCCTTTTTTCCAACAATTTTTATAATTCTTCATCTTATTTTAAAATGTTAATAATAATTTCATCACCTTTTGATGCATTTTTTTATTCTACACTAATTTAATTAAAAATTTCTCTTTTCATTTAAAATATTTGATATTTCAGAAGATGTTATAACTGTGACAATTTTTCATTCTTTTCTTACTAGGAATTTTTTTGTAAATCCTTTACATATATTTCATGAATTATTTTTTATTTTAATAATAGTATTATTTTTTCTTCCTATTGATAAAACAACTTTTATTCAAATACCAAAATATGCTCCGTTGTATTTTTGACTCTTCTGTTCTATAGCTTTTCTTATCAAGTCATACTTATGTGTTATGACTTTATTCATTGTTTTAAACTATTTTACAGAATTACAGATATTCTGCTCTTTTAAATACTTTTACATTTCATATTTTCTTTATACATTTTGTCTTGTCTCAGTTGAAGGTTTACTCATATTAAGTATTTTTAGTTAAGTATCAATCATCTTCTTATTGCATTCTTTCAAGTCTGAGCTATCATCTAAATCTATTAATATTTAAAATCATTTACAAATTTGTCTCGAGTTTTCTAAGATAAAGGTATTAATTTATAATACTATCATTTTTAATAGCTTTTGACTCTAGATTTTTATATTTTGCTAATCAGCCTCTTTTTAAATATATTAAGTATAAATAATTTGATATAATACAGCTTTTCAGTAAACTCTATTTTAATTTATATACATATTATTTTTCTGAAACCTCGAAAAATCTCGCAAATACCAGAAATTTATAATTTCCCATCTTTCTTTTTCCACATCAATATATATATATATATATCCTTATGTTCATTCTTGGCTCTTTTAATTTTAAATCGTTTTCCAGATCTATCATTAACATCATTATAATATTTTAAATCCGTTTTTTGGTGTGATCAAAAGCAGTTTGTACATCAAACTAAAAATCCTCTATCTTTTTATCACAATGAAAACGTTTGAAGGGAGCCACATCATCTATATTTGATATCTTTTCTTAAGTTAAATAAATAATTTTTCCACATTATCCATATATCATAAACCTTCACAGTGTTGATCTTCCAGTTTTTATTTAAAATGAATCTCACTTAGAACCAAACTTTCAGTATTTGCATCTTTATAATTACATTTTCATTTTTCATATTATTTTTTTCTGCATATTTTTTTCAAGTGTCAAAACGTTTGTCATTATTCCATTTAATATTAAACATTTCCCCTCTAATTTATGCAATCTTCCTTGCTTGAAAGTGATTTACAATTAAATAAAATATGCTCTGTAAATATCAACCTCAGGTTTGTAACCCAGAGACTTTTGGCACTAACTCTGGTTGACAATTAGTAAAGCCTTCTGACTATTAAAAGCCTTAATAGCTTTTCTATGTGTTGATTATAAATGTAAAAAAAAATTACAATTCAGTTCACATTCATTCTGCTTTCAAGTTGATTTTTTAACTCATCGCTTAATTAAAAATTAAAAGATATGTGAAAGAATACTATGAAATTTTTTTAATAATTAAACTGAGATAGAACGTGCTTATACTCACAGTACCGATACATTAATGAGCAATCAATCTATATTTGTTATCATATACAATCCCACAATGACGTTAATGACAAAAATATATGTAATGATCACGAGATATTGATCTTTCTCGATATATTTAAAGCACAAAAAAGAAGAACAGTTCACATTTCAATCAATACTATTATTTGGTCTTTAAACATATAGTCAGTGTCAAAAAACAAACAAATAAATATATTTAAATATGTTTATTTATAACTAAATAACATTTAAATGTGTTTTTAAAGAAATAAAGATTTAAATTGACATCTGTAAAAAAGACTTTAAATTGACGTCTGCAATTAAAAGAGACAAAAGCTTTAGTCTAATTTTAGAATTATCTGAATTAACACAAATTTTAGACGAAAAAATAAACAAATTAATAGGATTCTAACTGTATTAAAGTGCTGCGTTTTTCAATTGATTTATTTTTATTTATTAACTGCTTTTTATAAATATATTTTTTTATATTAATAATTTATTTTTACATGTTTTTTTTTTTGTAAAAATACACGAGATATCAGTTATATATTGTATATATATATATCTGTTATATAAATATACAGACATTAGACAAAATAATGAGATCACTTATTAATATTATTGCATACTTTACATAATAAAAGCATTAAAAATGTAGTTATGAAAGCATAAATAGTCTGGTTTAATAGAAACAAATTCAAGTCATATAATCGCCAGTCATAGTGCTGAAAACATTCTTCATTTGTCTGAATTTGAAAACAAATTCTAATAAGCTTTATCACTTTTTATTTTTTCCCCGACACTTCCAAGGCAGATCAGCACTGTGATAATCAATATTACAATATTATACATTGTAGGGTATATAATCACAGACTTTCACACCACCCATCACTCACCATATACTTGAACACATATATGTCGAAAAAATAAATAATCACCAATATACCTATTTCATGCTAAATCAGCAATCATCAGTTGGTCCAGATTATCATCTCTACACATATTTGCAATAAGTGCTCAGATATATATTAAGATAGCCAATCTTCATACTTTAATGGACAGGCTTCAATACACTTCATACTCCAACTCTTCAACCATCCATCCAATTGAAAATGTGATGATGGAATGCCCAAAGGCCACCCTGAGGTTGAGATTTTTGTCACTCCATGTATATTGATGATTATTTATATTTTCAACATATATGTGTTCAAGTGTATCAGTAATATGAGAAAGAGTGGTGAGTGATGGGTGGTGTGAAAGCCTGTGCTCATATACCCTATATATTACATATATTCATACAGATATATAATAAGCCTGTATTTCAGTTATTATAATATTATACATTTTAAAATAGTTAGTGATGTTTAATTATTTTGTATTCTGATGTTTATGCTATATGTATATATTTAATGAAATCAATAGAATAGTAATGATTTTATATTTTGATTTTCATTTATCTCCTAATGTTGTAACATGCAAGGGAAAATGTGTATATTATGACAGAGGTGTTTATATAAAATTAGTAAAACAGAAGGTAGACATTTTTTTCCAAAGCTATTTTTTTTTTACTTTAAAATCATTTTCATCATTTTGAAAACATTTTTAATAAGAAAAATAAAATTCATTTTGGTTTTATAATTTCATTGTGTTTGTAAAATGATTTAAGCTTACTTGATGCAAAACAAAAAGAAAAACATTGTATTATTCAAGCTAATTGAGAAAAATAACCTTTTATTTTACATCTTTAACTATTTTTTTTGTTTCTAACAGAATTTTATTATCATTATTTAAAATATACTATATTTTAATAATAACTTTATTAAAAAATAATTTTATTTTGTTATAAATTTTATTGAAACTAAAACTCATATGAAATTAATCCATGAAATGTATGCTTACAATTGTATTCAGTTTGCTGGAAAAAGTTAAGTTCTGTCAGATAATATAATGAAATATATAGAAATAATGTTTTTATTTCACCAGAATCACTAATAAAAAGGTTTTTCATAAACACATTTAGGTATGTATATAATAGATATTTTGAAGCAATGAATTTTCCAAACTTTTTACATATTAAATGCAAAGTCTAATATTATCAAAGCCTAACTGTGAAATAGATGAAAAATAAATCGATCACTTCAAAATATTATATATATATTCATCTAGAAAGGTTAATAAAATTATTGGATGTATTCAGGTCAAAGAAGTATGCAGAATTACTTAAAATTTAGAGAAATATATTTGAATAAACAAAATATACTAAGGATTCAAACAATTAATTCAATTATATACATTTATTAATGTTAAATAAAAGCTATTACAACTTTATCATCATCATTATTTCCAACCATTATCAATTCATGGCAAAATGGTTTTATTTGATTAACTTTCTCTGATTCATAAGTTTTATTCTCGACATCACAGGAACAAACTGTCTTATATTTTCCATCTTTCATGTAGTCCTTTTCTGACTTTTTTTTTTTTTTTTTTACAATTTCTTGAGATCCATTTTAAATTTACAACTATCCATCTATTATCTTTTCTAGCAATATGTTTAGCCAAACTACATTTTAATATCTTAATTTTTTTATAATGTCCAGCAATACCTATTTGTTCTCTTCATTTACATATTTTATTTTCAATCTCACCTTGTTATTCCAAATATTCTATCTCCAAATGCTTAAATATCAGATCCACATGTAAGAAATAGAAAAACACATCAATTTGAAAACCTTTCCTTTTAAACACACAAGACACATTTCCTTGTCAAGAGTTTGTGGCCTAGTGTTTAGCATAGCTGCCTTTTAAGCAGCTAGCCCAGGTTCACTTCCTGGTCAACACATTTGTCACATGAAAAAAAAGGCACATTCCTTGTAATATTAAGTTACTTCTACTAAAAGAATTTTGTGTATATTTAATTCTATGTTTAATTTTGTTTCATTATGAATCCTTGTGAATTAATAATCTAACCAAGATATTTAATATTGATATTTTTTCTGATTTATGAATGCTAATTTTTAATTTTTACTTCTGAGAAATTCTACTCAATATTACTTTTGTCTTTTATAACTTATTTTTAGTCCTATTATCTAAATTTTATTTTGTTAACTCTTGCAACATTTCCTGAAGCTTTTAAGTATTATTTTGCAAACACAAGAATTTCATATGCAAAATATAGATGACTTAAAATGTTTGCATTTATATTTTCTCTATTAATATTCCATTTTACTATTAAATTAAAACTTGTCCTTAAAAAAACTATCTCTGTAATTAAGTCTTATTAATATGAAATTGGATTCAGATCTAAATTGACCATTTCCTGCAATTATCCTTGTAAGAAATGTATATTGATTAGCATAATCACATATTATATACATGTGTGTGACTTACGAAGTTAATGATATGAATACGTATATTGAAATTGTGAGGTTTAGTCATATATAGAATTATATCCAGAGTATATTAAAAACTAGGGATCTACTCTGTGACAAGTGATGCTTGATCATATGATCATGTTAGTATTATAATATGTAATGGAAAGATTAATGTTTTGCAAAGTAAAACCTTGCACACTTTACAAATAATTATTATTGTTTTTCAGTGTGTGTGTACAAAATAAAAGTGAAAAGATAGGGGAGAAATGGCTTATTAAAATAAATATTATCAATAAATTGTAATTATTTATAAAGATAATGATATAAATTCTTATGATATTGTCTAAACTGCAAATTTAGTTCATACTCATTTCATTGGACATATTTTATATTCTATATGATCTAGACAGATATTGCAAATACTGGATGTGTAGATGCCATCATTGCAAATTAAAAAAAAAGGAATTCTATTGATATATGTAAATGAAAACTGTGTGCACATATATTTTCTGATGTTTAATGTCAATTGTCACCTGAATCAATTAAATTAACTTTAATTTAATTTTTTTACATGGATTGACCAAAACATCCACTCCCTTTAACAAAAGCACTACAATATGGAAAATGGCTGAGTAATGGAACTACCAATAAGTGTAATTATATTCAATATATTTTTGAACAGCATTGAAACAGTTGTATTCCCTAAATATTTCAAAAATATACCAAGTATAATGAACACATGTTATGTCAGTTATGTCCTCATTTGTTCTCCAGAGTTCAAAATTAACAAGATAAAACACAAGTTCACACATAAGTCTGAATTAACATGAACTTAAGGAATAAAATAACTCAATATATAAATCCAAAGAGAGAGTGCCCACCTAAATTATAAAATGATAATTAAACTCAGCAAAATCAGAGGCTATATACACCCTAATTCCTTTATCTCAACTTACATAAATATGGTGGTCTAACAAGTTTTCTATATAAAAATTTACATTTATGCAAATTAAAATTGGCACAGAAAGCTGACATGAATAAATACATCAATGAATTATGTCTTGTTGAGTTCAAATACAGATCATTCACTAACTGTATCAATAAATTCTACAATAAAATCAGAACAAAACTCCCTCCACCAGAATCTTAGCCATGGATATTTCTTCCTTCAATCTTAAAGTCTCCATGATCATAAATAAAATATGTTCAGACTCATACAAAGACCCCATTGAACATATCAGTGCAATGTTTGGAATATTTCCTGTGCTCAATCTGGCTATAAATCTACTATGGAGAATCACACAGCAGCCTTTAAACAGGGATTGTCCCAACATCAATATCTTTACAAAATGGTCAAAAGCAATCAAGAAAACAAATCCATATTTTTGGAACATCAAAACACACTCAGCCATGCATTTGTGCGTGCATAAGCAGTATTGGGTGCAGCAAACCAATTCCAAGCACAAGTTAAAAGAAATGTGGTACTTTGCCAATAACTTGAACTTTATAAATAAAAATGAATCCTGCTTCCATCTTTTTAAAAAGTGGATGACTTAATTCATTTGGATAAATTTACATAAATTTACATCATATTTAGACACACCATTGTTCTGTTCACTACTCATTGCTATGAGTATGATATTACAACTAAGATATCAAAAGTGTTTAGTTCAATTTTAGATACATCTAAACAGATGCTTTTCTTATTTAGGAATTATGTTAGGAAAAGTTTATCAATTTAAATATAAACACATATAAGCTGATTATTATAATATGAAAATCTCTATTTTTCATTAATATGAGTATTTTTTGGTGCATTAATCCAAATCATTTGTCTTAAAAACTTTATCTACTCCAGATTAACCTATGATTTTGTTTCAAAAGAAATTTTATTGAAAAATTTAGTATATTATAATAAAACAACAACAAAAATAACGCCACAATATAAAGAACTTTATATATTTACAATTTTGTTATAATTAAAAAAATGAAACACTACATATTGTTAAATGTACAATATTGTAATGAATATACGAGACAAAAAGTGAAATATTGAGAAATTATAGTTAGAACATCTCACTAAAATTAGAGCACTAATAATCTGGAGGAGTAATATTTTTGTCTGCCTATCTAATTGTATCTAGTTTGTTTTTAAACATGTTCAGGTGTCTTCATGAATTACTTTTGTAAAGAAATAAATATTTTGTCAACATAGATCATGAAGTATGAATATGATGGTTTTTATTTCTGAAAAGCAAGCTTTTGGAAAAAAATCAATTGAATTGTATTATTATTTTTCCTTGAAGTATTTTTGTTATGTATGATTGGATATTTTGTAGGCTAATATACTTACAAAATATGTTTTTGATCTTATTCTTTCTTGAGTCATAACTGAAATATAATTTCTGTGTTGACAAGATTTCTTTTATACCTTAAAAAGCAAAAAGTATAATGTAGGTAAAATCATATTTATTTTGAGCATAATATCTAAATATTTTGACTCAAAAGTCCAATATTTAAATCTTTTTATCAGCTGTCTATTATTAATGCCAAGCATTAGAGAGGCAGCCCCTTCATTTTTGTTTGGATATAAAAGAGCATGAATTTTCCAATATTGCCATTTCTCTTGTAAAAACGTTATGTTAATATTTGTCATTAGGTTAATTGGTGCTAGAATTTGAAGACGTTTTGTATATGGATGAGCCTTATCTGTTGATTTTACTTTAAGTATCATCTTTAGATATGAAAATAGTCTTATCATGGCTGACACAAAGTTAATAGATTTCTGGATCTTATATGAATACATTTAGTGTAGTCCCAATATATATTGAGTATGAAACTATAATTTTCTGAATGAAATTGCAAAACTGTTATCTTTCCAACAAGTGTTTCTGCATATTGAATAAACAGTTGAGATAAATATTTTATAAAGATTTATGATAAGTAGTATGTTATTTTTGTGATGATAAGCATGTTGATAAGAGTTATCTTAGAATAAATATGTAAGTCTTTGTAAGTAATGATATTAGGTGTTCTGTTGATTGCAACAATCCATATTGTATTTGCTTTCCACATAGCATATTTATCAGATAGAAAAAAAAACTAAATATGTAATTGGTAAGTCAAAAAATGTGTTTGTGTTCCATGCACATGATTTTTTCAACACTGAATTCAAGTTTAAATAGGATTTGGTAAATTCTTTCTTAATTTTTATTAATATCAGAATTTATTTTTTGTTGTAAGGAAGACTGCAATATCGCCCATATATGCTATGCAGGTTATACTATGACCTAATGTGGCAATATAGATGCCTGAAAGATATTTTTCTATGTCATTGAGAAATTGATTTATTTAGGTTGTAAATAGTAAAGTACTAAGTGGTAATCATTGAAGTATTGATTAACTTGGGTTAAATGAGGGAGACATTTTTCCATTCTAGACTTAAAATGAAAATATTGATGTGGCAAGAATATATTTAAGTTATTCTGTTGTGAGTTTTCCTACAATGGGTACTTGAAAATGTATATTTTGAGTTTAACAAATTATTCATAAAACTTATTGACATCTGATTCTTACAAGTAAAATAGTTAACATTGCATAGTCAGTAGTGCATTAGTTATTATTATTATTATTTTCTTATTATTGTTACTATTTGCCATAAAAATTTTAACTGAATAGCAATTTCCTGGTGGTTTCAAGTATTTGTTTTCAACAATAATAGCAAATTAAACACATATAACAAATTCATAAAAAATAAAAGTCAGGAGTCTTAATGATAGAGTATAATTGTTATTTTAAAACATATTGATATTGTAACACTAAATATAAAAACAGTATAACAGTAAAAGAGAATCAATAATGCCATCATCTTTTTGAAAAATCAATGCTGTCTTTTTATATTTTAGACTAAATTAATCATATCAAATATTTCTTATATAGTCTATTTTATTAATTTGTAAAAAAGAAAACTCAACATAAAAGAAAATATTTTTTTACAATAAAAATATTTAGATAAACAAATTTATTAAATGAATAATTGTCTTTATTAAATAAAAAAAAAACTTCATATAATATAAGACAACAATAATTTTATAACAAGTAAATCACATTATAAATACAGGAAAGCAGTTCATACAAAGTACCAAACAATGTATTAAATTATGTGATAACAAACAATTTATTTGCAAGAGAAATATAATTAATTTATTCAAGTGAATTGGTTGGTTGCAAGAATAAAATCATCTAAATATTATAGAAATAAAATATTTTAATTTTCACAATACTATTTTAAAAATAATTAAAAAAAAATGTATATATTTATAATCACAAATTTAAATTAATCAGTCTATGTTTTGTTCTGCATCTTTCTATTTTTAACTTTTTTAAAATTTACTTTTTTAAATACATTAGTGCTAATATTTTGAAGGCTGTTCATTTTTTATTCATTTAAAAAGTTAGTAAGAATAGCTTCTCTAATGTTTTTGTTTTGTTTTTAATCAGTACATTCCACATTTATGTTCTAACATATTGCAACAATCCACAATGTGGAAAGACAGACCATTCTGTTTTTCAAAATGTTCACTCTTCAGGTGAGTTAGAGTTAATAATACATATCTCATGCTTATATAAATAGTTCAATGACTTTCACTACTTTACTTTTATACAAGTTAGAGTATATTTACATTTAAATATTTTTAATTATGAGAAAATATCTATATTTTATTATTAAAAAATCAGTTATTATTTCAGAGTAACCAAAGAAAATAGTAAATTGTAAACACTTTTTGCATTCAAAAGGGGAACCTCTTTTAAATGATTATATTGTTATTATATAATAATAAAACACCACAGTAATCATTGTGGAAAGTAGGGAAAATCCTGGGACTTTGTTTTCTTAAACTTATATATGTTTATTGTAGCATTTCATCTCTATATAATACAAGAGAGTGAATTTAAAAGTCGTTCTTCTTTTGAATGCAAAAAGTGTATACAATTTAGCATTTTTATTGACCATTATCTATTAACATCTGGCTATGACTTTAGTATAATAAAATATTACAAATATTTCCAGTCACTTAAAATATTTCAACCATATAATATGTTAAAAATTATTAATATATATATATATATATATAATAATTAATTTATATAACATATTATATATATATATATATATAAAGTGGATTTTCTCAAAATATGAAAATAAAGATTGGTTATGGTGAGTTAGAAGAAGTTAACAGTTACAAATACTTTGGTCAGATTGTTAATATAGATGGAAACATAATGGATGCAATTAATCATAGAATTAAACTTGGTTAGAGTGCTTTTGGTAGAACTAAAATTGATACTAAAAGAAAATATGCCTATGTGTTCAAAAAGGAAGATTTTTAATAAATGTGTTTTACCAGTTCTTACTTATCGATTTGAGGCTTGGACACTTAATAGAAAAGCAATACAGAGACTTCAGACCACTCAAAGAAGTTTGTAGAGATGTATGTTGGGGGTAACAAGAAGAGATTGAAAATGCAATATATGAGTGAAAAACAAACAGATGTTACTGACCTCATTGAAAAAAATTAAAAGACTGAAGTGGAGTTGGGCTGGATATATTGCTAGAAGAGATGATAATAGATGAGCAATTGAAATCTTAAACAGGATTCCAAGAGATAGTAAAAGGCTCAGAAAGAGATCACAAGTGAGATGGATGGATGAAATAAGAAAGTGTGCAGAGATGATGTGGAGAAAAGAAGTTAAAGATCAGAGAAAATGGATTGAACTTGGAAAGACCTTCATCCTGCAGTGGATTGATAATGGTTGATGATAATGATATAATCACTTTTAAATAGCTCACTGTAAACCTTAGTTTCTTCAGCATACATTTTCAGAGAAGCATGAGATAAGTAGCAGATTAGTCAATCATTGAGTAATGAGAGATTTTTGTATTATCTGTTAGTTAACAATACTCACATATTTATTGACTAACAATTGAAATCCTGTGTGAGTAAGCAGGTTATCTGAAAAATTATATTGGCTATGTATATGACAGAATTTTAAAATATTTTCAAACCCTAAAATTTCATATTCAATTCTTAGTTTGTGTACATCCTTTGACAAATATATTAACAATTAAACAATAAAACACTAATAACTCACAAATACATGTGTGAATATTTTTTTTCTTTCAGTATTTCAGCAGAAAAATAGGGAAGGAGAAAACATTTGACTAAATAGGCAGATTTTTGGTGATGAGTGTGGAGTTTTGTTTTAATTTCTTTTTAAAAATAGTCAAAAATACATTTATAGTTTAATAATTGTATGTATATATAGATGATTATGAAACAGTTACTGAAGACAAAACTATTTTCAAATATTGCATAGCTTAGATTGAAATGCATAGAATAGGAATAATAGATTGATGCACTAACCATTTTACAATGATGCACTAATATGTAAAAAACATATTTCTATGCTATTATTATTTAGATGTTAACCTTATATTATCCATTAAATCTAAATTTTTAAAGCTAGGTGAAATAGCACCCTTTTATTATATCTGTGACCAATAAATAAAAAAAAACAACAAATACAATTACTTTGATTAAAAAAGATTTGTTGGTTGTTGTCGATGAGCAACCATATACCACTGGATGGCACAGTTATCATGCTAAAACTATAAAATATGATCATTCACAGGCCGTTAATTATAATCATTTTGATGTGTTTTTTGTAATGCGAAAATAAAAAAAAAGAAAATCGTCTTTTTTAAATATTATTTAATTTTAAATATTATTTTTTATTAACGTATACAAAATAAATGATAATAATAAATGTAAAATAAAATAAACAAATTACAATTTGATTCGTCTTTTTTAGTTTTCTTTTTATTAGAAAAATCAATTTTCTATCGGAGATTTTTTTACTGGGTTACGGCTTTTTTTTTTGTTGTTTACGCTATTTTTTATTTCAAATAGAATGACAACTAAAAGTAAAAGTTGTTACAGTTAGGTTTAGGGTTAGTTTTAGGGTTAGCTTTAGGGTTAGTTTTAGGGTTAGTTTAGGGTTAGTTTTGGGTTAGTTTTAGGGTTAGTTTAGGGTTAGTTTAGGGTTAGGTTTAGGGTTAGTTTTAGGGTTAGTTTTAGGGTTAGGTTTACGGTTAGTGTTCTGTTGTTTATAACATCTATAAAATAAATGATAACAATAAATGTAAACTATATTCAACAAAGTATAACAGTAGTTGGAGAAAAGAAAGAAACTAAAACTTTTTTAAACAACGACAAATATATATATATAAAATGTTTATAATATATGCTTTTTATGACATTTAAAAATACAGTGTACAATTGTACTTTTCTTACTGGGTATTTTTGTGTTAACGCTCTTTTTTATTTCAAAAATATACACACGGTACAATCTTAAAATGTCTCATGGAAAGATTGCGAACAGTACATTACTTGATGCGTTACCTAATTCCAATTCACTTTATACATATATCTCGTCAACATTTACTACTTAAAACTTCAATACACTATGGTGTAAAAAGTCTGTTAATTATTACTTTACAAAATCTGAACATTTCAATACTTTAAAATAAAAAAATTCAAATGAAAATAACATTTCCATCCAATTCAAAAAAACACACTCTCTCCCCAAGCCATAACCATTTTATAAACCATATGAATTGGAAAAATGTATTTGCTGCATAAACATACATGCTGTACTGTGATGCGACATAGTGACCTGCAATCTGTAGTACAACAAAAAAGTTGTATTATAGAAAACACGGGTTCGAACGTGTCGGCTGCGGAAATGGCATTATGTGTTTTAACGCGAAAACAGCGCCATCCAGTGGGATATTGTGGCTCATCGATGACAACCGATTTGTTTAATCAGAAAGTAATTACGAGAATATATTTGAATCAAAAATCTAGAAGACATTGATTATGTTTACCAAAATAAAGTGCTTCTAAAACAAAAAGAGAGAACATGCTTGTATAACGAAAATTAAACAAAAGGTAAACAATTATGTATGCTTTTGTATAAATTAGATAATATATTTTCATTATCTCTAATGTATTAACTTTTCTCCCCACAATTTTATAACAAATTTTCTTGTCTAAATATCTTACATAATTCTTTTTAATAATGTGTTTCAAAGTCCTTTAGGATCAAGTTTAGAATTGTATTTGTACTTTTTCTATTATCTCATTTGTATTAACTTTTAAAATACTTTATTGCATTAATTAGTACCCTTCAACAATTAAATATGTAAAAAAAGAAACTGATTTTACTTTATATAGAAATAATGATAATAACATACGAACATTAATCAAAAAAAGTTTATATATATACTAGTTATTATGTCTAATCGATTTAATCTTTATAATACAATTTAGTAGATTTTTTATTTTTGTATATTAAGTTAAGACTACAACTTAATTAATTATGTTTTAATGTGCATTACATATTGATAATTAATGCCTTATTAAAATTAATATACCATTAAAGATATACCAATGATGTCATGTTAGCTGCTACTAATTAATAAAAAAAATGATGGATTTAAAGAGATTTCAAAATCATGTATTTACATAAACTGAAGTAATCAGAATGACAAGACTGTGGAAGGAGAAACAGCAAAATAACTTACTTGTCAAAAACAATAAGTAGCTATAAAGTTTTTGAAACTTTAGATTATTAGTCTGTTGTTAATAAAATCTGTGATTGTTGTTTGTTTTATATATTAAAAATATATATAACACTATTTTATAATAAATGCTTGTATTTATAGTGCACTAAAATACAATAAATAATTGTTTTCTACATCACAATAACATTATATTTAATTTGAAATAAAAAAGTGGGGTGTACAAAAATTCATTAATTCAATCACTATTGTACAAATTAGTTATTGAACTAATTAATTTCTGGACATCCCATGCTTTTATTTCAAGTTAAAGATAAAAATCTCAATTGTAGTTGAAAAAAATAATTTTTTTTCATGCAAGTATTTATCAGAAAATATTATATATATAGATTGGTCCATATCTGGAGAGTAAATTTTGGTAAAAAAAATATTTTGCTTAGAAATAAAGATAATGATATTATATGTGTAAAATTCCTACCTTAGTTTGGTTTATTGAATGATAAAATATAGCTTAAACATTTTACAAGTTATAATTTTAAATATAATAGAAGTGATTTTGTTCCTTAGTGCTATTTTTGATTGTAATCTATAATTTGTAAAAAGATATATCTATGGTTTTAACATATTAAAAAATAAAAAAAGAATGATTTAAAATATTAATTAATGATATATTAAATTTATTTTGAAGAATATTATAAATGTTTATATATCTAAATTACAAGTGCATAAATTATTCAGTTAAAACTCATATTAGAATTAAAGCATATTATAATACTTTGAATCTTGAGATTTTTGATCTATAATTGATGATGAATAGGGAAGGGTGAGATATAATTCACTATGAATAATTTATATTGACCTAGACACTCAATGGAATTTCATGATAGTATCAAGTATTAAAAGAAATATACACATTTTATGAATATACATACACTCCAAGAATATATTGATAAAAAAGTGCTGAAAGCTTATATTTATATTATGAAACATTTTATTTAGATTCATCATCATCATCAAACATTACAATCCTCTGCAGGATGAAGGTCTCTCAAAGTTCAATCCATCATCTCTGATCTTTAGCTTCTCTTCTCCACATCATTCCTGCACACTTTCTTATTTCATCTATCCATTCATCTCACATGTGGTCTCTTTCTGGGTCTTTTTCAATCTCTTGAAATCCAGTTTAAGATTTCAATTGTCCATCTATTATTCTTCTTCTAACAACAAGTCCATCCCAACTCCACTTCAGTCTTTTAATTTATTCAATGAGGTCAATAACACCTGCTTGTTCTCTTACCCATTTATTGCATTTTTGATCTCTTCTTGTTGCTCCTATCATACATCTCTCCATACTTTTTAGAGTGGTCTGAAGTCTTGGTATTGCTCTGCTATTAAGTGTCCAATTCTAAGATCTGTAAGTAAGAACTGGTAAAACACATTTACTAAAAACTTTCCTTTTCAAATACATAAACATATTTCCTTTTAGCATCAAGTTATTTCTATCAAAAACATTCTAACCAAGTTTAATTCTATAATTAATTTTATCCATTATGTTTCCATCTATATTAATAATCTGACCAAAGTATTTGTAGCAGTTAACTTGTTCTAACTTATCATAATCAATCTTTATTTTATATTTTGAGAAAATCCATTGAACATTACTTTAGTCTTTTTAACATTTATCTTTAGGCCCACTTTTCTATTTTCATCTGATAACTCCTGTAACATTTTCTGCAGCTATAAAGCATTATTTGCAAAAACAACTACCTCGTATGCAAAATCTAAATGACTTAAATAATCTCCATTTACTTTCTCTGTGTTAGCTTCTCATTTTAATCCACAAAATAATGCTTGCAGCACTTCTGTAAATGTTTTGGAGATATGGAGGTCACCATGTCTTACACCATTCTCAGTGTTGATTTTCCTAGTATCATTATGTAATGTAATTGCTGCTGTTGCATTTTTATATATATTCTTTAAAATATGACAATATTCTGGATCTATACCTTGGATGATCCAATGCTTTAATCACTGAAGAAATGTTTATAGAATCAAATATCTTTTCAAAATTTACAAATCGAAAGCATAATGGCAATTCATATTCATTTGTCCTTTCTATAACTTCTCCCAATATCTGGATATGATCTACTGTATTAAAACCACTTTTATATTCAGCTTATTCTCTTGGTTCGTAGAAATCCAATGTTCTCTGTAGATGAGTTATAATTATCTTGGTAAAAAATTTGTATAAAACTGATAAAAGGCTGATAGGTCTGTAATTCCTAATATCTTCTTTCTTCCAGTCATCTGGTACATCTTTATCATTTAGACATTTGGTATATAACTTTGCTAAGAAATGTCTATTTCTTCACCTGCATTTTTTAATATATCAATTATAATTCCACCATTACCTGGAGTCTTTCCTTTCTTCATAAATTTAATTGCATGTCTCACTTCCTCATGTAATATTCTGGGCAATTCAAAAGATATAATAGATATAGGAGGTATTTGTTTTTTATTACTATATAATTCTTGATAGAAGTCTTCTACCCATTTCATGATGCCAATCTTCTTTTGATTAATAATGGCATCTTTTTTTCTTATTGCAGATATAAATTTCCTACCTATACCAATATGTTGTTTTACACTCTTGAGACTTTTATTCTCTTCTAGAACATTCCTTGCTAGTTCACAGTTATACTTTCTTATATCATTTTCAACTCTTTTCCAGCTATTTTACAAAATTCAAGGTATTTTATTCTTTTTAATGCATTATTTTTGTATATTTTCATATTCCTTTTTTTGTTCATAAATTCTCTAGTCTCAGTAGAAATTCTATTGGTTAATAGCTGCTAGTTTTTGCCAGTTATCTTTGTTGCAGTTTTTAAAAGTGTATCAGTTATTTTCATATTAATTTCATTGAAATCTGAATCAGTTCAAAATATACTAATACTTGAAACCGATTTGTAACTTCTAATTTAAATTCATTAGAATGTTTCTAAAGATTAGAAATATCAACTATAACTATTGTTTTTCAAGAAGTATAATAACTATTATTACAACTATATTTAATTAGTTAGTATTAGGGAAGGTATTGGTAATAACAGAATTTTGTTGGGCCGGTCTGAAAATAATAACCAAAGATTATTGTAATTCAATATCAATGAATTGAAGTATCATCATCTGGGTATAAGGAGTTTCAAAGGTAAATGTTACTAGAATTGAAATTCTTTCAGGATGAATTTAAAGATTTTAAAAAAGAGGTTGAATGTTCCTTCCAAAGTATCTACAAGATTTTAAGTAAGATGTAAAAGGTACTATCAGCAAACAAAATGGAAGATATATTCACTATTATTGAAAATCAATATCAGAATTTAATTGAGAATGCTAATGCTAATACTAATAGTCTATTGCAAAAATCAAAAGACCACATAGACATAGTTGCAATGTCCATGAAATGCAGAATTGATGGGTGTCAGAAAAAAATTAATGAACTTGCAGAAAGTGTAGAATTGATATGTAAAACAGAAAGTGCTGAAAAATTTGGAAATACATTACTTTGTAAAATTCTGGATACAAGATATTTTGATAGTATAGGTATAAGGTTTGTAAATAGCTCCAATAATTAGAATTTAATGAAATGAGATTACGATCTGAATCCACCATTTGTATTTTACAATATTAAGCATAGGCAATTGATTGAAAGGTGTGTTAAAGATAAGCAGGTATATGTAGATAAATTATCTGCTAACAAAATAAAGTCATTAAAAGTTTAGCTTAGCATGAAGCAGCTAATCTTCAGTCATTTTTAAAGCATAGTTTGCTGAAAATGTTTGTGAGTTATGGGGGAAAACAGTACTTGAACATGAAATTATTTTACATTGGAAAGGTCTTATAAATTTATTACAAAAAAACTAAAACTAAAACTAATAGGAAAATGGAATTTTTACACAATATTTTAAGATCTTATTAATTTTCTATGAATAAAAAAAATTATTATATTGGTATGTATGATTGCAAGGATTTGAAGACATATGGATATCTGAAAATTTAAGATTTTCTACTTAATAAGTAACTATTAGATAAATTCTGGGGCTTGACCTGGTATTGTTAAATCTAATATCTGAATGTCCTAGCATCTCACTGATGACAGCCTGAGCTAGAAACTGGTCTGAGGATAGGGATATTCAGAAAACTAGTTAAAAATTATTAGCATACTTATTAAATTAAATCATGTAATATATGACTTGATTTTCTTGCAATAATTGATTTGTTTTTGATGCTTTGGTAATTTTATATTGCTAAATTTATTAATATATGGTATATCTGAACTTAGTTTAGTCCTTTATGGCTATTTAAGTTAATAGCTGGATTTGAATGCCTATGGATGTAAAGAAAAATTTAGATTTACTGTTTAATAGCTAATTATTAGATAAATACTGGGCATGATCTGGTATTTTTAAATCTAATACACAAATTTCCTAGCACCTCACTGATGACTGCCAGAGCTAGAAAACAGTCTGAGGATTTAGAAAATCTTGTTAAGAGCTATTTGCATGCTCATTATATAGCATAGTATATATGATAAATAAAAATAGCCAGAAATTTTGCAGATAAAGTAAGATAAAATTTTGACTTTTTACAGATAATGACAGTGGAGAAAATGCTGCTTGTCTAATATATGACCTTAATGGTTTAGAAATTTAGCTTTCTACAGTGATAAGATGGTATATAGATTTGACTCTTCACAGTCTGAAGATATTATATACATTTATTGTTTTCCAATTTATCAAACTGATGTTACAGTAAAAATGTGTAAATTGCTATGAACATAGCAGTATGCATCTAGATTATTAGAATGACTGAGGCCATACTTTTATATAATGAAGTACCTGGGAATTGAACTTAATATTGAATATACTCTCAAGATCAATGTTATATAATCATTGATTTATTTAGTAAATATTTAATTAGGTTAAACCCTGAATAGACGACAAAAACAGTCTTTATAAGATCGTTATTATAAAGATAATGATTGTTTGACATAATGCCAAAATTCCGAAATCTGCTATGTGGTGAATTAAATAGTGTATTTCTTTTGACTTATATCTCAAAACAAAAGTCTTTATAAATATATATCTTAGTTAATTTGTTTTCATTTTTGAGCATTAGTTGTATAATAACCAGGTTTAAGCAAGTCATAAGAAAATTAAGAATTTGCTTAACTACAATCGATGGTTAGTGCATTTTGGTAGAAATTTGATTATATATATATATAAAAGAATTAAAATAATAAATCTTTATTTTATTTAAAATTTTTGGTTGTCATCTGATCCTTCGTGTCAGGTGCTAGAGGCGCGATTTCTAGCTAAATTTCTAGAAATATGCCATTTCCGTGGCCGCACCCAAGCCTTTAAGCATTTTTTTCTAAAATAAATCCTAGAAAGATTGTTAACTCGGAGTTAAGTCTTTTTTCTATGATAAAATCTAGAAAGAATGTTAACTCAGCTTAGCAGCTAATGTTGTGGCTTTTTCCGATGCTAAAAGCAGAGAAAAATTCTGTAGTTGTTTGTGTCATGCACTATATCGTAATGCTGTGTTATGTATTTGATGTAACAATATCGTACAAGAATGTGTTAATTTGATCGTGTCAAAATTATTTAAATTTTCATCGGTGCCTTTTTTTTTTTAAGATGAATTGATGTACTGTTACATTTTAACAATTTTAACAGTATCGTGATTGTTCCTCATAAATTTGTATTCCTCCTAAATTTTCGATTACGGTGGGTTAGCATAATATTTTAAAGATCATGCTTTGAGTCACATTTTAGCGAGAAATTTTCCGAGACAAAAAGTATGGCAAATTCGAAAACAGAAAATATGAAAATATGGGAATTGTCAGACACGGAAGCAGGTGCTGTAACATTTCTACAGCAGAAAAACATTCTGCTGAAAGAAAAAAATATGTTTGTGTGGTGAATGTATGAGACTTGAGGTCCATAAAAATCTTTGGACTTTCATTTGTAAGTCTCGTTCTTGCCGAAAGAAATGTGCACTTTGAAAAGGCAGCTGGTTTGAGGGATTGCAAATGCTGTTCATCAAGTCTTTATGTTTGCTGCATGACCGGAGCCATGACAAGTTGACCGTACAGCATGCCATTAATGATATTGAAATGTCTACCAGTAAATATTATTAACCAAATTGATAAATAAAGTAACATAACATACACACACAATAATTGTTGTTAAAAAATGTAAATTATTATTTAAAAATACACAAAAACACCCCTCCCACTAATTGTTGTCAATCAAATGTAAACAAATTAAAGTAACGAAAATTATTATTTAAAGATCCATAAAAAAAAAAAAACATTGTTTGTTTAATTTTGTCACTTAAATTTTTAAAAACAGTATTACTATTTAAACACAACCCAAATTACTATTTAAACATACACCAAAAAAGATCCATTCTTGTCAATAATAATAAAATTAAGAACTATTATTGTCCCATTGTCAAAAATATTAGGTTTTTGGGAAACCAAAACAATAATTTATAAATGAAAATAAGTCAATCGGTTGTCAATCAAATGTAATAAATAAAAGTAACTGAAAAAAAAAAATCCCTTTCTCCAAATTATTGTTGTCGGCAATCAAATGTAAAATAAAAGGAAGGTAAATTAGTATTTAATCATCATCAAAAAACACCCACCCCTCTCACTAATTATTGTCAGCAATCAAATGTACACCACCACTAAAAGTAACGTAAACTACTATTCTTTAAACGGTTACACCCCTTTCCCCAATAATTGTTGTCTACAATCATACATACAAAAAAACACCCCTCCCAATAATTAGTATTGGCAATCAAATGTAAACCAATCAAAGTAAGACCGCAACTTAAAACTACTATTCTTTAAGCGGTTAACCCACTTCTTCACCCAATAATTGTTGTTACAACCGTACACACAAAAAAACACCCCTCCCAATAATTAGTGGCAATCAAATGTAAACCAATCAAAGTAAGATGGTAACTTATTATTTAAATGTAACCCAAATTACTGTTTGAAACAACACTGAAAAACAACCTTTTGTCAATAAAAATTAAACAAACAACAACTATTATTGTCCCATTGTCAAAAATATTTATTCGTAGAAACAAAAATCATAATTTATAAATGAAAGGAAGTCATATCAGTCGTCAATCAAATGTAAACCGATAAAAGTAACGGTTTTAATTTTTATTTAAACATACACACACACACACGTGAAAAAAAAAACAACACTTCTCCCAATAATTGTTGTCGGCAATCAAATGGAAACCTATCAAAGTAACATCAATTATTATTTAAAGATCCATCCAAAAAAACCTGTTCTTTCTTAAATTTCGGCAATCCAATTTTACAAAAACAGTAATACTATTTAAAAAAAAAAACACAAATTACTATTTGAACACATACTAAAAAAAGACCCTCTTGTCAATAAAAATTAAAAACAACTATTATCATACCATTATAAACTTTGTAAACAAACAAACAAAAAAAAAACACATCAATATTAATAGAGAATCGCTGGCCTGGAAAAGTTATATTAATGTGTTTTTGATTAGAAATCGTGCCTCTAGCGGCTGACACGAAGGATCAGATGACAACCAAATTTTTTTATAGTCTTATTAAAATTTGATATTATATGAGTTGGTTGTATTAAATTAAAGAATATTTTTAACCAAAGAAGAGGAAATTAAAAATGTAGGTTGCTTGTCTGTATTTATAAACTAAATTTTACTGAAAAAGACTTCAGTTTGTAAATCAAAGAACTGATATTACCATGTCTAAAATGCTTATCTTGGATTGACTTATTAAAAGACATAAATAATATAACAGTATAGCTTAAATATTTTATAAGTTGTAATTTTAATATTCAGTGAGTTTAAGTGATTTTTGTGCCTTTTTTAGTTGTAGTCCATAATTTGTAAAATGATTATCACCTTTAATAGCTTCAATTATTAACATAAGACACAATTTATGATGGTATTAACAAGAAGAAATAAACAAACATCAAGGTAAATCTTGTAAATCCTGATGATGTACTGGAAAGAAGAAAACCAAATGATATCACTAATTAACTCTTAAATTTATTGTTGATTCAAATAGTTAGTAATCCTTTGGATTGTTTTATGTAATACACACACACATAATATATATATATACACACAAAAGTATAATGCCCATTATGAAAAAAATATTAAATTGATAAAAAATCAAGTCATATGACCTAATTTTAATAAAGCTCCTATTTACAAATGTTATATATAGAGTAAGTTAAAAAACAAACTCTTATGAAGCTTCAAAAATACCCTCAACCTCAGACCGCGGTTTCTGCCTCTAGCGTCATCAGTGAGGTGCTAGGGAATAAAAATACTAGAACTAGTCCAGCATTTTATCAATGCCTAACTATTGAGAAGAAAATCTGAAACTTTCAGACATTTAAATGTCCAAAAATCCAGCTATCTAACTCAAATAGCCGTATGGGACTGAACTAAGTTCAGATACACCATATATTAATAGCTCTAGCAATATAAAATCGCCAAAGCATTAATAGCAAAAAACTAAAATTAAATTGATAAAAAATCAAGTCATATGACCTAATTTTAATAAAGCTCCTATTTACAAATGTTATATATAGAGTAAGTTAAAAAACAAACTCTTATGAAGCTTCAAAAATACCCTCAACCTCAGACCGCGGTTTCTGCCTCTAGCGTCATCAGTGAGGTGCTAGGGAATAAAAATACTAGAACTAGTCCAGCATTTTATCAATGCCTAACTATTGAGAAGAAAATCTGAAACTTTCAGACATTTAAATGTCCAAAAATCCAGCTATCTAACTCAAATAGCCGTATGGGACTGAACTAAGTTCAGATACACCATATATTAATAGCTCTAGCAATATAAAATCGCCAAAGCATTAATAGCAAAAAACTAAAATTAAATTGATAAAAAATCAAGTCATATGACCTAATTTTAATAAAGCTCCTATTTACAAATGTTATATATAGAGTAAGTTAAAAAACAAACTCTTATGAAGCTTCAAAAATACCCTCAACCTCAGACCGCGGTTTCTGCCTCTAGCGTCATCAGTGAGGTGCTAGGGAATAAAAATACTAGAACTAGTCCAGCATTTTATCAATGCCTAACTATTGAGAAGAAAATCTGAAACTTTCAGACATTTAAATGTCCAAAAATCCAGCTATCTAACTCAAATAGCCGTATGGGACTGAACTAAGTTCAGATACACCATATATTAATAGCTCTAGCAATATAAAATCGCCAAAGCATTAATAGCAAAAAACTAAAATTAAATTGATAAAAAATCAAGTCATATGACCTAATTTTAATAAAGCTCCTATTTACAAATGTTATATATAGAGTAAGTTAAAAACAAACTCTTATGAAGCTTCAAAAATACCCTCAACCTCAGACCGCGGTTTCTGCCTCTAGCGTCATCAGTGAGGTGCTAGGGAATAAAAATACTAGAACTAGTCCAGCATTTTATCAATGCCTAACTATTGAGAAGAAAATCTGAAACTTTCAGACATTTAAATGTCCAAAAATCCAGCTATCTAACTCAAATAGCCGTATGGGACTGAACTAAGTTCAGATACACCATATATTAATAGCTCTAGCAATATAAAATCGCCAAAGCATTAATAGCAAAAAACTAAAATTAAATTGATAAAAAATCAAGTCATATGACCTAATTTTAATAAAGCTCCTATTTACAAATGTTATATATAGAGTAAGTTAAAAAACAAACTCTTATGAAGCTTCAAAAATACCCTCAACCTCAGACCGCGGTTTCTGCCTCTAGCGTCATCAGTGAGGTGCTAGGGAATAAAAATACTAGAACTAGTCCAGCATTTTATCAATGCCTAACTATTGAGAAGAAAATCTGAAACTTTCAGACATTTAAATGTCCAAAAATCCAGCTATCTAACTCAAATAGCCGTATGGGACTGAACTAAGTTCAGATACACCATATATTAATAGCTCTAGCAATATAAAATCGCCAAAGCATTAATAGCAAAAAACTAAAATTAAATTGATAAAAAATCAAGTCATATGACCTAATTTTAATAAAGCTCCTATTTACAAATGTTATATATAGAGTAAGTTAAAAAACAAACTCTTATGAAGCTTCAAAAATACCCTCAACCTCAGACCACGGTTTCTGCCTCTAGCGTCATCAGTGAGGTGCTAGGGAATAAAAATACTAGAACTAGTCCAGCATTTTATCAATGCCTAACTATTGAGAAGAAAATCTGAAACTTTCAGACATTTAAATGTCCAAAAATCCAGCTATCTAACTCAAATAGCCGTATGGGACTGAACTAAGTTCAGATACACCATATATTAATAGCTCTAGCAATATAAAATCGCCAAAGCATTAATAGCAAAAAACTAAAATTAAATTGATAAAAAATCAAGTCATATGACCTAATTTTAATAAAGCTCCTATTTACAAATGTTATATATAGAGTAAGTTAAAAAACAAACTCTTATGAAGCTTCAAAAATACCCTCAACCTCAGACCGCGGTTTCTGCCTCTAGCGTCATCAGTGAGGTGCTAGGGAATAAAAATACTAGAACTAGTCCAGCATTTTATCAATGCCTAACTATTGAGAAGAAAATCTGAAACTTTCAGACATTTAAATGTCCAAAAATCCAGCTATCTAACTCAAATAGCCGTATGGGACTGAACTAAGTTCAGATACACCATATATTAATAGCTCTAGCAATATAAAATCGCCAAAGCATTAATAGCAAAAAACTAAAATTAAATTGATAAAAAATCAAGTCATATGACCTAATTTTAATAAAGCTCCTATTTACAAATGTTATATATAGAGTAAGTTAAAAAACAAACTCTTATGAAGCTTCAAAAATACCCTCAACCTCAGACGGCGGTTTCTGCCTCTAGCGTCATCAGTGAGGTGCTAGGGAATAAAAATACTAGAACTAGTCCAGCATTTTATCAATGCCTAACTATTGAGAAGAAAATCTGAAACTTTCAGACATTTAAATGTCCAAAAATCCAGCTATCTAACTCAAATAGCCGTATGGGACTGAACTAAGTTCAGATACACCATATATTAATAGCTCTAGCAATATAAAATCGCCAAAGCATTAATAGCAAAAAACTAAAATTAAATTGATAAAAAATCAAGTCATATGACCTAATTTTAATAAAGCTCCTATTTACAAATGTTATATATAGAGTAAGTTAAAAAACAAACTCTTATGAAGCTTCAAAAATACCCTCAACCTCAGACCGCGGTTTCTGCCTCTAGCGTCATCAGTGAGGTGCTAGGGAATAAAAATACTAGAACTAGTCCAGCATTTTATCAATGCCTAACTATTGAGAAGAAAATCTGAAACTTTCAGACATTTAAATGTCCAAAAATCCAGCTATCTAACTCAAATAGCCGTATGGGACTGAACTAAGTTCAGATACACCATATATTAATAGCTCTAGCAATATAAAATCGCCAAAGCATTAATAGCAAAAAACTAAAATTAAATTGATAAAAAATCAAGTCAGATGACCTAATTTTAATAAAGCTCCTATTTACAAATGTTATATATAGAGTAAGTTAAAAAACAAACTCTTATGAAGCTTCAAAAATACCCTCAACCTCAGACCGCGGTTTCTGCCTCTAGCGTCATCAGTGAGGTGCTAGGGAATAAAAATACTAGAACTAGTCCAGCATTTTATCAATGCCTAACTATTGAGAAGAAAATCTGAAACTTTCAGACATTTAAATGTCCAAAAATCCAGCTATCTAACTCAAATAGCACCTCACTGATGACGCTAGAGGCAGAAACCGCGGTCTGAGGTTGAGGTTATTTTTGAAGCTTCATAAGAGTTTGTTTTTTAACTTACTCTATATATAACATTTGTAAATAGGAGCTTTATTAAAATTAGGTCATATGACTTGATTTTTTATCAATTTAATTTTAGTTTTTTGCTATTAATGCTTTGGCGATTTTATATTGCTAGAGCTATTAATATATGGTGTATCTGAACTTAGTTCAGTCCCATACGGCTATTTGAGTTAGATAGCTGGATTTTTGGACATTTAAATGTCTGAAAGTTTCAGATTTTCTTCTCAATAGTTAGGCATTGATAAAATGCTGGACTAGTTCTAGTATTTTTATTCCCTAGCACCTCACTGATGACGCTAGAGGCAGAAACCGCGGTCTGAGGTTGAGGGTATTTTTGAAGCTTCATAAGAGTTTGTTTTTTAACTTACTCTATATATAACATTTGTAAATAGGAGCTTTATTAAAATTAGGTCATATGACTTGATTTTTTATCAATTTAATTTTAGTTTTTTGCTATTAATGCTTTGGCGATTTTATATTGCTAGAGCTATTAATATATGGTGTATCTGAACTTAGTTCAGTCCCATACGGCTATTTGAGTTAGATAGCTGGATTTTTGGACATTTAAATGTCTGAAAGTTTCAGATTTTCTTCTCAATAGTTAGGCATTGATAAAATGCTGGACTAGTTCTAGTATTTTTATTCCCTAGCACCTCACTGATGACGCTAGAGGCAGAAACCGCGGTCTGAGGTTGAGGGTATTTTTGAAGCTTCATAAGAGTTTGTTTTTTAACTTACTCTATATATAACATTTGTAAATAGGAGCTTTATTAAAATTAGGTCATATGACTTGATTTTTTATCAATTTAATTTTAGTTTTTTGCTATTAATGCTTTGGCGATTTTATATTGCTAGAGCTATTAATATATGGTGTATCTGAACTTAGTTCAGTCCCATACGGCTATTTGAGTTAGATAGCTGGATTTTTGGACATTTAAATGTCTGAAAGTTTCAGATTTTCTTCTCAATAGTTAGGCATTGATAAAATGCTGGACTAGTTCTAGTATTTTTATTCCCTAGCACCTCACTGATGACGCTAGAGGCAGAAACCGCGGTCTGAGGTTGAGGGTATTTTTGAAGCTTCATAAGAGTTTGTTTTTTAACTTACTCTATATATAACATTTGTAAATAGGAGCTTTATTAAAATTAGGTCATATGACTTGATTTTTTATCAATTTAATTTTAGTTTTTTGCTATTAATGCTTTGGCGATTTTATATTGCTAGAGCTATTAATATATGGTGTATCTGAACTTAGTTCAGTCCCATACGGCTATTTGAGTTAGATAGCTGGATTTTTGGACATTTAAATGTCTGAAAGTTTCAGATTTTCTTCTCAATAGTTAGGCATTGATAAAATGCTGGACTAGTTCTAGTATTTTTATTCCCTAGCACCTCACTGATGACGCTAGAGGCAGAAACCGCGGTCTGAGGTTGAGGGTATTTTTGAAGCTTCATAAGAGTTTGTTTTTTAACTTACTCTATATATAACATTTGTAAATAGGAGCTTTATTAAAATTAGGTCATATGACTTGATTTTTTATCAATTTAATTTTAGTTTTTTGCTATTAATGCTTTGGCGATTTTATATTGCTAGAGCTATTAATATATGGTGTATCTGAACTTAGTTCAGTCCCATACGGCTATTTGAGTTAGATAGCTGGATTTTTGGACATTTAAATGTCTGAAAGTTTCAGATTTTCTTCTCAATAGTTAGGCATTGATAAAATGCTGGACTAGTTCTAGTATTTTTATTCCCTAGCACCTCACTGATGACGCTAGAGGCAGAAACCGCGGTCTGAGGTTGAGGGTATTTTTGAAGCTTCATAAGAGTTTGTTTTTTAACTTACTCTATATATAACATTTGTAAATAGGAGCTTTATTAAAATTAGGTCATATGACTTGATTTTTTATCAATTTAATTTTAGTTTTTTGCTATTAATGCTTTGGCGATTTTATATTGCTAGAGCTATTAATATATGGTGTATCTGAACTTAGTTCAGTCCCATACGGCTATTTGAGTTAGATAGCTGGATTTTTGGACATTTAAATGTCTGAAAGTTTCAGATTTTCTTCTCAATAGTTAGGCATTGATAAAATGCTGGACTAGTTCTAGTATTTTTATTCCCTAGCACCTCACTGATGACGCTAGAGGCAGAAACCGCGGTCTGAGGTTGAGGGTATTTTTGAAGCTTCATAAGAGTTTGTTTTTTAACTTACTCTATATATAACATTTGTAAATAGGAGCTTTATTAAAATTAGGTCATATGACTTGATTTTTTATCAATTTAATTTTAGTTTTTTGCTATTAATGCTTTGGCGATTTTATATTGCTAGAGCTATTAATATATGGTGTATCTGAACTTAGTTCAGTCCCATACGGCTATTTGAGTTAGATAGCTGGATTTTTGGACATTTAAATGTCTGAAAGTTTCAGATTTTCTTCTCAATAGTTAGGCATTGATAAAATGCTGGACTAGTTCTAGTATTTTTATTCCCTAGCACCTCACTGATGACGCTAGAGGCAGAAACCGCGGTCTGAGGTTGAGGGTATTTTTGAAGCTTCATAAGAGTTTGTTTTTTAACTTACTCTATATATAACATTTGTAAATAGGAGCTTTATTAAAATTAGGTCATATGACTTGATTTTTTATCAATTTAATTTTAGTTTTTTGCTATTAATGCTTTGGCGATTTTATATTGCTAGAGCTATTAATATATGGTGTATCTGAACTTAGTTCAGTCCCATACGGCTATTTGAGTTAGATAGCTGGATTTTTGGACATTTAAATGTCTGAAAGTTTCAGATTTTCTTCTCAATAGTTAGGCATTGATAAAATGCTGGACTAGTTCTAGTATTTTTATTCCCTAGCACCTCACTGATGACGCTAGAGGCAGAAACCGCGGTCTGAGGTTGAGGGTATTTTTGAAGCTTCATAAGAGTTTGTTTTTTAACTTACTCTATATATAACATTTGTAAATAGGAGCTTTATTAAAATTAGGTCATATGACTTGATTTTTTATCAATTTAATTTTAGTTTTTTGCTATTAATGCTTTGGCGATTTTATATTGCTAGAGCTATTAATATATGGTGTATCTGAACTTAGTTCAGTCCCATACGGCTATTTGAGTTAGATAGCTGGATTTTTGGACATTTAAATGTCTGAAAGTTTCAGATTTTCTTCTCAATAGTTAGGCATTGATAAAATGCTGGACTAGTTCTAGTATTTTTATTCCCTAGCACCTCACTGATGACGCTAGAGGCAGAAACCGCGGTCTGAGGTTGAGGGTATTTTTGAAGCTTCATAAGAGTTTGTTTTTTAACTTACTCTATATATAACATTTGTAAATAGGAGCTTTATTAAAATTAGGTCATATGACTTGATTTTTTATCAATTTAATTTTAGTTTTTTGCTATTAATGCTTTGGCGATTTTATATTGCTAGAGCTATTAATATATGGTGTATCTGAACTTAGTTCAGTCCCATACGGCTATTTGAGTTAGATAGCTGGATTTTTGGACATTTAAATGTCTGAAAGTTTCAGATTTTCTTCTCAATAGTTAGGCATTGATAAAATGCTGGACTAGTTCTAGTATTTTTATTCCCTAGCACCTCACTGATGACGCTAGAGGCAGAAACCGCGGTCTGAGGTTGAGGGTATTTTTGAAGCTTCATAAGAGTTTGTTTTTTAACTTACTCTATATATAACATTTGAAAAAAATATTATATGTAATATACAAATAATTTAAACACTTTAAAGTTAAGACAAAAATATAAACTTCAAATTTTAACGTTATGTAAATTTCCATAAGCTGTGTATAGCCGCATTTGCAACTTGCCTATTAATAACATTATCTTTAAATTTATCTATTAAAATGGATTCTTTAGTTTTCCTCTTTTTATGATTTCTTTCTTCCATTAATATTTTTATTGTATTAATATCAAATGTAAACCTATAATTACAAGTTTTTTTCATGGTCAAAGAACACTGAAGATTTATGAAATTGACTATTTACAGTATTTTTAATCTGATTATATAATAATTGCTGCTCCTTTAAACTTTTTTCCGTAGAACATCTTAATTCACATATATATATATATCCTATTACATCCATATGAAATCTGATAAATTATGTAACTTTTTTTTTGCATTTTAGGAATTATACTCTTAGAATTATATACAATCTATTAACATTAGGAGAAACAAAAAATGATATATTATATTTCTTTTTAAATATATCCTTAATTAATTTAGACTGAATGTTATTTATAAATGGCATAGATATCCACTTTTTGTTACCCAAGATTACATTACTAATCCTCTTCTTATTGTTAAATGAATTTACTGTTTGGTTTTTATCATAAGCAACTTCTATAAGTTCATTAGCAAAATGTTCAATATTTAAAATTTTATCACTACCATATTTACATAATATATTATTGCGATGCAAAAATGATTTCCGACTTGCCATCTTATGCATCATTGGAACTCATGACTTAGAATGAATATATCCTATTTCACCAACAGGTCTAAAAATTAATTTATAATTTAAATCAGTAGCATCTCTATATATTTGTAAATCTAAAAAAAAATATTTTTCTATTTTGTTCATTCTTAATAGTCCATTTTAAATTATTTAAATTATTCAGTTTATATAGTATAAACACTATATGAAATGTTTGATTATTTTATGATTCTCTGAAAATTGTATTACTCAGTTATGATTTAGATGATGAATTGAAATCAAAATGCACCCTATTTCTTTCATTACCTAACTACTATTATTTTTATTAGGATAATGCTTAATTTATCTCATTACTTTTATGATAGTATAATTAGTAGTTGTTGGAAAGTATAGATTTAAAATTAATTCCCTGAGATATTCCCTTATTATTTTAGATTAGATATTAATTCAGTTACATAGTTTAAATTACTGTACAATTAAAAGTTAAGTGTTAATTTTATTTTGTATTTAAGTCTAACTTACTACCCAGTAGAGTTAATCAGTATTACATCTTTATTTTATTAAAATTATTTTATCACACAGTAGAGGTTGTTCAATGCATGTGGATGATGGGAGGAGATGAGGTATAGACTATAACTTGTAAATTTAAATGGTAGAACGTTACCAATTCCAATTACTTATTTATTTAAAAATTTAATAGATGTTTTATTTCTATTAATCATAATGATTCTTCCCATATCTAGTATACATTTTATACCCTATAGATCTCTGTAGCCCCCAACTGAACTAAGCTAAGGTTGGATAGCATTTTAAGAGTCTCTTAATAATTTAAAGTGAGGTCAGATTAGTAGTTTATTCTATGATCAATACAATTGGCGCCAGGTATTTGTTGATATATATATATATATATATATATATATATACACTATATATCACATCCTTATATATATATATATATATATAAGGATGTGATTAAGCAGAAATCAACCACAGACAAATAAACCAAAAAATGTCTTTTAACATTTAAATAAATTTAATAAACATATATACATGGATTAGCATTTGGAGAATA
Source organism: Epiperipatus broadwayi (assembly GCA_028023455.1). Taxonomy (NCBI): domain Eukaryota; kingdom Metazoa; phylum Onychophora; class Udeonychophora; order Euonychophora; family Peripatidae; genus Epiperipatus; species Epiperipatus broadwayi. Next base: position 92,046 of record JAQFVV010012938.1, read on the forward strand.
AAATTTATAAGAAGATTTAGGAAACTCATTTAGACATCTGTGATTATTTTTCATTTATGTTTTATTTATACCATTATTTCCCATCCTGTTCCCATAAAGAATAGTCACCACATGCTCTGATTAACATAAACAATCTTCATATTATATAGAACATTATTATATATACAATAACATATTCATTTTTTATGTCTTAGTTAATGTCATGATGGTTAATAGACCTCCTTGTTATGTATAACATGTATGCCACAAAAGAGAGTTATAAGATTAAGACACAAATACTAAAAAAAATATGCATAGAAAATATATTAAAAAATATTAATAATTAATACAAACTTTAGAATAAACAATTAATAAATATGTATGTATTGTACATATATAAATGTGGAGTTAATATCTATCTTAGGTAGAATCTTACCTTGTCTTATTTATAATGATTGGATTATTTCATAATCAAGATTGTACCTCATACATTTTGTCTATTCATAATAATGAGGGACATTACCTTTATTATTAATTTCATAAATCTTAAATTAAAGTTACTTGACCTTATATTAAAATAAAGAAAATAAATTATATATATATATATTCTAACCTCCCTCCGCACATTCTCACCCCAAAATATATTGTTTATTACGAATATTATGGGTTCTAGCTCAGTTAACAAATAAATAAATGAAATATTCAGCCTTAATTAAAATGATTACTAGCTCTAATTTTAAAATACAAATAAGGTTCAATTTTAAAATGAATTAACAAATATTTACTATTTTCATGAGACATGGAGTGACAATACAGGGAACGAGATAGACTACATTGAGCCATTATCCACATGATACTACCTCAATGGCATAAGAACACTATCCCCCCTTTTTACTGTACCAAATAACTAACTCATAGTATTCTTACGACTTTCTGAGCTCTATTCACTATGATTAAAATAATAATCATATCTTAATCTTCTTTATAACAAGAATCTAGCTCAATTAAATAAAATGAAGTAAAATAAAATAAAATCTCAGGTTCATAAATTGTATTCTAACTGATTTAAAATTACGGTAGTAAAATATGAAAAGGGAATTTTATGTCATAATCTACTACACAGCAACTAACAATAATAAAAATAATAATAACAATAATAAATATAATATAATCATTTCTTCCTAAATGAAATAAATAAATACGTGGTAGTATTTTAATAATCTGACAACAGAATACGTGTGGCAACATTAGCATATAATTTAATGTAATATTGTGGCAACCAACTGATGACCAATAAATAATATAAAATTATGATCTTTTAATTTTAACATACCAATAAATTCTCAAAATTATTATAACACTTTTATATTTACCTTTTGTGCAAAATCTATATGTCTGTTTCAATTATAAATGTATCGTGATTTCATGCATCCATGTGGAGAAATAACAACTCGGACACAAAACTTTAAAACAAATTTAAAACAAAGTTTATTAACAACATAAATAAATTAACAATATTTTTACACTATATACATTGGATATCCCTTACTCTCATATCTCAACTTAGTTTATTAGTTTATAAAATGAAATCAAAATATTATTTACTTTTCCTAGTTAAATCTTATTTTTTAACACTTAAGAAAATACAGTATTATTACTTGATTTATTATTATGGTTAGCTTATTACAAAATGCATTTCTTATATGCTTATCACAAACACTTTGCATCCCTAATATTATTAAAATTATATTTTTTACAAAATTTACATTCGTAGTAAAATTCTACAAAATAACAAATTTTAGTTTTATATTGGTTGTATGGAATCTTACAAAGTCAAAACATTGTTCTACATTCGGTATTAGGTTTTTATTGTTCATTATCCGATGTTTATTAATCCTAATATTCTCATTCAAGCCTTACTTCAGATGATATAATTATAACTATTAATATACCATGCACAAGTATATGTTTATTATACATTATTGAACTATTTCTTAATAAATATGCAATACTTATTTTCTAAATATTATTTAAAACATTCAAATTTTATTATCACTTTAAAAAAAACAACTTTGTTTAGATTTCTCTTTCAAAAATCTTATATTCATTTCCGAATTAATTTTACAATGTATTATATGATTCTTTCTCTCTTTATGATATTTTGGACTTTCAATTTTAAAGTTACACAATTCTATACATTCCAACAAATAAACTATTCTTACATAAACGATAACATATCTTCAGTTCTATTTTATTCATTATTACTTTGAAAGTATCTTTCTGACCGATGCAGATTCACAAAATAAGGATAGCGAAGATAGATGCATAGGATCAAAATACAACTAGAATATTACTCATCATATATCTTGACAATCATGGCACAGTGAATTAAAAGACACTATAGAGGAGTGACCTTTACCTGTCTACCAACCTCTATTATAGGAACGATGCTAAAGCTATTTCTTCAGCTTTATTCTAACATCAAAAGTTTAAAGATATGCAAAAACACTGTCCAAACTATATGTGTTCAGTTATAGGGCTTAGTTAACTATACTGAAATCACACAAAACTAAATATGATCCAAATCCTTTATTTTTCCTATTTCTTAAAAAAAAACATCGTCTTGGTTTCCTTTCCACTAGTACTTCCAAGTCACTATCCGATCTTATTTCTCAAGATTTTTTCTATACTGTACATCGACAAATACATATCTGCATTAATAACAATAATAAAATTCATTTATTTTAAAACTATTCCACTGTTCTATAAGACAGCTTGCTTACTACTTTCCTCCGTATATTTAGTCATATACAAACTACTTAAATATCTGAATACTTTATCACATGAAAGTTCAAAAGAATCACACAATTGTTATGTTAAATTATATGATTAATATACTTTAAAAATTGTCGTATGCATAATCCGAATTACTCCTATCTCATTATATGTTAAAAATGTTGTATAAAATGTGTACATATAATTTAAACTTTCACACTTCATTCTTAGGTCAATAGATGATCTAAAAAAAATACATTATGCATTATAAATAACTATTAAAATTACCAAATGACCTTTATCTCCTCGATCGTGTTCCGTAGGCTTCACCATCCATTTGATCCTTGTAGATATAAGATTCACATCCATACACTTTATTTTAAACACTATTTCTATAATTTTATCAAGCTATTATATTTAAATTTTAATATTACTAAATTTATGTTTTATGTTTTCCCTAATCTCACATAACATTTTATATTTTAAAATAAATTAGTAAAAAATATTCCAAACTATATTTACTGTACTTCTTCATCAAATTTTCTTGAAAACCGTTCATATTAAAGCTAAAAAAAAATGTTTATTATTTCTTCTTCAGTCACTTAATGTTCTCCTCCCTGCTTGTTCAATTTTAAGGTAAAACAATTATTGCTCTGTTTAATAAATATTCATAGATGACAATCCTTGGTTTTTTATAATATTTAATACAATTATTAATTATGATATCAATTAATCCCGTAAAGAAAACTTCTAAATATTCTCTTCTAATATTTCTTGCTAATATTTTCTCCCGCGCGACTTTTACGATGCATCTTCTCAGTACTTTGATTTAAATATTCAATAAAACTTTTCTGTTTCCATGGATTCATTTCATTAAGTAAATTAGATTTATCTTTTCCAAATCTCTATCTTTATTAAGCGCTTTTATAATGAACACTTTATAATATTTTAATTCTTCTTAGAGAAAGTTTTTCTGTTCCTTTTTCATAAAACACAATAGCTCTTTCATATTATTATTCTGTAACTTTTTTCTTTCTTTTAAAATTCTGGTACTATATACTTTGTAAAGTTTTCTTTAAAAAGGACAAACATTCTTTCTCCGTTATAACTTTATAAACAATTTTTTCTTTATGATATACGCATCTTAATTCTTTTCACAGAAAAGAATAAAACTTCGGAGTAGCCTTATAAATTTGTGCGTCATAAATTTTTCTGATGGCAAGTAACTTCTCTTTTAAGTTTTCTGTATAATGTCCAAATTATATTCCTCTGAGTTACAATAATAAGTTTCTGGTTGAGCATAAATAAAGCTGTATCAAGGCACTTTACAAATATTTTTCCTTTATCATAACTTCTATATACTGTTTTCTGTAGTATTTCCATTTTTACTGCAAGGTTTTGGCTAAACTTGAATAAAATCCTGGTAAGAAAACTTTTAAAACTAGCCCTCCATTTAAAGGCAGTTCAAAATATTATATTTAAAAAAAAACTTTTAAAATAAATACAAAATTTTAAAATTTATAACACTTTTCTAGCTTACGATCTTATACAGCTAAAAATATGTTACTCCTTCCTTTACTTACACATTACCTTCCTCCCGCTCCATCTAATTCTTATCTTTTGTCTGCTAAAATACCTCCGTTGATTGGTTAATTATTTTTTAGCGCGAACAAATTTACACTTTTTTAGTTTTATAACAGACTAGACTTTTTTAAAATAAAGAATTTATGACGTCATGTTTTAAAATATTACTTAGAATAGTATTTTTAAACTCAATTATAGTTTTATCAAAGTCATTTATTTTTTTAAAACAATTATTAAAATAATATTTAATATCTATTTTAATATTAATATTTAATTTATCTTGTTTTTATTTAAATAAAATATTTAATTTTTTTATTAACTGTATTCAACTTTTAAACACTACTTAAATATTACATCATTTAAATATTTAAAATAACTATTTAATATTTCAACACTCATTTCAACGATAGATAGCAATTACATTTAGTTCCATAATCCACAAACTTTATTATTATATTCTAACAAGCGTGTGTGTGAAGGTATATAATATACAGTCACATGATTACTAACTTTATCAGATGATTTTTTAATTTACGTCTCGGTTTAAATTACCAAAACTGATATATTTTATAAAATTTGGAAAATAATTTAAAAATGTAGAACCAAATATAATTCTCACCATCCTAAAGTTTATTTTAAAATATATTAGATTAAATTTGAATATTAATTACAATTTTAATATTACATATCGTTTTTATTTAATTTATTAGTTTTAAAACATTACAATTGAATTGTTTAATATACTTTTAACTATTTATAGCTGTATTATTTTATATGGCCAGCTTTTACAACCATAAGCAAGGATATAATTAAGCTTTATTTAACTGTTTTCTTTTAAAATAATCCATTACACTTTTATATACCAGGTATTTTCAGCCTTAAATTGTACTATAAAATCTAATCGATCATACAATTATCAATATATTACACAAACGTATCTTAAAATTTAAATTTTTTTAGTAATTGACCATTCTACCTTATTATGACCTATAGATAAGGGCACATAACTTCCCCCTTCGAATAAAAAATTTTAAATTAAACATCTAGTTTAATACCTACTTTATTCATTAATACTCCTCATTTTATTATCTGCTACAACCAAATTCCATCTTATACTACTCAATACAACAGAATACACCATTTGCTATACAAATTTATATAATATCTGGACACTAAACTCAGACTTTGAACTATTAATACTTATAAAAAATTTTCTACACTTCTGATGGGTATGGGATTAAACTTCTAGCATTGTATGTCCCTTTTTCACCATCTGGTGTAGTTAATACAAAAGCATTCTCTCCCACTTTTCTAAAAATCTTGTACGGACCTTCATATAATTCTAGAAATTTTCTAAATTGATTTCTTTGTAGGTTGCTAACATGGGGTGTTCTAATAAGAACTAGATCATCAACTTTGAATGGATGTGGTCTATTATGGGATTGCTTTACCCTCTTAGCACCCATAATATGTAGCTTTACTTTGGCTTGATTTAAGTCATGATTTCTATCTATTGGCTCTCTTATCAAAGGTATAGGTGTTTGAATTAATAAATTTTCATGTTTGCCATAGTGTAGACAGAATGGTGTAAAGCCTGTGGATTCATTGCAAGTACTATTTATATATTTGACAACCTCAGAGAGTTTATGGACCCACTGTTTATGATCATCAGCTACATAAACCCTGAATAATCTACCGAGCTCCCGCATAACACGTTCACAAGGATTAGACTGCGGATTTCTAATGGAGCTCATAACATGTCTGAGGTGTTGAGTTTGAATCCACTCATTCCATCTACTAGATATAAAAGCAGTTGCATGATCAGTAAGAATTATTTCTGGCTTTCCAACTAATGGAAATTGATACTCAAGCATACATTTAATTACATAATGAGTGCTGGTTTTAGGTACTGGGTAGGCTGAGACTAATTTACTAAAAACATCATACGTAACAAGTATAAATTTTTGACGATTGAATAGTGGCAGAGGCCCATAAAAATCGATCGCTAATAATTCATTAGGACGATCTGGAATAATGGGTTGCATGATTCCCACGTAAGATTTACTACAGTGTTTAGATTTTAGACATATTTTACATGTTTTAATCTTTTTAATTACACATTTGTACATTTTATTCCAAAAAAATATCAATTTTAATACATACATAATTTTTGGTGTTCATAGTGCCCATAGCTACTATGAACGTACATAATTAGTTTATCAATCATGGAGTTAGGGACAACTATCCTCCATGATTCTCCCTGATTATAATTTATATTGTACATAAGCAAATTTTGATAAATTTTATATTTATTAAAAATCATTTTAACGCGTTTATTTTTGCTATTTATATTATCATGATTATTTAAGATAGTCATGATCCTATTTAATCTCATATCCTGACTCTGAATCATAATGAGATTATTATAATCATCAGCTATAGATTCATCCCTAACCAAATCTATGTTACTGGTAACAATGTTTTGATTAACAGGATTTTGTGACATTAAACAGATAGGGTGGCGGCTAAGAATATCAGCAGGGATATTCTGTCTCCCTTCAATATAAAGTACTTTATAATTGAATTGTTGGAGATACAAGCTCCACCTAATAAGTCTCTCATTACTGAGGTAGCTTTTATTTAAAAACTCTAAGCTTCTATGGTCGGTCAATACAATCACAGTAGAACCTAGTAAAAATTGCCTTCATTTCTGAAAAGCCCAGACAACAGCTAGGGTTTCCTTTTCAGTAATAGTGTAGTTCAACTCAGCACCTCTTAGATGTCTGCTCAAGAAGTACAATACATGAGGTACCTGATCCTCATCAAGTTGAAATAACACTACACCCAGACCATAGTAACTACTATCTGTTTGCACATAAAATATTTTATTGAAGTCAGGATAACTTAAAATTACGTGTTTTAAAAATTTATCTTTAATCAAATTAAATTCACGGTCATGATCAGGGGTCCACCTCCACCTCTCAATCTTTTTTAGTAATTTAGATAAATGTATGGTGTCCTCGGCAAAATTTTTATAGAAGCTGTTGTAATAATTACATAACCCAAAAAAAGATTTCAGCTGCTTTACCATTTTTGGTGTGGGGAAGCGTTGAATAGCTGCTATCTTTTCTGGATGGGGCTGGATACCATGCTCACTTATTAAGTGCCCCAGAAAAGTAATTTCTTTCACTGCTATTGAACACTTCTCCAAATTAATTTTTACATTTTTTGCAGTGCATTCACTAAAAAACATTTCTAAATGTTGGAGATGCTCTTCTAAACTGTCAGAAGCAATGACGATATCGTCCACATACATGACAATCTTTTCTTTTAATTGCTTTGAAAAAATCATGTCCAAACATCTGATTAAGCCAGCACCGCTATTAATGAGACCAAAAGGCATCCGTCTGAAAACATACGACTGGCCTTGAAAACGAAATGCTGTGTATTGCTGATCATTCTCATGTAACAGTATTTGCCAATAACTAGCTGTTAAATCAAATGTAGAGAAAATTGACCTCTTATGAAACTTAGTTAGGAGATCATGTACAGGTGGAGGAATGTCACGCTCTGGTACAGTTATAGAATTCAACATGCGAGCATCTAAACATACCCTAATATTGCCATCCTTCTTCTTTACAATAACCAATGGGTTTACGTAAGGAGAAGGGCACTTTTTGATTATATCCCACTCTAGCATCATGTCTATTTGACTCTGTACCTCGTCCTGATATTGATATGGGATCGGGTACATCTTTTGATGGAAAGGATCATTACATTTCAACTTAATACGATGGGTATATCCATAGTAATGAGGGATGTACCTTTATTATTAATTTCATAAATTTTAAATTAAAGCTATATTAAAATAAAGAAAATAAATTTTTATATATAAATAAAAACAATTAATTATCGATGATATCAATTTTGTAAACGGGTTTATTCATTGTTCTGATGGCTTGTTCTAATAATCCATGGAAGTCTTTACACACAGTTAAGAATTGTGTTTGGTGAATTTGTCGACTTTAGTAGCCTTAGAATTGGAGTTTTGGAATGAAGTGTAGAAAGAAACAATTCATTATGGATCATTTTGATATTTACTAATCCAGGCGTGGAGAGATAGGACAATCACATATTAGTTTTGATAATTTCTAGCTCCATGAACGATGATGACATTCCACTTGTTTTCAGCAATGCATGATTACTTTTGTGGATATTTATATAAATTTTTGTAGTTGATTTTAGTTGGAGAAGTATCAATATACCTTCTACTACTGCATGTTTCAGATTTAAATCCACAAATTTATAGTGAGGAATCAATGGTGATTTTTTTTAAAGATTTGAACACTTTATTTTGTTCTTAAATTATTAATTAGCGCAAACTCTTTGCTTAGATGTTTTAGAACTAAATGTTTCTACTCATTTTCTAAAACCCTTGTAAAAGATTTCTTTAACAGCATTATGAGTTCAAATTGGTTGATATGAACCTTCAAATTGTTCTTTTAATTCCTTTATATAGGGAATAGCAATTTTTTTTATTCAGGAAAAATATCCCCCCCCCCCTTTAACAAAAAGTTCATTGAATAGCTCTTATATATTAAGCCAGTTCATGCTAATTTTTTCACTTAATTGTTGACCTCATCTTTGTGAAGTATTAGCATAAACGATTTGTTAAAATAAAATCATAAGAAAAGATAAGAAAATAAATATTGAGTTTTTCTTTACTTTAATATTACATTCATTGTTTTTTTCTTGATTAAGTTCATTCATTCGATCTATTGTATGTTGTGATATCCATTTGACTGGTTAGGTTTAACTTTTGTTTATATTTGGCTTTAAATCTTAGGTTGTAATAACTGGTTTGTTAGATTTATGTGTCCTAACATTACCTAATTCTATCACTTAATAAATAACATTAATACCATGGACTTGAATTGGGATTAGGACTTATGGTATGTGTACTGGTTATTGGAGGGTATTGGAGGCAACCATCACTATATAGTTGGAGTATATGTTATAAATATTGTGTTTATATATATAATTATGAAAAAGACTACATGACAGGTGAAAGTATAAGACGATTTTGTCAAATTAAGAATAAATTATTGTGCTGTTAAAAGTATATAAAGAAAACAATATTTGTTTGTTATATAAATAATAATATTGTGAATAATTTCACAATAGATTATGCATTGATGAAATAAATTTATATATATATAATTTAATAAAATATAGAATGCAGATTTTGTCAGAAAAAATACAAACTGTCACTGGTAGTAATGAATGAGCTACGTTAAAAAATAATATATATATAAAATTATATGCACATTTATATAGATAACTATATATGTAAACATATAGAAAAATATAATTTTAAAAATCACAAATTTTGAAACTCTAATACAATTTTATTTCAAAAACATCTAATCTTAAAGCAGAGATAAGTGTTTTTCATTAAATCTGCTTTAACAGAAATTTACTGGACATTTTTAAAAATAAATAACCCACATGGGATACATCTTTCCTGACAGGATAACTTACCAGGGATAAAAAGTGAAAGCAATCGTTTACAGATGCTTAAAAGAAAATAATTACTAAAAATTTATGGCAGGTAGAGCCTATTTTAAAGTTATCTTGATTGATATATGGTATAAAATTTCATTTAGAATATATATATATTCAATTTTAGTTTTTTCTAAAAAAAAAATATATATATATCATACATATTCATGATATAAATTAATAGAACAATCGATGACTCATGACGTTGTCGTATCAAGTAACATTATAAATAAAAATATTAATTAATACTATATTTTATATTTTTTAATAATGAATTAAACTTTATTATTGCGTATAACAATGGCTCTCTTAATTATTTGTTCAATGAACGTCAAAATTATATATTATATTTTAAAATTTAAATTATATATATAATTTGCACATACTAGTTATATAGATAATAAGTTATTCTAAATAAATTTTTGCACATTTTGTCTACTTGTATATTCTTTTCTGAAATCAAAATAAAATACTATATTCTCATATAATATTTATATTCAGACTTCTATTTGAATATACAACAATGCTCTTAGTTATCTCTCTCTAAACATATTTTAGAGACTGCACCAAAAACGTACCCCCCTTCCATTTTTACTTTAAACACTTTTATTTATAAATAGCATTTTTTTTTTTTTTTTTGCAAATAAATTTGCAGACAAAATATTTACCTGCTAATGAAAAGGGACATTAGCATCCATCGCACAAAATATGCTTAATGCATTATAGATAATATATATCCAATAAATTCATAATGAAATTTACTGAATTATCATTTATTGAAGATGTGCTTAAACTCTTTCAGTACAAATTATTTAATACGTAGATTTTAAGGCTTTTATATTAATAAAATTATTAAGATATATTATATATGAATAAGGTTGAAACTATTTATAAAAGTCAACTAATGATGGCAAAATATGCTAAGAATTTTTTCATTATCAACTCAAACATCCAAGTAATTATAAGATTTTACTTAGCTGCGTAAAACTGCAGTTCATTTTGGAGTAAATAAAAATGACATGAATAGAAAGAAAAACTGAAGAGATAGACGATGTGAAAAGTGGACATGTACTTTATACACACATAAGTATTCGAAGCACAAGTAAAATGGAATTCATTACAATAAAAACTGTAAGAAGAACTGAAGAAACAGTTGATGTGAAAAATGAAAATGTATTTTATAAATACATAAGTATTGGAAGAGCATGTGAAATGACATTCTTTACGATAAAAGTTGAAAAACAGGATTGTATAGGTTGATAGTATATAGACAAGTATTTTACTATAAACCTATGAGTATTGGAAACAAAAGGGTAATGGGATTCGTTATAAATAAGGAGCAAAAAACAGCATTGTGGAGATTAGTAATATGTCAGTGTCAAAATAATTATTTAACTTAATAGAAAACACTATATGCATATAATAAGGATTTTTATGAACATGTACAAAATAGTCCTGAACACACAAACAATAATTTAAAATAATCATGTGAAACTTAAATCTTAGAATTTAAAAAAATATTAAAAGATGAAAAAGTACTAGGGAAAAATTTTCTTTTAAAGACTGAAATGTGAAGATTTACAGAAAAAGAAAAACAGTAATTTATAAATTATTTATTTGAAAAATGTTCTTAACAAAAGAGGATTTGGAAGCAAACAAATAAAAAGACAGAATAATTAGAATATATTTTAACTAACAGAAAATATACATTTTGAAGATTGTAATATTCTTAATAGATTTAATGCAGAAAGAAATAGCAGATTAGTAAAATATAAAATACTGTTAATGCAAAGCTATACAAAATTCAAGAAATGGAACCTATTAAAATGACAGCATCAACAATTGATATTTCTAATGTTCAATGATATTTCAATAAATTTAATTGCTAGTTTGAAAATTATTTAAACAGATTAACAGGATGTGAAAAGAAATCAAAATAAGCTGAGATTCAAATTCAAAAGAATATAAATCTCTTAAAATTATTTATTAATAAAAAGAATTGAATGTTTGGAAGTCAGCAAAATAATAAAAAAAAGGTAATGGTGATATGAAAAATATAAATGTGCATTCAGAAGGAAAGTTATTCAATTCAATAAAGGTAGCAAAATATAGAGCAACATTTAGATAGGGAAAAATAGTTGTTTCTAATAAAAATAAAATTTTAGAAAAATTATCAGATAATCAAGACTTCAGAACTAAAGATAAATGCTAAAATAATAAAGTAATATTTAATGATATTTTACAGATGAAAATAACTATTGTTACTCCTAAATAAAAATAGATTAACAGAAGAGAATAAAAGCCTCAAGAGTGTAAAACAACACTTTGGTATTGGTAGAAAACTTATTTCTGCAATAAAAAAAGATTATTACTAAAAAAATAGATGGCATCATGAAATGTGTAGAAGAGTTCTATAATAATAAAGAACAGGGAAAAGTACCTCCTACAATTAATATATTTTTTGAATTGCCCAGAATTTTAAATGAAGAAGTGAGACGTGCAATCTAATTTATGAAGAAAGGAAAATTTCCAGGTAATGATAAAATTATAATCGATATCTTAAAAGAAGCAGGCGAAGAAATATAATTTTTTTTTGTCAAAGGTATATATTAAATGTCAAATGATAAAGATGTACCAGATAATGGGAAGAATGCAGTATTACTGTAAATTTCTCCCTAATATCTAAATCAGAGAGTTGGACCTAAGTTCAAGAGCTAAGAAGAAGGCAAGAAAATATGCCAAGCAGAAGAGCTAAAGCAGTCAAACTGGAATACCAGAGCCAAGGAAGAAGACAACAGGATACTTTAAAAAAAGAGTCAAGATCCTAATGCAGTGCCTAGTAATGGTTCAAAAGGAATTTCAAAGATTTAAGAGATCTAAGAACCTCCCTATTGTTTATTTTTATTATTTGATTTCTGGAGTAATCTCTCAGACACAGCACACAGCAATCCAATAAACTACAGTTTGCAAGGATCTCCATATTATTTAATTCTAATATATTGAATTGCTTTGTATCAATAGCCCTTAGAGATTACTTTAGTAATCAAATAATAAAATTAAATAATAAATAATAAAATTAAATAATAATATTGTAGTATATTGAATTGCTGTGTGTGAGTGGCAGAGAGGTTACTCCAGCAATAGAATAATGAAAAATAAATAATACAGTGGTTCTTACGAAATTTTAAATCTCTAAGAACCCCTTTGGGCCTTCAGTGGGAATTGCACTGAGTTTTTGATTATTGTGTTGGAAATATCCTATTGCCTTCTTCATTGACTCTTGTACTCCCGTTGGGCTTTTTTAGCTCTTCTACTGTACGCATTCTGTTGCCTTTTTTCGGCTCTTGAACTAAATAAGTCTAATTCCTGATTTAGACTTTTGAAGGGATTTATAGTGTGATCTGATATTGTACTCTAAAGTATATATTTAATTAATAAATTTTCTAAATCCCATTAATTATCTTTAATTAGAAAAAATTCAATTGCGGATGTAATAAGTTTTTCATTATCAGATAAAGTTTGTAACTATAATTCCCTGAGGAATTTTTTAATTTTACAGATTAAATTTATTTTAACATTTTAAACTTATACAATTTTTAAAACCAAACTGTGTATATATATATAAGATAATAAAGATATATAAATTTTATCTAAACTTATACAATTTTTAAAACCAAACTGTGTATATATATATAAGATAATAAAGAAGATAAAATTTACAGATTCACCAGTCTTTTATCACTTTTAGACAAAAATTTTACCAAGATAATTACAAATCGTTTACAACAAACTTTGCATTTTAACCAACCAAAAGAACATGTAGGATTTAAAAGTAGTTTTAGTACAGTGAATTATATGCAAGTATTAGAAGCTATGGAAAGGATCAATTGAGTTGTCATTATGTTTTGGATTTGTAGATTATGAAAACACATTTGATTCTATAAGCATTTCTTCAATGATTAAAGCATTGGATCATCAAGGTATATACCCAGGATATTGACATATTTTGAAGATTAGTTATAAAAATGCAATAGCAACAATTATATTATATAATGACACTAGGACAAATAATATTGAGAATAAAAATGGAAAGCTAAGGAAATAAAAGTAAATGGAGATTATTTAAGCCATCTAGATTTTTCAGATGATGTAGCTAGTTTAATAAATAATGCTTCAGAGCTTCATGAAATATTGCAAGAGATATTAGATGAAGGTAAAAAAGACTAAATTAATAATATTCAATGGATTTTCTCAAAAGATGAAAATAAAATTGATAATGATGAGTCAGAAGAAATTAACAACAACAAATATCTTAATCAGATTATTACTACAGATGAAAACATGGATAAAAATTAATCATAGAATTAAATTTGGTTCAAATGCTTTTGAAGAAATAACTTGTGCTGAAAAGGAAGGTTTTTAATAAATATGTTTTACTAGTTCCTATTTATAAATCTTAGAAATGCCCACTTAAAAGAAGAGCAATGCAGAGACATCAGATCATTCTAAGATGTATCAAAAGATGCATGTTGGTAGTAATAAGAAGGGATCTAAAATGAAATACATGGGTAAGAGAACAAATAAGAGTTACTGACATTGTTGGAAGAATTAAGAGACTGAATGAAGTTGGACTGGACATATTGCTAGAAGAGGTGATAATAGATGGACAGTTGAAGTCTTAAACTAAAATCTAAGAGATTGTAAAAAATCTAGAAAGGGACCATAAGTGAGATGTATGGAAGACATAAGGAAGTGTGCAGGAGTGATGTGGAGATGATAGGCTAGAGATCAGAAAAGATGGATTGAACTTGGATAGACTTTCATCCTGCAGTGGAATAATAATGGTTGAAAATGATGTTGATGATGATAATAGATAAAATACTTTTGATAAAAATAACTTTATTAAATATGAAATTTGCTTACATGTTTGAAGAAAAAAGATTTTTCATACAAGTTTCTTAGATAAGAATATGAAATTTAAACACATAACAAAAAATAAATGTGGAATTTATATGACGTATTGAAATATGAAAAAATGATTAATATGAGTAGCAACGAAGGATCAATTGTGAAAGAATCATTGTCTTCATTGAAGGAATTAAAAAGCTGAAGAGCTGCATTGTAATAGATGGACAGGAAAATTCTTAAACTAGTGCAGAACATATTATAAAAAAACCTAAAAAGTGACCCCCATATGAAATGGATAGATGAGTAAAGTTTTTGTTGGAGTGACGTGGAAAAGTCAAACAATCTGTTGAAGCATTTTATATTAATAGAGTCAATCATTTGCTTAATTAACAAGAAGCAAATGTGAAAATTTGCAAAGCTGAGGAATTCACATTACACACCATGCTTTGCAAACTTTCACATTAACTCCTTCTTAATTAAGCAAACGTTTCCTCCGTTAATACAAAAAGCTTGTTCAATCAATTGCTTCATGTTGTCACTTCATCCCAACAAACTTTCTTGGCTCAAATATTTATTTAATTTGCGGTTTCTTTTTAAGATGTAGTTTAAGAATTTGCTTGTCAATTTTTTACAGTGCAGTTCCATTTCAGCTTTTTAATTCCTTCAATAAAGACAATGATTTTCTCATAATTAATCTCTCTTTGCTACACAGTATTTATTTTTCTATATTTCAATATATTGTATAAAGTATTTACTCTTCTCTTGAGTGTCCAAATCTCATATTCATATGTAGAAACATATTGAAATCTTTCTTTTCAAACATATAAATAATTTTCATATTTAATAAAAAGTTATTTTTATCAAAATATTTCCATCTATATTAATAATCTTACCAAGGTGTTCCTAGTTTTTAATTTCTTTTTACTTATGATTAGCAATCTTTATTTTCTTCGAAAAAAACCCATTAAATATTACTTCACTTTTTTAGCAGTTATCTTTAATACTGAAGTCTTGATTTTATCTGATAATTCTTCTAAAATTTTATTTTTATTAGGAAACAACTTTTTTTTTATATCAAGATGTTGCTCTATATTTTGGTATTTTTATTGAATTGTATAGATTTCTTTCTCAATGTCCATTTATACTTTTTATACCATCATTAACTTTTTCTACCATTTTGCTGATTTCCAAACATTTAATTCTTTTTAATAGATCATTTTAAGAGATTCCCATTCCTTTGAATATGATACTTTTTATATAATTTTACTAGAATATTATTTGTTTTTTTATAGATCTCAGCTCATTTTGATGTCATTTCACATCCTATTAATATTTTTAAATAATTCGCAAACTAACAATTAAATTTATTGAAAAATTATAGAAGATTACAAATATCAATAGTTGATGCTGTTATTTTTAATATATCTCATCTCTTAACTTTTGGTTAGTTTCGCGTTACCAATATGTTGTATTTTACTAATCTATAATGTCTTTCTGCATTAAATCTATTAAGACCATCATAACCTTATATATATATATATATATATATATATATATATATATATATATATATAATGTTATATATATATATATATATATATATATATATATATATATATAATGTTAGTTAAAATATAAACCAATACTTATGCCTTTTTATTTGGTTGCTTCCAAATCCTTTTTTATAAGCACATTTTTCAAATAAATAATACAATACGGTTTTTCTTTTTCTGCATATATATATATTGTAGCTATAACAAATCCTATGCAGACTAGATTGGTTATACTACAAACACTGCAGAGAAAGAAAAATATTTAATAAAACCTCATGTGAATTGATTAATAAATATGCAAACTCCGATTTATGTATGAGTGTGATTATACTTGCCACTTGAGAAATAAAAATGTAAACTTCTTAAAGGTTAAAAGAGATTAATTTATGCATATTTATTAAAGATTATTAAATATTTACTTTGTGATATGTTAGAAACTAAATGATAAATTACTTTGTAATAGTAGAAGGAAATTACTTTCCATACGCAAAATAATTTTGAATTACATAGTTTATATAAATCAAAATCATTTTTGAAGTATTTTAGTTTACTTCTTTTAAATTTAATTTTGGATAAAATCTCCCACAGTTTTATAAAAAATCTTATGATGGATTCATAAATAAAATTAAAGTTTTGGAGTTAATGGGAGCAGGTAAATTATTGGACTGTAATTAAAGTTTAACAATAAAATTTCCATCTTTCTATGCCACGGAATATAAATAAAGCTAGTAGAGAAAAACTTTTTTCTCTTCCTCTTTCATATCACTTATTTATGTATAAAAACATGATATAATGTATGTAAAATTTATATTCACAACATGTTTTAACGAGAGTAAAAAGGATGTTTTTCAAAAAATATATTGTTGTAATCACGTAAAGGTCATAATTTATCTAATTAGTAATGTTTATGTTGTTTGAAACTATGTTGTTTGAACAACATTAAATAGGTATAAATCGGTCTAAAACAAAAAAATTAGGCTAGTGCATCATGTTATATTGCTTTCCATTCCAGTCTCAATATACTTTTGAAGCAATATTGCAGTGATCCATGCTGAAGAAAGAAACAACCTCTGATTAAAAGTGATACCCATAATTTGCTGATTGTTTTTTTTACACTATTTTTCAATACTCATTATATTAGCCAGTATGATGAATTTATCTAACAGAAAATGTTATACAATGTGTAGCTATGCCAAGAATAAATATATCAGCCAAAATGTCTGGAAAATACAGTTGGGTCCAGAAAGTGACGTTGAGGTTTGAAAAAACAGCCTGTGCAATGCCTTTATAATGCTGGGGATGAAGAAATGACCATATAAATTACCCAAGACCTACTGATATTATACTTCATATAATGCAACTGTGCTGCTGTATTTACTCTCTCTAACATCAATAGTTGTCATGGGAAGAACTATCTTCATAGGAGGGACTAAGAAAAACAACAGTAAAATATTAAAAGAATATCTACAAAAATCATGGATTGTGACTGTTTCAATATTTAATGTGAAAAGATCTTATCATTATAAATACTATAAAGTCTTAAACTTAAACTTAAATTTAAAATATCTTTTGATATTATGATATTTAATGTTCTGTTTATGTAGTAATTGTTGCCGATGTAAGCAACAGTTTTATTTATTCTTATTAATAAATTATTAGATATTTTTTTCATTAATTTATTTATTTTGGGTTTGTAACTCAATCCAAATATAAGCTTTTCATAATCATAAGCTAGCTATTATCCACAGCCTTGAGAAATCATACAATCCATTGGGGACACGCAGGGATAGTAGTAATAATCAATAATGATCATTTCTTTTAGAGTTTCCTAAAATAAACTTTCTTGTTAGAAGATTTGACTCTTTTAAGTTTCTTATTTATTTAATTTAAACTGCAAAACAAATAAAATATTTTTGAGAGTATAGCTTTCACTATACCCCTATCCGAAAACTTTCCTGCATAACCTGGCATCATATCACTTCTTGCCACTTTTTGTTCCAAAAATTGTTTTAGAATATTATAAATCTTCATCATCATATCGGTTAATATTATATATTTTAATTAACTCTTTTTTATTTAAATTTTATTAACCATTCAATTTTCATATTTATTTGAACCAAAATTTATGGTACACGTTGAATATATTATTATATATATGTGAATATCTTTGGATAACTTATATATATATATATATATATATATATATATATATATATATATATATATATATATATATATATATATATATATATATATATATATCCAGGTTCAAACCACCCTACAGTAAAAATACCTACTATTACTTTCAGTGTTTTAAATAGATGCACTTTCTATCATTCATTGCCCAAATGTTATGAAGAATGATAAAATAAGAAGATCGACCTTATTAAATCTACACATTTGTATGCTACACATTTAAGCTTAATTTTGGCTAAGAAGGAACCACAATGAAAGAAATCACTATAACTTATATGTGTGAATATTTCTAATCGTATACTGTATTCAAATATTAATTATTCACAGTAATGATATGGAGATATAACAGGTGATAACAAACAATATTCTCCATAATATATATTTCTATAACTTATCTCAATTAATCTTTTACTGACACAAAACAAATTTATAAAACCATAATTTTATTATAATATTTTGCCCACAACTAAAACTGATATAAGCTCAAATTGTTATAGACGCACGCATTTATAAGGTGGTAATAAATCAATTCTTTTTGTTTTAAATAATTATAATCTGTATTTCTCTCGTATCATCCAAACTATTAATTCCATTTATTAATAAATACATAAAAATATGCTGAATTATAGCTATGATATATTTATGCTATTAGATACATTAACCTTTCATAAAGTAGCTAAATAAATGATAAATAATTAAATAGATAAATATAGCCATAAATCAACGAATATGTAAACTAATAAGTATATGAAAGTCAATAAATATGTAATCGATGGGTAGGTGAATCAGTACGTCACGAAAGAGGATCAAACGTTTGCGCTTATTGATAATTAAATATAAATTTATTAATATCGTAGAATTAATCATATAACAAAAAATAATTAAATTATATTAATGATCATAAATTAAAATCTCTTATGTAGTATAATCTACCTCAAATCTGCTTCATTCTCCAAAATCTCTATCTGGATTTTCCTTTTTAAAAGACATTTACCTAAATATAAATTCATGCAAACAAATGGTTAGTAAATATCCGATCTTACATATCAACTCTCATATATATCATGAAATTTAAGGATGTATATATGTCAAGAGACATTGTACCATAAATATTTTTTTAAATCAGTTGCGTAGTAATCCTATACAATAAACTTTAAATCTTCAAAAAGAAAAAAAATAAATAAATATTAAATTATTTTATTAATTTCTCTAATTAGTATTCCAATTATTTATTTATGGAACAAAATGTAGGTAGAGATAGAGAAAAAGATAATGGTCAACAAAAAGGAGTTAGTAGCGTCATTCCTGAGCCATAAGTTGAAGTAGTGGAATCTGAAAATCTTGAGATAACCTTTAAGGAACCTCAGATTGTAATTAGGAAAAATAAATATATAAAAATAGGTGAAAAAAGATTATGATATGTTTAATTTGGAAATAGTTTATCAAATGTTGCAAAGATGGAGCAAAGAATGGATCAAAAAACCACACAAATGAATGAAAATTTGCTACAGAAAGTGGATGAGAATAAGAATCAAATGAATGGAAATTTGCAACAGTAAGTAAATGAAAATATGCAAAGAATCGATCAAAGAATAGATCAAATGAATGGAGAAAATAAATGAAAACTTGCAACAGAAAATGGATGAATTTAACAGAATAATGATGGAGAGATGTAAAATAAAATAAGAAGAAATAGAAAAAGTTTACTTTGAATTGAAAGAACAATTAGAGAAGGCAATAATAGAATTAATTGATAAAGTTCACGAAATAAAAGAAGGGATTGGCAAAGTAGAAGAAGAGATGAATATTGTATCAAAACATTTTGAGAAAAAAAAGTTAAATTAAATATATTTTAAAAGAAATAGATGATAGTATATATAAAATTAAA
The DNA here is from genome assembly GCA_028023455.1 of Epiperipatus broadwayi. Taxonomy (NCBI): domain Eukaryota; kingdom Metazoa; phylum Onychophora; class Udeonychophora; order Euonychophora; family Peripatidae; genus Epiperipatus; species Epiperipatus broadwayi. The sequence continues at coordinate 112,491 of JAQFVV010012938.1, forward strand.
GAATCTAAAGTTAATGTTGTTTCTGTTGAGGAATGTAAACTTGAGATAGATTGCACAAAATTAGTTAAAGATAATTTAGTTTTTATAGAAGAATCCAAAATTGATGTAGATTTAAAATCTCAGCAATCTAAAATTGATAATGAGAGGAAAAGCTTTTGTGAAAATGATGTAACAGATGTTGAAGAATCTAAAAGAAGGTAGATTTTATGATGAAATTATAAGAGAGTCTAAAATTAACGTTGAAATCATAGATGATTATGATATTGATAAGAAAATGTTAGAAGAGACAAAATTTCTTATAAGTATGAGATTTTGAAGAAGATACCAAAATTATGTTTCAGAAGAATAAATATAAAGAGGCACAAATAGAAGTAATAAATGATTTAGAAGTATATAATGATAGCAAACCTAATAAAATTTAGTCTTTTACTTTTATGAAACTTTAGATAGATGTAGAAATATTGAAGTTTGTAAGAGAAGATAATTGTAATAAAAGGAAGTGGTTGTTCAGAAGTATAAAATCGTAAGTATGATAGTTTTATCTATGACTATATGAATCTTATTGGATTCCAAAATAGAAAAAATTTTCATAGTGGTGAATGTTTAGAATTACTACATAAAATGGAATATATAGTTTTTATTAGTGATTATAAAGAAAATTGGTCTTATATGGTATCAAGATACTATATTTGATTGGAATAAAAAATATATATTAGATTTCAATGGATAAATCACTGTAATGTAATAGTTGGCTCATATAAAAAATACATTCAGTTTGAATCTAAAAATATAAATAACTGTTGTTTCTGAGTTTAATTTTATTGGTGGCTAATAAAATAGTTAAAGTGGTCATATTGTTAGAATTATAAAGAGATTAAAGGAAATCCAAATTATAAAGTTTATCACTAATATTTATTTATTTTTAAATTGGACAATCTATACTTTCTTTTATTTTTTGAATGTACATAAACCTCTCTGTATTTAGTTTATTTATATTTTTAAATATTAGTGGTAAATATTTTGCTTAATTGTTATGTATTTGAGTTAAAAATTAGTAAGATATTTACTAATTTTTAAGTCAAATAAATAGGTGGCCTAGTGGTCAACACAGCTGTCTTACAAGCAGTTGTTCCGTAAATAGTAAGATATTAAATGTTAATTCAGTTCTGACTACAGTTTATAATTTATAAAAAAGAATAAAAAAATTTCATTTTTTTTACAATAAATATTGTAATTGTTAAATGTAATAAAATTTCTTTTGGCAAAAGAGGAGTCAAATGTTTTAAATATATTTTTTCAACAAGTATTTAATCCATAAGAAAACATAATTAATAAGTGAACTGTTATCTGACCAGCAATAAAACTTGAAATCAGTTAATAATCGTTTTATTTATGTATTAAATTTGCTAATCAATCATTTCCATTTTTCTTTTAATTTTTTTATTTTTGGTTTTGTTATTTGTTTGTTAATTAAATTATTAAATTTAAAATTGAGTGTAGATGGTTGCATAAAATTGTTAAGTTTGGCTTATGTCATGTGGGGTTAATGCATAAGGGCACCTATTCCAAATGAATGCATAGCCCAGAGGTATAGCCATTGCATTGTAATGGACATGGATGTACTTCCCACACCATTGATCTCTGTACGCCCTATTATATTGGGACTATAAGTTGGTGAGGACCGCTCTCTCTCCGTACGGAGCATTTTTTTTTTCTATTTATATATATATAATTCCTTCGCCAGACAGATGTACATTCCTGTACTGGATGAAGATCATTCTTTTAAATAATATCATGCCACAGACACATATTCCTGTCAGCATGATTTTATGCTAATGTCTTCATGTTGCATTGGTTACTCTCTATATCAGGAAGCTAGCGTTAGTTTAGGTGCGAACCTTTAGCCTGAGGTTAAATATTTTGAAAAACTTTAATTGTAGCTATATATATATAGTCTTTCTATGCTTAGCATTATAACATATTAAATTGTATCAAGCTTAGAATGTCCATCTGTGAAAATTACCAAGAATAGCAGAATTAAATCTAAAGTAATGCTAAATTAATCAAATCCTCAAATTTGTTATATTAAATGTGTGTAATAAATGTTTGTGTTATTAAAACTGGCAATAACTTTTTTTTTTTATTAAATTAGAGAATTTAAATCTTATGTGATAAATCTCAGTTACTCCTTGAACTAGTGGCAAGGGCTAATGATCTATAAAAGTTGGATCTTATGAATATGTATTGCCTACTATATAAATTTTCTAGGTTCTAGTAGCCTAGTGGCACCCTGTATGGCAGATAAAATAAGACCGTCCGCCCGACTATTATAAGTAAGAGACTCTCCGCCCGACTGTTATACAATAAAGAAATATATTTGATTTTTATACTTTTATTAATTAAGTAAATAAATAATGTGCAGTCTTAAGGATGGATTAAATAATTCATTGCAAGATTAAATAAATATTTCTTCTTCAAAATGTATTTCAAATTTTAGGATTGAAAATCTTATGGAATGTTTAAAAAAAAAAAATATATATATATATATATATATATATATATATATATATATATATATATATATATATATATATTTATATATATATATATAAACATTTGAGACTTTTGAATCTGCATAAAGATTGTTTATCTGATTTACCAATATTTCTGATATTAAGAATTCAGGACCAAAGAAAACTTTCATATAAAAAACACCCAAAATTAGTGTTAAATAATTAACAATACATTTATTGACATAAAATATAACATACAAAATGTGTACAAAACAGTTTAAAAGCTACAGACCAGAATAAGCGCTGTTTCTGTTTCATAGGATGTCACCGCTACCAATCTGAGGTTGCCTTACTGACAAATTATCAAATTCTAATTTTTTTTACATTCTAATAATTTGATTATTTAAAAAAAAAAATAAACGGAATAGCTATAATGTTTAGCTGATTTCTCTTTACTTCATCCTAGTTCAAATATTGCATTAAACAAACGTTTAAGAATGTTAAAGGGCTTTAATCTGTGCGGGTGGTTAATCCGCAGATTATTTTAATTGCTATTTTTGTATTTTACACATTCCTGCGCTGGTGGTTAATCCGCGGAATTGTGTGATTATACGTATTACTTTATGATGGCGTATAAATCCACCAAAGTGTTTAGTGTTATTTAATTCCTTCGTGTAGATGAATACATCCACAGGAATATGTTTACTTCATAGATCTAAGTTGGGCAAAAGATTTTAGTTGATCTGCTAAATCATCTTCTTTCATTTATCAGTATAATTGATAAGTTAAATCATCAAATGGTAGCAGGACATTCTAATCAAGTTACTTCAAAATAATGAACTGTTGGTTAATTATTATTTACCGGGATGTAAGTTTAAATTTCCATTTTACTTAATGATTACATTATAGCTAAAGCTTACAGATATAATATTATTTATTATATTATTATAAGTTTACTGCAGGGATTTATTGAATCTGGAAATGACGTTGAATATCTCATGAATTGATATTGAATTTAGTATAATTTTCTCAATACATTCACTACATAAAAATTTGAAATATAAGGTATGATTAGATTTTAAAACTGTACCTATAACATGTTCTTGAAAGTTGATGGAATTTTAAGTTATTTATCTTATTTGTTTATTTATTTATTTAATTATTACGTTGGGAATTAATTACTTATTATTAATCATTTTGTAAATAAAAGTTGATTTTAATTAAACTTACTGTGCCGTTGCTATGTGTCATTCAGTCATTCATTCATTTATAAAATCAGAAATCATAAACCTTGGAATAGAGCATACATTGAAGTACATACTATCGTCAACATGATAAGAGTTTATTAATATTTTTGAGAAAATATTTAGATGCTTCTCGTCTTGGGTAGTTTATGATGTGTAAGGTACAATAAAATCCCATTTACCTTTTCCATCATTTTGGCTTTGCGTAGTTGATTCTAGTATACAATACAAATTAATTATTAAACTTGTAAATAGATTTACCAAATAATGACAAGATTGAATATATTTACTTAACGTTTTTAAATTGTCATTTGTCAGTATAATAAGAGTCTCAGTGATATAGTAAACTATAAAAATAAAAAGAACCCCAGTATTTATATTTATTTATTGCAAAGTTTTACCTGGACTAGCATCTGTATTAGAAATCATATAGATGATTTAAAATTTCATAATCTTATGTATTTCCACAAATTACGCCATCTTGTACATGGTCGGCCATCGGGTCTCATACAATAAAATTTGCCAATTAAGGTTTGAAAATAATAAAATTGCACTTATAATTTGTTTAATGTGTTTTATATACTTCTTCCAGCACAAACAACTGAATTTTTATACTCAGAAACATATATAATGCTCCAAAAACTTCAAAACATGTCACTCGATCCAGTACAAAAGTATATAGCATTCACCAATATACTTTCTTTCAACATCAATCATATTACCTGCAACTCAACACCCCCACCAGATTATTAGCATTGGTAGATGAACTACATAAAAGAATAACCATTTCCAGACCAACTACAGATAATCAAACACAAATTAAAAAACTTACAGAAATGTACAACAATACATGCAATACACTAAAGCAATATGTAGCAATAAAAAAGAAAAAAATATGCCTTACACAACAACATACTTGGACCAGAGCATACATACAGTGGGCATTGGGATAGCCATCCACAGTCAGAGTGCCTATGGCACTTGAAATAGATGGCTCTATAACAGCTAGACATAACATGATAAACCCAATATATCAATACTTTAAAAAAAAACTGCAAAAACAGAGAGTGTACATACCAAATGAAGACATATTTGGAGATCCTGAAACAGACACACCAATAACAACAACTGACATTGTATTTCAACTTGCAACAATAACAAACACATGTCACCCAGGACCACAAGGAATTCCCAAATTTGTGTTCAAACATCTTAGTCACTTCACAACAAACTACCTGTGCGATCAAGCCAATTACATATCCCAAAAAATTTACAACATACAAAGTCTATACCCAATTGCAATGGTACCATTTAACAAAAAACCAACAGCAATATCATCTTTATCTAATCTAAGACCAATTTCAATGGGACCTTTAGGAATAAAAATTCTTGAAAGAGTGATAAAGGAAAAAATAGAACAACACATACTCCCTGTGTTATCATCAGCACAATATGCCAAAAAAGGATCATCCATTGGCCAGGGTGCCTTAATGTACAAAACAATTATCGAAGTAGTAAAAAAAAGAAAGAAATATGCATCAATTATAGTTCAACTAGACATTGAGGCAGCTTTTGACTCAGTGCCTATAGCCAAATTATTAGACATGCCGAAAAAAACAACAACACCTCCATCCCTACTATATATAATAGCCAATCTGCTACTCAGCCGTGAAATTCACATCACATTGAATGGGAAAAAATCACCAGCCTTCAGACCGAGTCAATCCATCCCACAAGGATCCCCCCTGAGTGCCTTGCTCTTTACAATATATATAAATCCTCTATTAATAGAGATACAGAAAAAAATAAAAGGCATTCAAATTCCAAACATTGCTTTAAATATATCATGCATAGCCTATATGGACGATGTAACTGTTTTCCGCCCCTCTAAAAAGAACCTCCCCATATTACAAAAGATAATCAAGAATTATACATCAAATTTTAATTTAAAAATTAACACAAATAAAACTGCTGCATGGTCAATATACACAGGCAAGCACTGTACAGAGATGTTTAATGGTAAACCATCTGCTTTCCTTGGTTTCCCATTCTACCTTGGAACCAATGGAATGAGGCAAAAAATTCAAAATAAATTAAAAAAAGATGCTGAAAAAATCACAGCCTCACTTGAAGAGTCATACCTGTCAATATACGCAAAGGTAGCACTATTTAATCAACTTATAATTACAAAAATTACATACTACGCACCTATAATCAAATTTGCAAAAACATTCATATCTAAAATCTCGTCAATCTGTAACAAACTAATATGGAAGAGAAAGACAGTGGCAATCTCTTTAAAAAATCTGAGCAGACCACCACATAGCAATGGACTTGGACTCCATACAATCAATGTTTTTTACACACAGAAATCAGTAAATCTAATAACAGCAACCATAAAAAGATTTCCAGACCTGGAGTGTGTAATCAGTATAATACCGACAGACAGACCACCCCCTTCATATGGATATCTATCCACACTGATTGAAGAAATAAAGCCAATATACAACAAAATATCACTCAATAATGACAACAAGTATACATACTGGGATATTTATAATATACTATATCCAAACCAGACACCTAATCTACATCCATCAGTTTTTGGAATAGACAACAGGCAACTACTGCAACAATTCAGAAAATAATCATTAGAACCAAAATTATTTGATTTTCTACTTAAGGTTAATCTCAATGCTCTACCCACAACTCATTTCCTTAGATTTCGTAGATTCTATACAAATATAGACCCCATGTGTGGGCTATGTCATAGAGAAGAAGAGACACAAGATCATTTTCTTCATTCCTGCAGTGCCCTAGAAACAATACATCGCACAATGTTTACCACATACAGAAAGGCTATCATTTCAATTGATGAAATAATAAATATGTTTAAAAAAGGCAACAACCATGCTATTTGTGCAGCAACATACAGCCTTTATGCCTACTGGTGTACCAGATGCACTTTTGCACTTGCCAATAATCCTAGATGCCATCCAGCAACATATTCAATAAAACTAGAACTGTTAAGAAAAAGAGACAGCATCCTAGCTCAACCAGATGTATTTGCAGCCACATGGTCACTCTTGAAACACAGATCCAGTCTATGAAATATAAAGGCCAATAAGATAGATGATGACATTTTGAACATCAGCATTTTTTCCAACATTAAAAAAAATGCAAGCATAAACTGAACTAAATAGAAGACAAATTTAAAAACAAGAAGAAAAAAAAGTATGCAGAAAAGATAAAGACTTATATACTGAAAGTTGTAATTTGTTTTTCATTTGTAAAAAATCAATATATTACTAGATGTGACTCTGTAACTTTTTAGACTCAATAAAGTTTTGCTTTGAAACATAATAATAATAATAATATATATAATAATAATAATAATAATAATAATAATAATAATAATAATAATAATAATAATAATAATAATAATAATAATAATAATAATAATAATAATAATAATAATAATAATAATAATAATAATAATAATAATAATAATAATAATAATAATAATAATAATAATAATAATAATAATAATAATAATAATAATAATAATAATAATAATAATAATAATAATAATAATAATAATAATAATAATAATAATAATAATAATAATAATAATAATAATAATAATAATAATAATAATAATAATAATAATAATAATAATGCCTAAGTCATCAAGAACGAAGGTCTTATTAATAATCTTTTTTTCCCCATATTCTAATCGTTTTCACACTTAAAAACTGTGATATATATCTGTGCTAGATAAAGACAGCGATGGCTGATTACTGAACAGTTGTTTTCTAGCAAAAAGTAATACGGTCGTTCATAACAAAAAATAAATTCTAACGTCATAAACAAGCATGGCGTCACGTCAAGAAGCAAATGATGTAAATTGCACTCAAACAAACGGCGATAAAATGAAAACTGTGACTATCGCAAAAACATACGTGAATGTAACAAAAATAAACCAGCAGCTTCATAGCATCGAAAAAAGTCCAGCATTAACACATACAGCAAGATTTAGGAAGGTAAATCAAGCCGACATAAATAATTTAAACTTCATAGAAAACAATAATGAAGAGCCCTCCCCAACAATATGGAATCAAGATGAACTGCAAGAAATAAACATTAATTTCAACAGCACCATCCCAAAAAATTATTCGCAACTTTCCAAAATTTTTTTTCACCGAGATCATTAGTGTTAGCTGTCATTGATAGGAATTTATCACTCTATAAATTCCCCAGAGAGCTTCTTTACGAGGAGCTGACAGCAACAGCATTGTGGTATACAGTCTCTAGTATTGGATAGCATCCAAACTTGTGATACGTTGCAATTCAGTTTTTCGATGAACATCAGCGTGCAAGATTTCAAACTAAAATAAAAACTTTGGGAATCTACATGCTAATAATAGTCGATCAAAGCTTGCAAAACTATTGTAATGGAATAATTAAAAACACTTACTTCGGATATACCATTCAGGATTTTCAAAAATTAATACAGTCATTTGACAAAGCTATTTATATAAAACAAATCTACTTATCTGACACCCCCATACCGGTTTTCAGCAACAACTTTCATTTCAAAATAAAGCTGAATGACAATGTAAACCTGGAGGATAGTCCAACACAAATAATTGACCAGAATGCAATACTGACTATTCACATAAAAGGATTAAGGCCAAGATGTTTTGCGTGCGGTGAAACCGGACACTTAGCAATCGATTGCAACACCAAAATCAACCAGAAAAACCAACTGAGCTCTGAAGATCAACCAACAGAAGCTCACCAACCGGAATCAAACAGTACAAAACAGATAACGAAAACAACTAATAAACAAGAAAAAATTAATAAAAATACCACAGATCAACAGCAATTGAATAATATAAAAACTGCACACACATTGCCAGCACCTAAAATTCTGGCATAATCATATTGTGTCCTACATATGTTCCTCTATTTGTATATAGTGCCATTGGCACTTTTACATCTGGTTGGTTCCCCAGTGCCCATCTTATATAATCTCTTGTCCAAGTGTGTGGCCTGGTTAGGCATACATTGCTTTTCTTTATCTGTTTGGCTCACCAGAGACAAAAACCCCCATTCACAAAAGATCTATTCACAACAAAACTAAATACTATTCGAAATGCTTGCCATCCAGGTAGTCCTGGAGTTCCATTGTTTGTATTAAAGCATCTAAGTAAATTCACAACAGACTATTTGTGTCAGTTAGCAAACCATCTAGCGCAACAAATTCAACCCATGGAGGATGTCTATCCAATAGCCATAGTACCATATAATAAAAAGAAAGCAATTATTCCATCTATTTCAGACCTCAGACCAATATCTATGGGACCTTTGCTGATCAAAATTATGGAGAAAATTATTAAAGATGAAATTGAACCGTATATAATGCCACTTATCTCCAAAGCACAATATGCAAAGAAAAACTCTTCAACAACAGAAGCAACCTTATTCTTCAAAGCAATTCTAACCACAGTAAAACAGTGGAAAAAATATGGACCCGTTGTTGTGCAGCTTGACATAGAAGCTGCGTTTGACTCAGTCAATATATACACACTTCTAAAAATGTTAAAAGACACAGAAATTCCTATAACACATCTATATATAATTGCTAACCTGCTTCTGAACAAATGGAAGAAACTCACCAACTTTCACACCCACCAAATCTATATCCCAAGGATCCCCTCTTAGTTCACTATTGTTTATATTTTACATCAATCCCCTTATTAAAAGCATACAAAATGCATTTACTGGGATTGAGATACCAGACACAACACAGCACACTACATGTATCGCCTATATGGATGATGTTACCATATTCCTAACATAAAAAAAAAAAAAATACCGCAACTCCAAAAGATATTACAAGAATATTCACAAAAATATGAATTAACATTTAATCCAGAAAAAACCACAGCCTGGTCACTATACACTGGTAAACCATGTACATCAATTTACAAATCAAAACAAAACTCTTTCCTTAGGTTCCCGTTTTATATGGGAATTACAGGAATGAGATGCCATATCCAAAATAAACTTAAAGAAGAAGCCACAAAAATTATAAACTCCTTGTCCAAGGCATATCTTTCACTATATTCCAAAGTACAGTTAATTAACCAGCTTATCACAAACAAAATAACTTACTATGTACCGGTTATTTCATTCTCAAAGGGGTTCATTTCAAAAATTAAAACCTTATATAATAAACTACTTTGGGCCAGAAAAACAGTAGCAATTTCCACAAAAAAATTAGCCAACCCCTAATAAAAAATGGACTTGGCTTGCACAACATCAATATTTTTCATCTACAAAAGTTAAGGAACTCAATAATCACAATACTTGCCAAATACCCAAAAATTAACCACTTGCTAGAAGTTACTCCAACAGATAGACCACCTCCAAAAGGTTCCTTTTTCACCAACATTATATACCAATGCAAAACCACAGACAAGATTTCAGAACAGTATTTGCATAAGTATTCATACTGGGATATTTATGGTTTAATAAACAGAGAAGCAGATACTAATGTTATACAACCTATGCTAGGAATTAACAACAAGAGACTACTCAAGGAATATAAAAAATGGGCTCTAGAGCCCAAATACTTTGATTTTATCATGAAAATCAATTTCATTGCCTTGCCAACAACCCACTTTCTTTATCATAAAAGAATGTATATATCTATTGACCCCTTCTGTGGACTCTGCCATCGAGCAGAAGAGACACTGGACCAGTTTATTTATCAATGGGTAGCACTTAACCAAACTAGACAGATGATGTGTAACACCTACAGAAAACCAGGCCACCATCATTAATCACATAATAGGTGCTATTCAGGGAAGATCAATACCTAGCATTAGGGCAGCCACATTTGTTCTATATGTGTACTGGTGCACCTGATGTACTTTCTTAATTGGCAATAACACCAGACAACACCCAGCTACATTTAGCAACAAATTGCTACACATTTGAAATAGAGATAAAATAATAACCAACCCCCACTTATATGCAGCAACATGGTCATTGTTAAAACAACCATCAATGCTGTGAATGCTGCAAAGAAAATTATCATACAACTAATATTCAAAGTGACATGCAGACAAAACTAAATAAGCTCCTCAAACTTTAGAACTCTGATTATTTTTGCTTTTTTATTTTTTATATTGTTATAGTCCACTAACCACAAAGTGTAACCACTAAATTCATTTATATGTGTTTACCCTAATATTATTCATTGTATGTTAAATTTCAAATTTTCTAGATGTAAATTTATGTAAACCATTGAGATCAATAAAGCCTTTATTGAAAAGTAGTAGTAGTAGTAGTAGTAGTAGTAGTAGTAGTAGTAGTAGTAGTAGTAGTAGTAGTAGTAGTAGTAGTAGTAGTAGTAGTACTACTACTACTACTACTACTACTACTACTACTACTACTACTACTACTACTAATAATAATAATAATAATAATAATAATAATAATAATAATAATAATAATAATAATAATAATAATAATAATAATAATAATAATAATAATAATAATAATAATAATAATAATAATAATAATAATAATAATAATAATAATAATAATAATAATAATAATAATAGAATATTAATTTAAAAATCATTTTAAAAATATTATTAAACAATGCAATATAAATAAATAATGTGACCCATGATTCCAACAATTATTGAAACCATGAAGAGCAATCTGCCTCTTCTCTACCATCTATCCAAACAAGCTACTATCTGTCAGAAAATTACTTTCTGAAAATCTATTTTTCTTGATTTAATATAAAAAAACTAATCTATCTTAACATTAAAATTAAAAACATATATTATAATAAGCATGTTAGGTAAACTTTATTTTAAAATATTAGCAATAAACTAAAATAATGAAAAAAAATTAAAGTTACTAAAAGTCTTTTGTTCTGCTTTTAAAATTTTTCCCCCATTGCTTAGTTATGAGTAGAAAGTTCTAAATGAATATTACTCTCCTCTCCTAGCACCATTCAATAAACACATAAATAACAAATTAAATCCTGCAGAACTCAAAAAAAATATTATTCATCCTTGGAAGATATATATATATATATTTCAGTCTTTTTTCCGAATATTTTTCCAGGCAAGCAATATCTCAATAAAAAGTAATTAAGAATCCATGTTTATGCTAAATAAGATATCCTTTATGTACATATTTTCTTATATGAATTCAAAACTTTTATACAGTAAAACATATCACAATAGATATAGCTCACATATAATATCTACATTTCCATTGGTAAATTCATATAGAATATTTTATAACAATATTTGTTCATTTTATTAAAACTTCTTCTAGCAGACATCCATATTTTATAATAACTAAAGGTCTACCTTTAGTTATTTTAAAAAAAAATAATATTCAAGACTTATTTTAAAAATGCATATATTTCAATCAGTTATCTTTTGATAAATGGCAGATTTTTCATTCAAGCATTAATTATAATATAATGCAAATCTTCAAAAAGAAATACATTATAGTTTATTTTATTTTAAATAAAGAAAGTCATTTTAAAGCATAGTTTTTTCATCAGTTTTAGAATAAATCTTTTCAACAAGCATATAAATCCAAAAGTCATTTTCTTTCAACTTTTTAAAATGTATCACTTGCAGACATAAAATTGATTAAATTAATCTTTTAAGATAATTAAAAATTAAGTGTTCCATTTGCATACATGTAACAAAACAATTATACTTTCACAGCATAAAAAATATATTCCTTCATCTAGATTATAATTTAGGTGCAAAATATTAACTTTCCTTTTCCTGCACTTGAAATTAATAACATTATGAGAATAACTTGTAGCAAATATTTTCTTCATATTAGTTAGTGTAAGGTTTATTAAAAAATTATATTTATTACAATAAGATAAAGTTACTAAAAATATATGTTCATTTACTCTGAATATATTAATTTCAATGTTCTTACATATTTCCATATCTCCTCTGATCTTATGGTTAAATTATTCTTGGCATTTGGAACACATTGTATCCACTCTTCAGTGATTACTACTGTTTTCTATAAAAATCATTGTAGGTGTAAATTAAGCTTCAAGTAAAATTTTCTGATAGGGAGAAACTGGTTTCTATTCAATCATTATTTAAAATAGTTACTAAATTATATTTTTAAAACTTTTAAAATTGAAAATAATAATGATCATAAAAATTATTACTTTTAAACAATTAGACAAAAATATTAATAATCAATTTCACATACACATATTAACACTTCACTGCCCTGTCTAGATTTGAGGAAGCACCTCCTTTTATATTGATTTGGTCTAGTGATTTCATTGGTTAATTCTGCTTTTAAAACACTTGCTAATTTACATAAACAAAATTAATTTTATCTTTAAAAATAAGATTTAAAACTATGAGTCATCATCTTTAAAATATTATACCAAATTATTTACCACTTTAAATATTAAATATTTTTATTAAAATATCAAATATCTTTATTAAAACAATTTAAACATTTTAATGACTAAAATATTAATTTTTAAAGCAAAATATATTTAAACAACATAATACTTTTAATTATTAATTTTAAAAATATTATTTTTAGATTTAATTTTGCAACATTTACAAAGTATCTAATTTTATTAATAAAACTAGAAATCAATGTTTCTTTTCTTGAGACATGAAAGCTCACATACCAACATACACCTTCAAGCCATGTGACAATTTTAAAACATTCTAGACTAATATTAAATTATTTATTATTTAAATAATAATTTAAACACATATTATTTTAAAACATATTGAATACATTATATATAATACTGATATTTAACTATTGCATTATTATGGTATCAATTAAATATAATAAATATTATTTAATTTTATCTCTTAAGCTATATTAAAATGACTTTAAAATGTTTAAAACAACTTTATAAGCTTCTATTTAATAAGGCTAAACTCATACTACCTATAGAATCACCATAACATATTATAAACAAATATAATTAAAAAAAATGCTACATTTCAAGAACTAATTAAACAGTCTGTATCAAATCCAAGGACAATATATATAAATATTTCTTTTGAGGATTTCGTGTGTGAAAAAGTAAATGGTGTAGTACAATCAATCCTTCTCAGGCTCCTCTTTTCAAATCATAAGAATGTGGAGATTTAAAATCGTTTTTTTTTCTTTCTTCCATATTTAAATTCTATTGGTTGAGAAGTTTTAAAATTTTTTTCTCTTCAATAGTTTCTTCAAATGTTGTTAATCTTCTTACTCCCCTTTCATTTATGTCTTGGGCCTTTTAAAAATCTCTATAGCTTTTCTTAGCAATCTCTGGTCATATTGTTCAATTTTTGTAAAATATTTGTTTTTCAAAATTGATATCATGATTTGTTAATTTAATATGAGAATAAATAGCTGATGAATTGTATTTTTCTCTCACTACCAGAATGTGTTCTTCCTTTCTAATATTTTTCTACGATTAGTCTGTCCATATATGTATGTGGACCCCATGGAATTTCTCCCATGCCTCCAAAGAATTTTATCTTTAGGAAGAGGAAATATTTCACTAATTTTTTTATAAGTAGTGTAAATTGTGTGAATATTATTATTCTTTAAAATGTTACCAATTCTATCAGTTCTCCTTTATATTGGCAAAATTGTCTTAATTTTGATGTATCAAAATCTTTTTCTTTTGATATGTATAAGCCCTATTAATAATTTTGTAATTAAAAATTATGAAGAAGATTTTATTAGTAGCAAAAGGCAGTGAAAATGGCTATCATCAGAAAGTCTCTTTGTTCTATCCAATAATGTCTTTGCCACTGAAAATAGTTGTGCAGGATGGTGATGAGAGGAAAAATGCAGATATCTCCCAGTGTGTGTTGGTTTTTTATATATACCATGGGATAAAGAACCATCTTCCCTTCTTTCAATCAAAACATCTAAAAAAGGTAATTGTTACAACTCCGCCTTTTATTAAGTAATACTTTTCATCCAACATTATGGTCAATTTGTGATAAAATCGTTTATTTTAGAGTGACTAAAGAAGGTGATTTTAAATTTCAAAGGCAAATGAATAAATTTAACAAACTACTTACAAAGAAACAGGAAATACTATCTTTGTTTTGTCTGAATGAGGAAGTGTCGCTGTAAATAATTTATCTGATAGAAAATTATCAGACTTTGAACTAAAAGTTTTAAATAAAGGTTTTAATTTTGCAATAACACCAACAAAATTACGTTTTGAGGATATTATTTGCAGAGTGGAAAGTAGTCTATCAAAAATACCTTGGGGGATGCAGATATAGTGAAGGAAAAAATATACGATATTTTAAATAGGCAAAACACCTAAAACTAATTTATCAATTAATGAAAGAAGAGCTTTGTTTGCTTTAAAAAATGACAAATCTATTACTATTCTTCCGGCAGATAAGGGTAATACTACAGTAATTTTAAATAAGGCTGATTATTTTAAAAAAATACATGATTTATTAAATGATAATATTTATAAAAAAATTTATAGAGATCCTATGACTTATCTTGAAAAGAAAACGAAAACATTAATTTATTCTACTGATCTAGATTTAGAAACAAAGATACATCTTACTCCGAGGGAAAAATCTTCTTTTTATCCAAAATTATATGGTTTACCAAAAATTCACAAGCCAGATATTCTATTGAGACCGATTGTAAGTGCAGTTGGTTCACCTACACAGACAATAGCTCGTTTTTTGACTTCTTTTTTACAGCCGCATTTAACAACGATGTCATCACATGTTAAAGATGCTAATCATTTTCTTGAGCTTATCTGGGATATTAAATTGACTAAGAATGATATTTTGGTAAGTTTTGACATTGTTTCACTTTTTACTAGTGTACCTGTAAATGAAGCGATTCAAGTTTTAAAAAATATTCAGTTGCCTAATTTTGCTGTGGTTTTGATTGAACCTGTTATCGAATACATTTTTGTTTTTGATGGGCAGATGTATAAAAAACATCAGGTCTAGTATGGGTTCACCAATTTCTCCAGCATTAGCTTCTATTTTTATGGAGGATTTGGAAAATAAAATTTTGACTTTAGCAGTTAAAAAACCAACATATGGCTGAGGTGTGTTGATGTACCTTTGTTATTTGGCCTCATGGTAAGCATGTCTTGATGACTTTTTAATTTTTAAACTCTCTTCACAACAATATTAAATTTACCATGGAAATAGAAAATAATAATCAATTACCTTTTTAGATGTTTTGATTGAAAGAAGGGAAGATGGTTCTTTATCCCATGGTATATATAAAAAAAACAAACTGGGAGATATCTGATTTTTCCTCTCATCACCATCCTGACAACTATTTTCAGTGGCAAAGACATTATTGGATAGAACAAAGAGACTTTCTGATGATAGTTTTTACCGGGATTTTTGCTACTAATAAAATGTTCTTCATAATGGTTTTAATTACAAAATTATTAATAGGGTTTACATATCAAAAGAAAAAAGATTTTGATTCATCAAAAATTAAGACAATTTTGCATATATTAAAGGAGTAACTGATAGAATTGGTAACATTTTAAAGAATAATAATATTCACACAATTTACACTACTTATAAAAAAATTAGTGAAATATTTCCTCTTCCTAAAGATAAAATTGCTTTGGAGTGTCATGGTGTGTATGAAATTCATGTAGGGTCTGTCCACATACTATATAGGAAGACTAATCGTATAATAAATATTAGAAAGAAGAACACATTCTGGAGTGAGAGAAAAATCAATTCATCAGCTATTTATTCTCATATTAAATTAACAAATATGATATCAATTTTGAAAAAAAATATTTTAGCAAAAATTGAACAACATGACAGATATTGCTAAGAGAAGCTATAGAGATTTTAAAAGGCAAGAGCATAAATGAAAGGTGTGAGTTAAAGAAGATTAACAACATTTGGAAGAAACTATTGGAAGAGAAAATAAATTTTAAAACTTCTCAACCAATAGAATTTAAATATGAGGAGAAAGAAAACGATAAAAAAGATTTTAAATCTCACATGCATTCTTATGATTTGAGAAAGAGGACGCTCTGAGGAAGGTACTTGATATTGTACTGAAATGTCAGCATTTAGCTTTTTCACTACACGAAATATCCCGCAAATAGTAATAATAATATGACATCTTTTATCCGTGAAAACATTAGAATTAACATATATATATATTATCTCCCACTGTGTGCTAGTGCTATTACTAACAGTTGAATGTATTTGGAATATTTAAATAAAGGTAAATTTTTCTTTAGACATTCAATACTTATATTAGATAATAAAATACTCCAATATGTAAATAAACCCAATATATAAATACAATTAAAATACCATCATCATAACTCTTCATGAAAATAAAATATATTTAGTCTGTTTCTTTTTCTTTAGGATACAACTACATAATGAAGTATTCAGAAAAGACAATTGCATTTCATGATTACCCTTAACTCCAGATTTTAACAATAAACCTTAATATTAAAATTATTTCCAACTTGGATTAACCTTCTTATCATACCAAATCTGCTTGGTCAAGTGAGTTAGAACTGTAAACTTTTGATTTGGTCAATATTAAACATATATTCATTTCTTAATATATTTTAGTTTCATTTGTAAAAAGCAAATTAATAATTTGTCAGAATATGAGAGTGGACAAAAGTTTTTTCAAAAATAAATTTCTATTTATAATTATATAAATATTTTATAGCAGAGAACCTAAAAAGAATGAACATATTAGAAAATGTTGAGTATGTCAGTGATTTTCTTTCTCAATTTACCTTCATGTAAAAGTAAATAATTTTTACTAAAATCTTAACTATTTTACTAAAATAATTTTATTTTCAGCATCTTTTATTAAAATTATTCATAATATGTAAAAGAATACTAAAAAATTCTGTAAAAGATTCATTTTCATTTTCACAATCAAAACAAAGATGTTGGAGTGGTGAAAATTATTGACAAGTGCTCTTCTTTTGTTTAAATGAGAACAAACCAATCAACATCTAGAAAAGTCTGACTTCTCCCATTGTTGTAGCATCAAATTTAAATAGTACTGATTTTTTACTTGTAAAATAATTCTAGAGAGGGCAGGATCTTACAGTACTTTTTAAGCTTTAAAATGAGTGTAAATTCACTATGGTAATGTAAAAATTGCCAGATTTAGAGCAAGTTAAAGCCATCATTGAGTTTACTTGAAGCAAATGGCAAGATAGTTAAGCCAGCACTATTATGTCTAAAGCAGCTTTTATTTATGAGTTCCAGTGTTACAAAATAGTTTTCTAATATGTTGCTTAGCTAAACAAATAAAATAATGATAAAATATTCTTACTCAATACTTCTGCATTTTTTTTTCATAACATGAAATTTATTGCTGCTTATTTATAGACAGCTTTCATGGTACAAGTATGCATAAAGCTTATAAAAAAAGAATTGATGAGATCATTTCTTTGATTCTAAAATAACACATTTAATACCAATAAAAGATAAAAAGAAAATATACATCATAAACACTTTATTCTCTGTCCCCCTCATATCATTTTGTTAATTATTTTAGACAACTATCTTTTATACAATATAATAGTAATAATACATCGAAATAAATTAAAATACATAAATTAATATATAATACTATATTAAATAATCAACAAATAAGTTATCTAGTTCACTTAATTTACATTATGCAATGTTAAAAGAAAAGGGCCTCTATACTGTACCGGTTGAAAAACCCCACATAATAACAAGACCAAAACTCAAAGTTGAATTCAAACTCAGCCAAACCAAACTGAATTCAAACCCAACTCACGAGCTCAGATCAAATCAATGGATGAAATATATTGATGGTACATGACTATATGCCAAGAAACTAGCTCAATGGATGATGATGACTTGAGACCCCTGAACTGACACTAATAATGGATAATAAACTAACTAATGATAATTTTAAGTTGAATCATATATGTATGTTCAGGTTGCCAACACAGACAGCAAGCATTAACATTAAAATAATGATTAAATAAAAGAGTTAAGAAACCAAATGTGTTAATAAAATGTTTAATAATAATAGTAATAGTTTTATTCAACTTTTAAATGATGACTATATTGATTACCTCTAGTCCTTAAACAGAGTTTATAATTACAATAAGAATGGCAGTCCCTATTATATGTCAACAACTATTACACAATATTATGGAAGTCTATATGTCTATGCCCCCAACAAAAAAATAAAGGCAGATAAAGATATTCAGTGGTGATGGAAATTATTATTCTAATTTTATACGAAAGAATGTGAGATTTATTTTCACATTCACAAATCAATTCATGAAAAGCAAGATACGTATTTAGGGCATAACTTTAACCTTTACTAGAAAACTTATTTAAGTAGAGATGACTAAGAATTTGTTTGACTTTAATGAAATCACTTTATCACGAATTTTTGAGCATAACAGCGGGCTTTACTGGAACAGAGAGGTAACAGTGCCGAGGAATTATGAGCTATAAAATGAACATGAAAGATAATAGCTTATCAGTGATTTAAGTAGTATGGCGGCTTGTATTTTAAAAGTCTTACTACCCTTTAGGAGATGTGGAACATGGGGAAAGCCAGGCCGAGTCATAGCTATGAACCTTTGGTGTTCCAAATATAATATAAGCGGGGGAGGAAATGCTTTCTTCCTCTATAATTAAAATAACAGTAATATCACCAATGACAAGCCTATGGAGTGGAAGATTGCCCTGCATCAGCAATGTTCAAAGATGATGACTTGATAGTCACCATTTGAATAATAAAATCCAATTTTTTATAGAATGCTCTATGTGATGACTTGATCAAATTAATTAAAGTCAAATGAGCTTTTAACTAAAATTATTTTAAAGCAGTTATAAAATTATATTAATTATGCCCCAAACATCATGCCCTTCCTGAATATTAATAGATAGTAAAAAAATTGGATTAGAATGTATTCATTTGATTCCTTTATCAACCCATTTGCAAAAATATTTTAAGATTATAAATATAAATATATAAACATTTGTAAACTAGATAAAAGAGCCAGGGACATATGTTAGAAATGGAGCTAATGATTTATTATTAGCCAATTATAAAAAATAGCAAACATTTAATAAATTCTTTCGACTCGATAATTAATAGAACAGTATAAATTTAGTTCTAATGGGCAGAAATTACTATCAGACTTAATATTTTATTACTTGTATAAGGCAAATAGAACAAAGGAGATAATCAAGTTGAAGGATTATTGGCATATAATTAAAAATAAATGACATTAATAAATTACTCAAGAAATATATATAATACAATAAATGAACCACCATTGTAAGAAAGGAAAGTTAAATCTAAGGACTAGAGATTGAGAGAATTACTACATAATTTAAAATAGCATAAATAAAAAGAAAGTTTTATACAGATTATTACATTAAGGAATGAGAAGAGCTTTTAAAGGGAGTGTAAAGTAAAGTTCGGAAACTGGCCAGAAAGTTACAGTTCATTATGGAATTGTATTACCATTTCTTCATGGGCTGGTTCCTTAGTTTACACATCCAAGTTGATGGAAACGTAGGTGCACATTTGGTAAATTACTTGAACAGCATTTTGATTGATTCTTTTCATGATTTTTGGGCAGCAGGATTGGTCCAGAAAAGAGTTAGCAGCTTCATTGAAGATTTTCAGGGGACTCCAGGAACAGTAGTCAGATTCCTGAAGTTTAGCCCCTCATCATGATAGAAACACTATTTAAATTCATAATTTAAAAACACACAGAGTTTAATGGTACTTCTCTAAAACAAAGATGGCTTCATAACTGCTTGCAAGTTCCTTTTGGAGAGTGAAATGAGGCACATATTCTATCGATGAATTAGCTAGCTATTTTTTATTATTCAGCAAAGTTCATTTTATGATTTTAGGAGGCATTAGATGGTTTCATGGTAGCATACTGATGTTACTGGGAAAGGCATGGGAACAATGGCTATGCATCCCGACCTTAGCCTATATTTTTGCGTATACTAAATCATAAAGTAGACTGACATAGATTCAAACTGCAACTCATTCATTTTAGTAATCTGATTCTCTTCACTCCCTTTGGGGGGGGGGTATTTATACTATTTTAGCCATTGCCCCAGAATATTCTATCTTTCCATAGCTTCAGGCATTGTTCTGTTCATTCATTTAAAATAATTTGCTCTATTGTGAATCTAAGATAGACTCTTCTGATAAATCCTTTCTGTCTTTTGTTACAAATCCATTTTTAGTTCGCAAATGGATTACTAAAATAAAATAAAATTAATTTAAGATAAGTCCCTTCCTTTCCATTCATAAATAAAAGTAAATGCATTATCCTTTGTTGAGTGGCCTATGTGACTTTCCAGATTTATCCAAAAGAATGTGACTTTTAATCACTAAAATTTAATAGAAAAATACAAAAGTAATTTTTAAGCAAATCTATTTAAGTCTTTACTGTTAATATTTAAAATACACACATATATTTAATATCCACACACAAAAATATATAATAAATAAATCTTATTTTATTGAAATTAACATTATTTAAACCTTATTATAGAAATTAAAGTAAAACTAAAACGTTCATTATTAAATGAATATAACAAGGCTAAAGAAAAAAAAATAGATTTAGTCTGTGTATGAATATAAAACTATATGTTAAACAAATTTACTATTAAAAAGGTTGAGATCAGGTTTGATCTCAGGTTAGTGCTAAATAAGTCATGGAACTTAGATCGAGTTTGGATCCAATCGTTTCATTACTATATATAATTATTTATCAGATAAATGTAAATAAAAAAATCTTACTGTAAATTTTATTTATTTTATCACCATAACTTTACATTTTTTTACCATAAGACATCCACATTCCATTTATTTATTTTTTGAAGTCGATTTTACAAGTGAGATTTTAGTTCTTGATATTTTATTAGATCGGCAGCAAACAAGAAATTGGCAGTTAATTGTAGGGTCAGAGCTGCTTTTGTGCAATATGTTGTCAGGTCACCCCCAATGATAAATGTATTTGGGTTTTCTAGCCCTGTATTTATAGTATTTGACTAATATACATGAAAACTTAAATATTGTTAATGTTAGCACTTATTGGACTTTAAGAGCAGTTCTCTGCTTAGCTATATTTCCAGTTCACTGGTCCTTCAAGCTGTCTAAGACTTTGCCAGTGCTAACTTCTCCCATGAATTGCTGGTCCTCATACTGATTAATATTTAGTAAAGAATAATAATTATAAAACTTATTTTGTTCCACTGACACTACTATATATCTGACGCAATAATCCCACCCATTGCTGTTTTTCACACCTTTTAAATTGTATATTTTTTCTGCTTGAATCTATTTTTCCACATAAACTATAATTTTGGTTTTTTTTAATTACTTTTATTTGAAGATTATACATAAATTGTTATCTAAAACTTTACACAATCAAAGTAAAATATTTTTTATAGCATGCGTTTTAGACTCTAAAACAAAATACTTCGATTGCCCAAAATGTGTACTTTACATTGAAAGTTATAGCGTTTCTTTTTGTTTAAGGATTAACATTATCTTGAATCTTTTGCTTTTCATAAGACTTTTTAGTCATTTATTTATAATTATCAATCTTAATCTTTTGTTTCCAAAAGTCATTTTCTTCTTTTTTTTTAGTTAATTTAAATATTTCCTTCATGCTAAGACATTTTGGTCATTTATCTATAATTAAACCAATTTTAATCTTTTACTTCTGATTATACATTTTAATCCTCTGAAAGGTGGGAGATTAGAAATAATAATAATAAAAAATAAATCCCAAGTTTAAACATATTTTTCTATCCTTTTTTATTTTTTTTAATTTTCTTTGAAACGATCTTCGTTTCTTTTTCTATTTCACTCTCTGCATTCCAATACACTTTGTAGCTGTGAATCATGACATATAATATATAATAAAAATGTATTATAATATGTGCTTTGCAATTGTTTTTAATCAGAAATTTATTATTATTATGATATGAAGTTGTTTATCTTTAAATTATATGTATAAACATGCAACTTCTTTGTAGATATTCAAAGTATCTAAAAACAATATGCTCAAAAAAATCTGTTGTTATTATAATTCATCCTTTATAATTTTTTAAACTAGTTAGTCTCCAAAATTTTAATCTTGTTTCTTCTCTATACTGTTTTCATAGCATCACCTTTGTACATTCAATAATAGTAAATGTAATGTCATTCTTATTGTTTCAATCACAATATATAAACCAAAAACGCAATTTTTATACATTTATACAATTTATATTTACCTCCCCCTCTTACCACCACCATATTTATCATTTACATCCTTTCTGCATGTAAACGTTTATACTCTTAATAATTAACAAATATTGTAAGTTAATAGCTTACAAAAAACAACACCCAAGTTATTCAATTTATAATTATATTCTCTTGTTAAATTAGTGCCCATATGTATGGCTTTAAATTGGACTAATTTTCTCATCATAAAATGATTTATATATGATCGTCTGTTTATTTTTATATATATGTAAACATTTTATTGTCCATACTAGCTTTCCATGATTATAATTTTATGCGTTTTACTAGGAAGCTTTTCCTGATCCATCTTTTAGTATGTGTAAAAGTTACCAATCTTCATAACACTTTTGCCACTTTATTTTCTGTAGTTAAACTAAGGCAAAATGTTTGTAGAATGAATGTTTTAACATATTTTACAACATCTTTATCTGACTTAGTGCTTGCCTTATCTAATGCATTATTTATCTATTTTATTTTTTTATTGCATAATTAAGTTTTTTTTGCAATTTGGAATGATTACTGTAAATTATATGGGTGTATGCAAAAATAATTATAATTTTGTAATAAAAATTGTGTTTATTTCTATCTATTTGATGCAGTGCAGTGATGTAAATGAGTTTTTCACCTTACAGTGTAGTCCTAAAACTCTTACAAACGATATATTTTTCACCTGCTATTTTTTTTTTTTTTACCACTTACAAGTCTGCAAATTTTTTTTGAGGCATTTTGTCATTTGGGGGAATAAAATAAAATCACACAGAGTAATATCAGGTGAATATATCTAATAGCTAAACTAAGTAATGCTTTTATTAATTAAAAATTGAACCACACTCAAGGCTTTGTGCACTGGTACATTGTCATGGTGAAGCTTGTACTCCCAACTATGACACAAGTGAGGACATTTTCATTTTACTGCATCACACAAACTTTTTAAAACTTGTAGGTAAAATATTTGATCATTTCAAATAAATTCAAGTGAGTGATAATGTTTGCATTTAAAAAAGAATCAATATCATTTTGACATTAAACTTCACTTGCTATGCTTTATGAGAGAATGGAGAATTTGACAATTCCATTATAGTACTTGTAAACTTGTGTTTTTCTGAGAGCAGTTTACTTGTAAGCAGTTTCAAGTATTATAACTGTTTTCCATGCTGCTTTGTCTAACAGAAAATAGAATTTTAAATTGTTTCAATTATTGGCCATTCCAAAAATTGACAGTTAATTAAGAAACACAACAAAAATATTTACTATGCATGGATACAACTCTGAGTAATGAAAGATGGTAAACTGATGCAAGAATTATTTGCAAGAAGTGTTTAGTGATGGAAGCATGTACTACAATGCACTTTCTCTCCAGAGAAAAATACTAATTATTTTTGTATATCCCTATATATACTTGATTATTTTTTACATGCATTCCATTCAAAAAGCTATTTCTTTTTTTTCTCTGATGTTTATTACAATTGTTTTTGACTTCTCTTGCAAAATATAATCTTTATTTTGTTATCTGTTTTGCATAAATTTCATAAAATATATTTCTATTTTTGTAAATAAAAATATATTAACAATTAAAAAAAAAGTTTAGTAAAATATGCATTCCTTTATTATTCATTAAAAGGTACCAATTTATAATCATTCTGATATTTGAAACACCAGAGTGAGTTTCAAAGTTACTACTAATACAACCAAATGACAAAAGTTGTAAAATAATCTCACCATTAGTAATAACAAAGTGTTCCAAGTATTTTGTATAATCCCCATAAAAAAATTGCATTTTTCATCAAAAAAATAAAAAAAAACAAACAGAAATTTTTTAGAAATAAATTAAATAAAAAAATTAAAATTTTAAAAGCAATATTTAGTAAATATTAATAATTAGGAAATGATTGATTAAATAATGTAATCAACTGATCAAAAAAATCAAATAACTCTAAAAATTAAATAATGACCAAGAAAATTAGCTTAATTATGTGACCATAAAAAATAATAACTCTAGAAATGAAATATAAAAATAATACTAATTCAGAAATAACCAAATCAAGGGGCCAAAAATTAGCATAATCACATGACCAAAAACCTGAAATATCTAAAAAGAATATTTTATAAATATTAGTCATTAGGATATGACAAGAAAAATTGATATAATACAAATTTAAAAACAATATTAAGGGATTTTTACTTTTAAAATATGGTGTCGTAATTAGAAATGGTTCTAAAAACTAGCATGATCATGTAACCATAAAGAAATTAACATAATAAAAAAATAAAATCAGTTATAGAGTACTTTACTTATAAAATATGGTAACAGAACATGAACATGTTAATATAAATAAAGCAATAAAATATTGCATAATCTAACACAAGAGTTAAATGTGCTTAAACTAAAATATTTTAATTTTACAATTAAGAAAAAAAAAAAAACAAATCCAATTTATTAAAGTAGTTTTCATTTTTGAACAACATATAGACATTTTAATCCAGATAAAAATGTTCAAATTTTGTCTATGAATAAAAGTATTTGACTTTTAAAACATTACAGCAATCACATACTCCCCTTAACATTAAAAATAGCAGTCAGGAAAAATTGCAAAAAAAAAAAAACAAGCAAAAAAACAATATGTAGCAAATACTATTAATTAGGAGAGAACCAAAAAGAATCAATGTAATCATATGATCAATGAAATTACTATCAAAATTAAATATCAAAAACAATTTGTTGAAAGTATTAGTAATTAGGAAATGGCAAAAATAGCATAATCACATGAACACATTATTGAAAGTAGGAATATTAAAATCAACACATTACAAATATTATGTTAAATAAAAAAAATTAAAATTTTAAGACTATTTAGAGCTTAACATTTTCAGTTGCACTTAATTTTATTGTCAAGTGATATAAAACTCTAAACTTTTGATTAGTCAATTTCAGAATCAGCAATAAAATATATATCCATCTTTTAATATTATATTCATTTTAGTTTCGTTTGTAAAAAGTATATTAATAATTTGTCAGGTTATGAAAGTGAATGAAAGTTTTTTCAAAAATAAATTTTTATTTATAATTATAAAAATATTCGATAGCGGTGAATCTGAAAAAAAATGTTCCTAACAAATTAAAAAGTGTTGCCGACATCACTGATTTCTTTTGTCAATTTTACATTGTGTAAAAATAAATAATTTTTGCTAAAGTCTAACTATTTTTGTAAATAATTTTATTTTTAGCACATTTTATCAATATAATTTATAATATGTCAAAAAATACTTTTAAAATGGTCTAAAGCAATCGTTTATCATTTTCAAAATGAAACAAAGAAGTTGGAGCAGTAAAAATTATTGACAAGCAGTCTTTTTTTTCCTAATATGTTCAAGAGCCAATCAGTGCCAAGCAAGGACTGCCTTCTTCCATTGTTAAAACTAAAATTTGAATATTATTGATTTTTTACTTGTAAAATAATTCAAGAGAGGGGCAGCATCTTATGGTACTTTTTTAAGCTTTAAAATGACTATAAATCCTTTACCGTAGCATTAAAAATGACAGTATTCAAGTGACTTGAACCCATGATCATTTTTAACCAGACAAGGAAGTTAATAGGTTAATAAAGTATTTTAGTTTCATAATCAACAAGCATTCTATTTTAAATGTCATCAAAATGTTCATTTATGAGAAATATATTAAAATCTTAACTATAACTACAGAAAAATATAGTAAAAAGTGCACAACAAATTCAATCATAGAAAAAAAAAAGTGCTGAAAATGAAAATATTTTAATTTAACAATTAGCAAGCATCTCATTTTAAATCCCATCAAATAATCAATTAAAAAGAAATATTATCAATGAATACAAGTCATATATAATAAATAATAAATTAATAAATAAATATGTAAAATCACATTTCACACAATTAAAAAATAAAACAAATGCTTATCACTTTATTAAATATTAAAATTAATGTTAAGATTATTAGAAATTAAAATAGACTTTGTATTATCTCAGCAATATGGTGTCCTATTTCTTCATGTAGTAGTTACAAAAAAATAAGAGATAAAATAATTCAGTGACTGAGGTTATCTTATCATCTGAATGGGCTTATCTTTGACCATTTATTTTTTAGAGCAATAAAAAATATTTGACTAAAAAAATTAAAACAAACTTTAAAATGTTTATAATCTTTAAATAATACAAATGTTTGCATGAGTGAATAATAACATAGGAATAGTTCATGTTGATTTTTTAGTGAGATATTATTTTTATTTGTCATTTCCCAATAACTAATATTTGAAATTTATTGTTTTTTCTTATGTTTGATTTTGATAATAATTTTATATTTTTGGTTATATTACATTAATTGTTTTGGTCATTTCCTAAATACTAAATAACATATTAACTATAAATGAATATTCTTACTTTCCAAACACAAGATAAAGTCTTTGTGAAAAGATAGAATGAATCCATCTATCCTTTCAATCCAAACATTTAAGTAAGGGCAAATCTTAAGTATTTGGAAATGAAAGCATGAAGATATTAAGCAATCACTTTAAATTACCTTAACTTTATCTTGTGTTTGGAAAGTGAGAGTATTCATTTATAGTTAAAATCCACAAAGTGCATGTGCATTAGCTTAATGCTGATTATTATTACAGTTTAAAAACTTTGTGCTATATAAAATACATATCTTATTTAAACTACATCTTATTCTTATAATTTTTTTTCAAGCATATGGCTGTTTCCATATTTTAAAGATAAAATGCCTTAGTTTATGAACAAAAATTTGAACATTTTTATGTGGAATAAACTTAGTATATTTGCCATTCAAAAATCAAGACTACTTTCAATAATATAGATTTATTGTTTTTTTTTTTGTTAATTGTAAAATTAAAATGCATTAGCTTAAACCCATTTAATTATCATGTTAGTTTATGCATTTTCTTTTTACTTTTGTACTTACATTAATGTGAGCACATGCCCATGCTGTGCACCATATTTTAAAAGTAAATATTTTAATATTGATTTTAATAATATATTACTCTAATATTGTTGGTCATTTTCTAATTAGAAATATTTTTGATACTTAACTTCCAGAGTTGATTTTTTTGGTCACATGATTATATTAATTTTTCTGGTAATTTTCTAATTGTTAAAATTTGCCAAATATTGTTTTTTGAAATGCTATATTTTAAAAGTAAAATACATTACTATTATTTTTAATTACTTCTTGCACTAATTTTGCTTGTCATTTCTCAATTAATAGTATTTGCTAAATATTATTTTTTGAAATTTTTTGTGTCAAGTGATACTTTTTTGGTCATTTTCTAATTACAAATGTATTTGATATTTGATTTGTTTTGGTCATATGGCTACATATATTTTAATGAAAGTTCTGTTCTTTTTTTAATTTTTTGAAAAAAATTGCAATTTTTTATGTGGACTACACAAAATATCTTCTGAGATCTACTAATGTGCCATGCATTCTCACATTTAACAAATTGATCTTCAATTGATCAATAGCCTTTTCTATAGCTACTAATGTCATAAGTAAACAATGCACATGCTTTTATTCATTTTTATTTGATGTATAATTACAAATAAGCTAACAACTATATCCATTAGATCTAAATCTTTCTTAAATCTTTGCGACTATATTATTTTATTTCACCATCAAATTATTTGTTAACATTCTATGTTTCTCTACCAGGTCATAATACATTAGGTTTCTATTGTATTTTTTCTTATCTTTATATAATAATCTCACTTTTGTATTTTCCCAACTATCTGCAACTTTTGTCCCTTGCATTAAATTATTAAATCAACCCCATGTTTTGGTATTAGTTCTTAGGTTCATATCATCTTGTGCTCACCCACACAATCCTGTCTTCTCATTTTTGAACTTTTTTATACACCAATATATTCCTTATTTGTAAATGTAATATTTCCTTTATTATGTATTTATAATAATTTAAGGATGATACTAATAGTATATACCTAGGGAATACATTGGAAATACTAAACACAACATTAATACATTAAGGGTAAGTGTAATGTATTCTTCAACATAAGATACTTTTATTGCCATTATTACATTCTTGTGAAAAAATATATATTTATAATGCTATTCCATTTGTTTTTTTCTTACTGAATTATTTAAAAAATTTGTACCCTATTTTATAAGTAAATTATCATCCTCATTTTTAAACAATACAAGTTATTTTTCTATTATGTTTTTAGTTTTTACATATTTTCAAAATGTTTTATGTTTTTTTTCCCCAGTTATAGTAGTATTTTCCAACACATCATTATTTAATATTGTTTTCTCCATATAATTACTTAACTTAGCAAAAAAAAATAAAAATAAAAAAAATAAAAAAAATAAAGAGTTTTCTATTTAACCTTTATTTCATTTAAAATTTTCTAGTATTTTATAGTACAATTTTATTCCCTGCATATTTTTTCCTTCTTTATATTTTTAGTAATTCTAAATTTTCTATTAGATTTTATCTTAGGGGTTCGCTTATCTAAAGCAATATTAATCATTTTTTATTCTATAATTCTAATTTTTATAATTATACAATTATTTATATTTTCTAACAAAATTTTTATTATTATATTTTATTTAAACCTTATTAATATTAAATATAAAAAGACAGAATATCTAATGATTTTTAATAAACTATTATAAAAAAATATAATCTGCTATAAATATTTTTTTGGCTTTATAAAAAACATGAATTACTCTGTATATTACTTATTCTATTTTTAACTAATAATACATAATCTACTGTATAGTTTATTTCTAGTTCAAGGATATTTTTTACCATATAGATAGACACTTTTCAATATTTGACTTATCTCTGTAATAAAAATTATTTTAAGATTTAGCCTTTTAAAAATTACATTCATCAATTTCCACAACATATTCATCCATATCCTCCATATGCATTACTTTCACTCTCTCTCTCTCTTTTTTAAAGAAATCTGTACGTTCATAAACTCCTTTTTATTACATTATAATATCATCATCTCCAATTGTTATATAAATAATAATGATGTCTCTTAGTTACTTTCTAATTTTATCTCAATACATGTTTTTCATTCTTTATATGATAGGATATTATATTCTCATTTTACATCTTCTATTTTCTTTTTAATTCATCCCCTGACAATATATATTTTCCAAAAAAAAAAAAGTTTTTTTTTTTTTTTAATGTCAGTACTATAGTTATTATCTCAAGCATTTATTTTCAACATCCCCTTTAACTCGGGATACTTATCTAATTTTTTATTCTTTGCATTATTATATGTCTAATTAAAATTTTTTTTCTTCTCTTACTCTTATTTTGTAGGTTCTTTTAACTCTTCATCAACATATTTATATTTACTATATTATACTACCATGTTGACAATTTACCCCCATTTCACCTTTTTTTTTCTTTTACAAAAGTATATATATATTTTTCTCCTCTGAAACATAATTGTTAGTAAATTAATAAAATATTCTTTGTAGGCTTTTTGTATAATCTCTAGCATTGTTTTTCTTTTTAAATTTACAGTTTTTAAATCATAATTTTCCTTATATGTTTCAGCAAAATAGAAAAAAATATTATGCACAATAGTAAAAGTATTTCATATATCCAAGGATGCAGTATTATTTTTTCCACATAATTTTCTTCATCTACCAATAATAGAACAAATCTTATTTAGAAAATATGTATTGTATATGTTTGGTAATAATCCAATTATATATTTTTTTCCTTTCACATTTTTCAAAATATTAAATCTTTATATATGCGCATTATTTTTAGTTCTGATTGATCTTTCACATTATTCTACCCACTATAATAAAATTGTTACCATTGCCAACATGTTTCACTGCATGTTTATACATACTTATCTAATTGTTTTATTGTTAAAAGGAGGTTGCCTTGACAACAGTTTGAAATTGTTGATTGTTATTGATATTGGGAATGTCTAAATGTTGACTGGTTTTTAATGAATACTTGTCTTTATACTTTATAAAAATAACATCTTTCTAATTAAGTTGTTATCATTTGTTTTTGTTATTTGTTGCAAAATATTCTCATTTAAATTTTTTTGTATTTAGTGGTGTAGTTTAGTCATATTTCATTAATTTTATACTTATTTAAAAATTTTAATTGTATGTCAGTTTATGCTGCTGTTCTCTACTTTACTTATTCTTTGCTAATTATCTCAATCATATTATTTATATATTTTATGTATATATCTTTTATAATTATATCTAATGAAAGTCTCATTTTTTCATATCTATCAAAATATTTCCCAAATAAAATATAATTGACTTTGCTATCTAGCCTTTTGTCCTCATTCTTTATCATATTCTCTTTTTGCAGATCCAAAACTCTTTACCATATAAATTTGCTCTCTTCTGCCCTTAGATGTAATAATCTTTTGTTTATAAAAATCCAGTGTGTAAATGAGATCGAATCTATTTAAGAAAACTGTTTGTCTTTTTTATTACTAAATTAATTATTGTATTTAATATGTACTTAAATATTATTAATTCTGATACTTTAACAAAACAAAACACCAAGTAAATAAACAAATTTTTTAATTACTGTTAACTTAGCTCTACTGAGTGATGTGATGCACTGTGACATCTCCTTATACGAGTCAGGAATCTCTCAGCAACTGTCCAGAGAAACGTGTTAACACTAAGCTTAATATAGTGCTTCCCTCTACTGAGAAATAAAACAACTAAATTCGGATTCCGTATTGATATATTTTTGACATTTATAATTAAATTTCAATTGTTCTCGAAATAAAAATAATTCAGTTTTCAAAAAATAAAAACCGATATGATGTTCAGATGTTTTAACTTTGAAATTTAATAATAGTAGTAAAAAAAATTTACGTCAGATTTTTGTAATTGTGATGAAACAAACATGCATTTATTTTTTTTTAAAAAAAACCTATTGGTTTAATAGCATTTATAGTGACTTCTACGATATAATAAACTAACGTTTACTTTTAGAGTTTAGTCATCCTAACGTATGAAGAAAATCAAAGGTTAAGCTACTGAACGAGGAGGAAAAAAAACGTGAATGATGCACTATAGAATATATCTCTCGAAACTGAATTTCCAGAATATTTTTAATTTTAATAAAGCCGGAATTTTTCGAGGTTCAGGCTATTGAATTTTACATAACTATACGCGTGAAATGAAATTGATCACAGCTAGAAAATAATTAAACTATTTTTATGTCTGAAATAATGGTGCTGCAAATCAACCGAAGCGTATTGAGGGAAGCCAATTACTTCCCGAAATTGATACTTAATTCAGAACTGTTTAATCATAAGGTTTTCAAGTTGAAAATGTGTAATAATACGCGCTGATTATTAACAAAGAAACCTTTTTTTTCTTTTTTACTGAATTGTTTAACGAAGTGAACAAATAGTTTAAAAATACTAGGGGGATCGTTTCAAATTTTGGCGAATCGATATTAAATTAAAACTGATTATTATTTTTTTAATCATTTTATTCTGAGAAAAGTGCAATAAATAAAGACGCTTAAAAAAAAAAAAAAACTCATCTTAATAATTATAGCATAAACAATTACTTATACATTAAATAAATTAAGAATTAATAGCAAAGTCCGCGATTACATAAAGTATTGCCCTTAACAGAAAATAATATTAATGAAAATTTTATAAGACATTTAATTGAAGCAAAATTTATGTATAAATAAGACCGATAAAAATAAACACAACTTCCGATGTGATTGATTTTTCTATTGACAATTTGTATTGGTTTTGCAGTTTGTAATTGTAAATAGCTTGAAATAGGCCAGTAAACGGCAGTGAAGATTTCAAAGCAAAAAAAAAAAAAAATCATTGATTCTTGAGGGTTTATGATTACATTTTTTGTTTTACACTCTAACTCAAATAGCTAGATACCCCTTAAATAATTAGTAACTGGTGATGGTCCTGATTACTTAAAAAAAATATAGGCTTGTTAAGGAATTTTCATTTAGTTAAATATATTTTAGAAGGATAATTAAACCGTAACTTATACTTGAATCTGGTATTATATTTGGGCTGCTATGTCTATGATAATACTTCATTCGTTCGTATCTTACAATTGGCGATGATCTGATATGTTCATAGATAATAATAATAATAATAATAATAATAATAATAATAATAATAATAATAATAATAATAATAATAATAATAATAATAATAATAATAATAATAATAATAATAATAATAATAATAATAATAACCACCAGCAGCAGAATTTAAGGTTTATGATATTTATTAAAAGTAAATATCTATCTTTTTGACTAGACACTAATTATTCACAGTATGTAAATATTTTTAACACCATAAATTCAATGACAAAACGTATTAGGAACTCGCTATTTTTATATAATGAGCTCAAAATATGCTAATTATTTCCCATCCATTTTTGTATCATTTAAATACAAATATTTGTCAATGCCTTTGAAATTATCAGAGTTTTATATATTGTTATCTATATATATTCTGCTCAATGATAAAATTATGTGTAAGTCATTGTGATCTGGGCCGGCTGATGAGTTCTGGTTTAGCACATAAGGTGCATCTGTCTGAATTAACTTTAGCTTTCTGAAAAACAATTTTAGTTTGAAAATTTTTGGAATAACATAAAGTTTCAGAATTACTGTTAAAATAAATGACACATGCTTCATGTTATAATGGTTAGTGCATTTGTTTATCATGACGCTTGAGTTGAAATTGAGATTATATATTTTTTTTCAAGTATTCAGTCTACAACTAACTCAAACTATCATTCAAGTATTTACCAATAACTAGTTTTAATAAAGGCAAAACAGGGGAAATGTCACCCCCAGGTATTTGATTAATATGATAAGATTTATTCAATTTTTTTTTTTTCGTTGACAAATAGACGGAAAGGTTAAAAATTAAATATATATATATATATATATATTGTAACTGAATCAAATAAGTGGATAATCATCCACTGATGATGATAAAAACATATCCTACATTCTATCCTACAGGTCAGATATCTCATTGATCAATTAATAGCCATAACATGCTATTGTATTTATATGTACTTCAATGTAAGTATAAGGAAAGAGAAATATAACTAGTTAAGTGAAGATAGTGCCAGTGATGATAATGATGATAACTATTTAAAGAACTAACATCAAAAGTATAGATTTAGAATGAAGACAAAGAGAGACTGTATTACATATCTCTCTGGATTATAATAACTTAATGGCAAAAGTATAAACTTAGACAATATGGACTATTTTTTGTCTATATACCATGACATACTGAGTCATGTATCTATCATGTGGATATCATGATGTCAATTAGTGGTATACAATATTATCTATCATTCTTTGGTTAAGCCAAGTGAAAGGCTAACTGTTTTTTTGAAAGTATGTCCAACAAAATCCATCATGATAAAATATAGTCTATCAACATATTCATATTTACTGGAGATATAATTAATAGTCAACAAAATTAATATTTTATTTAAATAATTATTAATAACTATTTAAAAAACTCATCTTAAAAGTCAATCACTTATTAGACAATGAAATTGTAATTAAAATAATTACTGATATAAAAATCACCACAAGAATTGGATTCAACCATAATTCCTTCAACATCACAAGTAGTGAATATAATCCATATTAAACAGCTACTATGTTAACAAGCACAGTTTGTCCAATTTCTGCATTATCCAAAAAGACTTTAAATTGACTCTGAACATTGTGAATTGTTCTACTTAAGCAAACATAAAATAGTTGGTACTAGTATGATAGCCAGTAGAAGTTGCTTGATGGCATTGTTGCTAGAACAAAACATATAAATATAACTGTACTGGGCCTAATTACTTTCTTTTTTCATTTAAGTAAACAATTTAGTTTTAAAATTTAAAAATGTACATCACTTTTACTTGAAGCATTTTAAATTTCAAAATACACTTTAATAAGTAAAGGAATGGTTATTTAATAATAACAAGATGCTTTTATTTGAAAAAAAAAATATTCAATTCCAAAAATTAATTGTAAAAAACAAAACAACAAGTAAATGAAGTTGTTTGTGGTGGGTTTTTAAAAATAATAAGAGATTTTTATTTGAACAAAATGTAGTCATTCCAAAAATTAATTGCAAAAAACCAAACAACAACAATAAAAACAACAACTATATAGTCTCTGGAAAACTCATTTGTTTTAAAACTACAACAAACAGAATAATGGAACTTTGCATGTACTCATGTTCGAAGTACACTGAGCTGTACCCTTTCTCTAATTTCCTTTCCTTAAAAAGCATGCTGTAAAACACGGTGACCATTTGAATAGTAAAAGTAGGTAATAGTCATTCACTTTACTGTAAAAGAATTCCACATAAAGTAATACTTCAATAATTGGGTGGACTTAAAATTTACATACCTGCAAATGATATGCCAGAACAGTGTCAATAGCAAGCATTCACAGAATAAAAACAGGTCACATGATTACATGTGATAAGAATACATTACCCAAGTGTGAATTGCAATAAATTATCATAACACACTTGAAGGCATCACTGGTCCATAAATGGCTTATTTATGTGATGTGATGATGTGATGTACTGTAGCTTCTTAAATGAAGCCAAGAATCTCTCAGCAATTATACCAAGAAAAACTTGTTAGCTACTTAATTTTACATTCCCCAATGTAAGTTTTCTCATATTCTGCTGTATTCCATTTCCACAACATAACCTTTGTCAACTCTACAGCCTTTATATCTAAATCCCCTTATCTTTTTCCAAACCCAGCATAAAAACCATCACTTTTTTCATATTTATTTTTCCATAACTTCATTATATGTGCCCTTTCTGTTTTCAAGCATTTACATTCAATTAACAAATGCCTAATATTTATGTTGTTTGGTCTACAAATGGTGCCATCAAGTGGCCTGTACCATATGATTGAGTGAAATATTTAAGAAACTAAACATGTCAATTATAAAGTGTCCATTATTTTGAGATTTTTAAAATAATTTCCATGATATCAAATCTTGCTTTACACTTTACTCTGATCCACTGCTTTGTGTGGCATAAAAGAATGACACAATGATGGATTAGAGAGCAAAGATCTCTGGATTGAAGTTATTATTGTTATTTTTCTAAATCTAGGATTTTACATAATTCTTTTTACCATTATGGGCAATATACCAATATATTTTCAAGGTTTAACATGTTAAATAGTTCTTGAACCATAAAAAAAAAAAAATCTTGAAAATGCTTTATCTAATAATTGAAGTAAAAGATGCAGTTATCAGATTGTAATTTCTATCAATAAAATCAATATTATAACAGAATTTATATTTTTGGAAATATCTCTAAATTACTTTAACCATCAATAGACACTTATGAAAAAACTAGATTTAATAATTTAATGTTCTGCATTGCATATTTAAAAACAAACAAGAGCTATTATGTAACTCATTCAAAATTACCATTCAAAATATCTTGTCAAGTGTAGAACACCATTAGAAAAGTTTAAAAATTAATATTTAGACAATTGCAGAAAATTTCTGTATTCAACCCATTTCTTGGGATTCAAAATTTAATATATTATTATAATCATTTGTAAAATTTTGCTCCTAAAATTACTTACAATGAAGAATCAAAATTAAAAAGAATGTATAGATAAATTTAGCAATTACCTAATATAATTAAAAAACAATTTAATCTCAACTATGTGAATAATGGCGTATAAAGATATGAAAAGATAAAATATGTTTTGTTAAGATATCATCTGGCTTTCATATATAGAAAAGTAAAATCTTTATAAATTATCATGAGCCTGAAGTTCCATTTTCTATTTATATTTGAAATATTATATTTAATTAATTTGTAATATTTTCTTAAAGTAAAAATTCAGTCTTGCATTGGTGGTTGAGAGGTCAGCGCGACTGCCTTGCACTTGTAGGCAGTTGCCCGGGTTGCGGGTTCGCGTACCGGCCGATGCTATGACACTTAAAAAAAAAGACAAATTCAATTTTCACATAAACCTAATATATCAAGTACTGAAATTAAAAAAAAGCTAATTAAGTTAGATACTTTTAAAAAAGTAATTTAAAACAATATCCAAACAAATTACACAAATCTTCAATCTTCATAATGATACAATATTATTTTTAGCTTTCTAACAATAATGTTTTCTTAGGTGGAAGATTATTTCGATGATATGCAGAGATTCTTAAAAGATATTTGAGATTTACAATATTCCAACTAAAGATATGGCAGACACTAAGTTTGTTTACTTGTAATAACAATTAGTGATACTTATGTATTAGTCCTGAAACAAGTATTAGACCTGCTGCACATTTTGACATTCCTATCAATCCACTGATAATTTTCTAATCTTGTGATCTGACCAAAATAATGTGTATATTTGGATTTTGTACAAACTTAAAATGATAAATTAGTCAAAGAGGATCATGTGAAGATGATATTTTCAAAAGATTTAAAAAATTATCAACAGGCTCAATACATATGTAAAAAGACGAAGTATGTCTAATACATGTTGTAGGACTAATATGTAACAGAAATTGCATCGGATTAAATATAACAAAACTAAAAATATTAATTTCAAACAACACTAAAAATATCAATTTCACACAAAAATTATAAAATCTGAGACAAAATATTAATTTTTAACAATACTAAAAATATGAATTTCAACCAAAAACCAAACTTAAAATGTACATTTTTAACAAGAGTAAAAATATTGATTTGACACAGTACCATGCTAGCTGTTCATGAAAAAAATCCACAATTATAATTCAATAGATAGTGAAGTTCCACTATGCTAAAAAGATTATAAAATTGTAACTTCTTTACTGATTTACAGCTTACCATTGCTTTTGACCAGACCCATCATATTTATAGCACTATAAATTAATTAGTATGCAAGGTTATGAATGTAAATATACCACTTGCATGTGTTTCTCTCCCAAAAATATTAAATATGTTTTTTACTGTGGTCCAAAGTTTGTTGACAGAAATTGGGAAAATCATGCTTTGAGGCAATCATCAATATTGAAGCCAACTACAAAAATAAACCTCAACCAGAGAATGTAATAGGGAGAATCACACAGGTGTTACATCTCTGTTCAACTAAACTGAACAAAAACAAATGTAATTGATCTAACAATATAAAAGCATCAAAACGTTTTTACAATCGAAAAATATCAAATGCTTAAAGGAAGATAAGGACAGTAGATTCATTCTGTTGTCAAGTGAAGATTATGAAACAAATGTTAGAACAAATTATGAAGTTAGAATTTAAATGACAGGGAAGAATATAATTTTAAAAAGAGAAAAAGATGAATTTATTGCAACAATATTAAGACAATACTAAAATAATACAGAATTTTTACAAATGTGAAACTGCACAAAGCAAATCACTTTCTCAGATTTTTAACAGAATTTGGGGGCACTTAGATTTAGAAAACAGCCAAAATAATGGTTTAATGATTGAATGATCATATAGGTTTCAACAGATTTGCTATCAAATCTTCATTTGATTGCACACATCTCTTAAATTTTCAAATGTGTAACCCCACCATAACTTCATCTCATTAGATGTAGTAGAACCTTATGGATCAGTGGCTTAATTCATGACAAATTAATCAAATCAGGCTTCATAATAACAAAACCAACTTTACTGTTGATGCTCTCAAATGAATAGTTGGGGGCATCATGGCACATGATCAATTGGAAGATTTTATACAATAAAACATGACTGACCCATGGTAATGCAACTGAGAGGCATGATTGGTAGCATAGTTATTGAACAAATTTGAAATGACAATCATCCCAAGACATTTCTCCACTGTTACCTCATTATATATATATATATATATATATATATATATATATATATATATATATATATATATATATATATATATATATATATATATATATATATATATATATATATACTACATCAATGATGTGCTGATTTATGTCAAAGAGAAAAGTATCTTTGACATACAGAATAATCTGAGTCAATTATCCTCTTTAGCCTGAACCATAAAGCATGAAATACATAAAATAGAATGAAATTCTTGGACATATATATCCAACACTTCAATGTGCAAAATTACAAAATGATCATTAATCCCATCAACATTCATGGTCTATTTATCCTTGTTCACACACTCCCATTTCACACAAATTATCTGGTATTTTGGTACAGAAATTATAAACTACAGAAGTTTGAGACAGCCAGGAAAGACAATATCAAAATTCTATAAAAGATCTAGTCATGTCAGGATATGATCATAATTCTTTAAGTAAAGGTCTTAAAAATTTATATACTAAACACCAGGCCTGTAAACAATAGCAACACTAATGTATGAATCAGTCTTATTTTTATACCAGGTGCATTACCCCCCTCCCTCATAATTTCAATCAACTATTAAATATCACCAAAGACAAGTTCTGTATAAGAACTATAAGGCATGTAAGTTTGAGGCAGACAGGAGTGACAGCATTGAAACTCTATAATAAGACCCAATCAAGTCATGGTATTATCACAATTCTTTAACTAATTCTACACACTAAATACCAGGCCTGTAAATAACAACAACACTAATGCATGAATCAGCCTTTCTTTTTTACCAGGTGCATCAAAAAGATGAAGAGAATCTGCTCAAATGAATTTAATATCAGATTCAGACCCCCCCTCCTAATTCTATAACACTAAAGACCAGTTACTTTCAGACCAGGCTGTCCAAATAATCTATTTAACTAGCTGCAATGAACCAACTTGCAATGCAATTTATCAATATTGCTACTAGATTAGCACAGCACAAATAGATATACAAATGCATTAAAACAGACCCTACCATAAAATCAGTATATTTAGAGCTTGAGATTGACTGAGGCCACAATTTCAATGCCTTTAATATCAAAGTTGTTTGCACTGAGTACAAGAAAAAATATAAAGGGGCAATGGTTTATAGCAAATAACACATATACAATAAATAAAAAAGACTCATGTTTCATTATCATGCAAGTGTTATATTTATATTCACAAACTTGAATACTAATTAATGTATATGCATCTTACTGCTATGAATATGACCAGCTTGGTAAAAAGCAGTGCTAACTTTAAATCTATAAAGAAGTTATTATTTTACAATCTTTCTGGCATAATGGACCTCCACTATCTATTGAGTAACTAATAAATAATGAAAGTAGTAAAATATAGATTGATTTACAAACCACAATTATGTTTTGTTTGTTTTGAGATTTAAAAGCTAATAAATACACATTATCAGAGTTAGTACTGGCTCATGTTTGAGATCTACAGGATGCTAAATATAAATCTAATATGAATCAGTGTAAAGCTGATTAAGAAAACTCCACGGTGTATCATGATAACATTGCACCCTCAATTCAATGTTACTTCCCCATCCTATCCATCACCAGTATTAAAAGCCAAACAATCAACCCTCAACAAAGTATTTTTTTCACGAATTTATTAAATTAAAGTGATTAACTAAATGATAACACTCTCAGTTCCAAACACATCAGATTGCTTTGGTGAAAAAGATAGAGTGGATCCATTCTATCTTTTAAAAAGACTTTATATTGTGTTTGGAAAAGAGAGTATGGCATCCTATCCATAAAGTGCATGTGCCATGGTGTAAGCTATGTTATTATTATAAATTTAATTTTATT
Organism: Epiperipatus broadwayi; assembly: GCA_028023455.1. Classification (NCBI taxonomy): domain Eukaryota; kingdom Metazoa; phylum Onychophora; class Udeonychophora; order Euonychophora; family Peripatidae; genus Epiperipatus; species Epiperipatus broadwayi. The sequence continues at coordinate 153,366 of JAQFVV010012938.1, forward strand.
ATTGTAGTAGATGCATTGAGCATTTATTATTATTTTCCCTTTATAATGTTTTAATTTATATTTTTCTTTTCCAAAACTCACTTGTCTTTTTAACAGATTCAGGGTTGTCAAATTAGTAGGGTATCTTTATTTATATAAGAATTAACTAGGTATTTTTTTCTTTGATTTCTCTCTTATTATTACCTGTTTTGGAATCCTATTAACACTAGATGATTGTGAAATATTTCTACTTTTGTATAGATCCTTTTCTGATTTGATGAATAATTCTACCTGGATTGATGAGACTGCTTTTTGACTTTCTTTGTTTGCTTTTATTTTTTAATGATACTTATCCTTCAGGTCTTTCTTCACACCATGGTGTGCTTTTTCTTCTTTATCTAAATGCATTGATCTGGGGTTCAGATCCCTTTGAAAATAATTTTCTGTTGGATTTAAGTCTCTACTGTCTTTCACCTTTGTTATTTGTAGGTTTACCACTGTGAAACATAATTTATAACATAGACATCTACTGCATGGCTTTCTGATCAGTAACTATTAACATATCTTCATTATGATCCATATAATGTGACTTTCAGATAAGAAATCCACTGTTAAAGCTCTTAGCACGACTATTTGCATTCAGACAAATGGAGTGAATACTTCTCCATGTTAGCATTTCTTTTAGGTGATATAATTTGAATCCCTTTTAATAGACTGCACTTCAGTATGAATTCAATAAAGCCTCTTTAAATTGATCAAAATTAACAAGTTTATTGATCAACAAATCCCACAAGATTTGGAATGTACTTTGGAGATGGCTACAAGCTATTGCTATTTAACCTCTTTAAATAATTTATTTAGACTAAAATATCTCTGCAAACTGTTTATGATAGCCACATGGAGCTTCAATAGTCTATTCTAAAAAATCCAATTTCTAAGTATTGATTAATAATGCTAAGGCTAAAATTATATGTGTGCACATCAATTCATTTGTATTAACATTTTTTCAAATATTTTCATGAATGATACTTGGATTCTTTATAGTCAAGACTAGTTAAATTTTTATTAATCTCTCTGTTATCTCTTCCTGTAATTTAACTTGAGTTTCAATTTTTATTTGAATTTTTTCAATCATTTTAGCCAGATAGTTGATTTTTTTTACTTGTATTAACCCTTGCCTATTCTTTATTTGTGATTCTTCTACTTTTCCAAAAAAACTGCTCAATCTTCTATCCTGCTCATTTTTATTCAATTAGAATTCAAATCTTACATTTATTATATCTTTACTCAGTTCCTCTATCTGTTTTTTAATTTTCTTTCATTTGATTCATAATTTGGCATTTTAGTTCTTTATTTTGAGTTTTATGATTTTTATTTTATTTTTTTCAAGATTTTCATTTTGTTTTTCCTTTTGATCTTTCAGCTCTTCAAATATTCTTTTATATTTTCTTTATTTTTTTAACATGCTCATGCTCATATTTATTAATTTATTTATAATAGCCTCAGTTTGATTTTTCTGGGCCTGCAATTTTGTGTTGTAATAAAGTGATCTAATAGACTATTTTTATAGAATAAAAAACTCTAAATTTATTGCTTTTCTTTTTACCTATTTTGAATTAGAGTGTACACCTTTCTTTATATTTTGTAGCTTTTCCCTATTACTGCCTTGTATTTATTTTATTTTTAAAGCCTTCTATTACCTAGTTAGTTGTTTGTTTAATTATTATTTCTATTTATCTTATCCTACTACTATCATTGTTTACTGATAGAATTTATTGATTGATTGATTTTCAAAAAAAAAAAATTCTCTCTTTTTTCATTTCTCAACAGACTAAGTATTATTGATTTGTTACTGTATACATTTTATTAGCTATATTTTTTAACATTATTCTTGACTTATGAGCTCCAAAATAATTCTGGATAATAAAAATATCACAAAATTGAGCTGAGTTCAATCACTGTTTGCATTGATTTGAGATCCAACAGTCCCCAAATATAATACAATTGGACTCATTAGACATTTGTCATTATATTTTATTATGTTAGAAAATTATTTTGTCCTCATTGGTGACTAGTTGATAATCATATACAAGGTGAAGTGATTATAATCCAAAATGTAATCATACTTGATTACAGCTATGGATAATAACCAAACTGAAGCTTACATCAAGCACTAGTCTTAATGGAAACCCATTCATATTTACTGATAACCATCTATCTCATTTTTATGTTACTATTTTAATAGTTAAGGGTTTAAATTAACTTTAACAGAAATTCTAGATTACATGAAATACTTGTCTGTCAGGAAAAAATGATAAAAACAACAACAATAAAATAATTTAACCTCTCTTGTATTGACTTGTTATTATTACTATTATGTACATAATCAATGAAATGAATTATATGTGACAAAAAACTATTTTGAATGGATCTGAGAAATCAGACAAGTATATATCATATTACTTCAAATACAAGATGCACTTTATTTCCAGATTTTGTACCCATAAAAGAAAGATGCATCTTAAATTGAAAACAAATATTTTTAATATCTTATTTCTGTGAATCATTGCTCCATGTTATATGCATGCATAGTATTATGTTCATTGACCTGTGTAGAATAGCATGTTAAATCTTTTATAATAAAAAGTTAAATGTCAATATTTTTTGGATTAATTTTGTAAATGGTTTATCTCTCTCTCTCTCTTTCAAACTGCTACTTTTAACATTATGTTGCAGATTTTATATTTTATTGAGAAAATTTTACTGAATAACGTTTATGTTTTTTATAACTAATAAATAAATATAACAAAGATATAAAAACTTGCCTTTCATGACACTGATCAGTTGTTGTTTGTTCTCTACACAAAAGAGTGTCTGTAAATGAATATGATAGTTCTGAATTTTTTATTTATTTTCCAAAAAATATATGTTTTAAAATCATTTAACATTATTTTACCAATTTTAGTATTATTTTATCAAAAAAAACCATACTGAATAACTTTTAGAACATTTTACAACTAAGAAATCAATGTAACAATGGAATGAAAACCTGCTTTTCATGAAGCTGGTTGAATGTTTATTGTTTTCTACACAAGAGAACACTTATCAACAATTTTGACAGTTCAAATATACCCATTTTGATTTTCTAAATAAAAATGTATGTTTTAAAATATTTTTCACACATTTATAATTTTTTTCAGAAATTATTAATGAAAATATTAATTGTTTTAAAAGAATAATTTAGATTTTAATAAAAAAAAGTATTTTTATATGTAAGCAAATTGATAAAGAAATTATAACATTTAGTTGTAGTTTATAATTAGATGACAAAATATGTTTTATGTTGACTGCTATAGAAAATTTTTGCCAATTATAAAGACAAATTTATTTTTTAAAAACTTTCATTTATTTTAATAATCTAACAAATTATTAATTTATATTTTAGAAAAGGTATTTAATCAAAAGAAACAATATTTATTGGTAACATTAAATATCAATATCATATTTTGAAATCTTATTTTCTTAGGAAAAAAGTTAAAGTATTTATACTAAACAGTTTGTGGAATGCAAATAATTTAATTTTGAGTGGGTTTTGAACCCTTGGAAAGACATATCTAAAGAAATTATCAAAAAAATCTTTCTTAAAATGTTGCATTTTTAACAATTTAAATGACCTGAAGATGATGTACACTGGTAAAATAGTAAAAATGAGAATTCAAGTTTTAAAAGTGAAAATGTTTCAGAAAGTGAAAGTATATCTGAAGAAGATTTACAATAAATTAAGAAAAGTTATTATATTTATATTAGTTCATATTTAAGTAAATAAAAATGTTTCTTATTTTTCAATAAAATCATTTAATTTTTTTCCCTGAGCTGAGAATCCTACTGCATCTTAAATGAGGGAGAAGGTGTCTTATATTTGAAAGAATATAGTAATAGCTAAACTCATTTACTGACAATCTTTAATTTTCCCTGTTAAACTTGGCAGACACCACATCCCATGAGTAACAACAATAATTAATAAATCTTATAAGATTTAAAATGAATGTTTTCATTCTTCTTATATTGCAAAGTGAATTTAACCTTATGTTAAAAAAAATATCATAATAAAAAAAAGTCAGTGTATTAAAATTAACTTAAAGAAAAATGAGTTTTTGCAAATATAAATTACTTTCGATGATTGTAAGCAATTTTATTATTTATTTATAATAAACTCATTTAAATTAATTTTATCAAATTTGTTGATTGTTAAACTCAATATGTGTGGGATCCTTTTTACTTCTGCATTTAATATATTAAATGTCAACTTAATGTTAAGATTTCCAATTATTGTTGGTTTTACATATAAAAGATAAAAAACTAGTAATTTTTTCTGATAACACTAAGTTATTTTCTAGTTATGCCTAGTAATATAGAAAACTAGATAAATGACTACTATGTGTGAATGGTTCCTCTTCTTTGGTACATTTATCTTGTAATCCATAAGTTGCTCCTTTTTTGTATCTTTTATTATTAAATATATACTGTGTTTGTTATAGTAAAACAAGCAAATCTGACAATGGGAGACATAACTAAGCATTTACTTTTCACAATTTGGAGATCATATTGCACTATGCAGACTACATCATTGAATAGATAATGCTTTTATTCAACTGGTCATCTATTTAACCATGGTAAATGAATATGAATCTAATAGATTAAAAATAATCTTCACAGCTGCTGATCTGATAAAAATCATGGCTGATTAAAAAAGTTTTTTTCTTTGTTGGATAGCAACAGTCAAAATTGCCATAACAATCTTTATAACAATAGGATAAAAAAACGCCTTTACACAATTATCTCTCAATGTTCTGAAGATTAATCTGCATTTGTTTCTATTTTTATTAACATTTATTATCTTTAAAAATAATTAATTTTATTTTCGAATCATATTTTAAAAAGGAACAAAGAAACAAATTTGTAATCTCTTTCAAGTTTATTTATTTTTTTAAAATTTATCTTATTATGATTTGCTTTATTTAAAAAAAAACCAACGCTTTCAAATGCTTTAAAAACACATAATAATCCTTTTTATTTGATTATATATTAACTATATATGTGGCCTATGAAAGAGAAGTTACAATATATATATATTAAACTATATTAAAATGGTTTAACATAACTCAGAGATATTACCGGATGATGTTCAGAATCATCAAAGCATGTTTCTGTCTGCTGTAAATATTTAACTCAATATATATATTAATATCTTAATCATGTATCTTATTTAATGATTGATAATTTTTCAAAATTATAAGTAATTTCCAGACTAAATAGTGTTGATAATTTTTTCATCCGTCTTTACTTATTAGATTGCTATACCTATGCAAAATTACTATTTGTAATAGCGGAGCACGGGTGCTGAAAACTTTAATAACATTAATTCACTAATTAATCAAGACTAAAAATTGCACACACACTTATATATTAAATCACATATAATGTAACAAAACACTGGAATTAACTTTACAATTTTTAATATAAATAATCTATATGTTAGCATATTTAAAATTATAAAATTAATTATTACACTACATGTCATATATATAAAATGTATACATTTTATCTTTTAAAAAAATATTAATAATTCAGTGCTAAACAAATTTTTAAAAAAAACTATGAATGTGCGTGCGCTTTTTATAAATATAACTCGAAATACGTAATCTTACATAAAAATATATATAGTAATTTAATAAAATATGAATATAAAATAATACTATCTTTTCTCAATTTATAACTCAACACATGAGTAATATAAACTGTGTTATATACTGAAACCAACAAATATAAAATTTTATATTATGCAGTGAAAACATAAACTACTAAAATCATTGTACCATTCATACTTATTAGATGGTAAAGTTTATATAGAATGCCTATTTATATTTTTTTATTTTTTTACTAAAACATCTTACAGAGGTTTTAAATATAACTAGCTCATATTTTATAAACACAGACACACGAAATGCAATTATACATACATGTATAATTCACTGGGTAGTTAGTACCATGTTGCCCGTGTAATTTGTTTAAATAAAAATGTTTTCTTATATCATTTAATTTTATGTAAATTAATTATTACTTGGATTTTAATTAATATAAAGATAACATTTCTACTAACTCTTGCTTTTTATTATTTTCAATAAAGCATAATAAACTGTTAGTAGAAGTATTATACATATGACTATAGTTTTGAATATGATTGGATATTGAAAGTGATGATCATATAATGTCACTGATACTTGGTGATATATATATATATATATATATATATATATATATATATATATATATATATATATATATATATATATATATATTTACTTAATTTAAGAAATAATACTCTTTATGTTGTTTATCTTATAATCAATGAAATATAATATAAATCTTTATTATATAATAATAACAACTTGTAAATACATCACAGAAAAATTATATATATAAAAGCCTTTTTCGGTAATTCTCAATTTTTTTACCCTTCTCATTACAAGTTGTTATTATTATATAATAAAGATTTATATTATATTTCATTGATATATATATATATATATATATATATATATATATATATATATCAAACATAATAGTAAAAACTATTGGTGATGATAATCATTCATATATATTGTGACCTTATATTTAGGTCCCTGTATTAAATAATCCAAAATTTTTAATCATAATAATATATCTGGCATGAAAATCTTAATAAGTGGCTTTAAATAAAAACTGTTCTGGATGCACTAGGAAATCTGCTTGAGTGGAGATGAGATTTCAAACTCAGTGTAGGCTTTTACTAGGGATAAAATAATAATTTTATCAGTATTATTATTAACTGGGAGATAAATATTGCTATTTTATTATTGTTGAATAGCAATTGAAATAAATAAACAAATACATTAAATTTATTAAATCTTGTAAAATAAATGGTTATAGTCAACTCCTTAAGCATATTTTTTTCTTGTAGTGAATCCCAAATGGTCTGAATGTTATGAGTAGTTATTAAAAGGAAAGCCAGGTGGAATAACATTAATATATTCACACTAAGGTTATTGGTTTATTTAGCACCACAGTGCATTGTAATAAAAGCTATATATTATCTAACCAAGTTGTAGCAGGGGGGGGGGTTGATTAAAAAAAAGAGAATGAGAATCAACAGACTTCAACTCTAATTCTATAAAAATAAGGAAGAAAAAGCTGAAAAAGTCAGAAAAATTTGGAATTTAATTGAATAGGATTGTAATATATTGTTATCTAAAATAATGGAATAGAAATCTTCAAACCTTGCTATCATTTTTAACACTGTTTTCCATCGATTGATGGTTCTTAAAAGTTATACTGGAAAGAAAATGGAAACCCTGTGGATCATAACTTACTCCCATAAATATTGCTTCAAACCCAGAACAATTCAAGAAAAAGTAAGCTTTTGCTATTATTTCATTTATAATTTTAAATTTCCAGATTTAAAAATGATGCACAAATTATTTAGGGTTAAAAGAAAGAGCTGATAATGTTTGTATTTTGCACCACTATTAAACATTATTGAAAATTGTAATTTCAAGAAAATAATTCAAAATGATTTTGAAGAAAGGTTTCAGAAGATAGTATAAATAAACTCAAAAGTCATTTTTGAATCATCTAATTTTTAATAAAAGAAAAATTGCATGATTTTATTCTCGATTCTCATCTGCTAATTTTTCTTAGCGCCAATTGTGTAATGATAGAAATGGAACATTACAGATTAATTAAAATGTTAAGGATATCATATTTATAATTGGATTAATTCTTCTTAATATTGCTAATCGTATAATACTTTGCTAATAAATGTGAAACAAAATAAATATTTACTTTTAAAGTTTTATTGGGAAATATACGTCTTAATAAGGTTTTAAAATATTTAAAATGCCCAGATTATTTAAAGATTGTTACAAATCATACCACGGAGGAAAGAATAAAATCAATAAAGAATTTTAAAAAGTTAAATATGTTAATTGTAATAAAATTCTCAAGTCATTTTCAAGGAAAATTATCTGGATTAAAACGTGGACAAACTGATTTTAGTTATACTCCACTTGAAACGTTTAAACCTTCTCTCACCATGTTAATATCGAATAAATCAATAAATGTATTTAAAAGTTTGTTTTGAAGACTACAATAACCTATAAAGTTATTAAAAAAAATTATCTCCAGAAAAGTGGATAAACCTAACCTTTTGATTATGCTACACTTGAAAATGTTTGAATTTTAATTTCACTATACTGACATCGGTAAATGAACCAATAAATGATTTTTTTTTTTTTTTGCCTTTGGAAAAGTATTTGAATATTGTCGGATTATATTAACATCGAACAGGAGAATATTAGGATTATATTAACATCGAACAGGAGAATATTAGTTCTTATCAGTTAAGCTCACCAGAATAAAATAAACTTTACTAACAGGATAAACTCTGATGGGAGAAAATGTTTGTTTATTTTTTTTTTTTTTTATTATTGCTATGTTAGTTTATAATATTTACGTCATGTGTCCTTTGGAAAATTTTTTATGTATAAATTTTTTTTTATGTATAAAGATGCATACATTTAGTATTACACATATTTTTTCTGTTTTTCCCAATTTGGAGGAAACGTATTATTAGGTGTCATTTACCTGGGGAGATGGAAAGATATATTTACCTCTTGTACTTTTAAAATAGTCAATAATATTTATTTAAAGAATGAACAAATAGACTTAAATTTTGTCAAAGTTATACTAAAGACCTAATTGCTTTCTTATATAAAAGAATAAATATAAGTTTTTTTTTTATTAAGTTTGCCGATGAACATGTCCACTTTAAATATAAAATATTAATTTATTTGTTTTATCAGGCAGTGATTCACCTATAGATAGGTTAATTATAAAAATGATAGCATTGTGGACATAGGTAATGTTTGATTGACATGTGTATTTGACTTTTGATATATGTTCCTGCTTTAATACACTAAACCTATTCATCTCAAATTTTAATCAATTATTAATTGTGCAGAATATGATAATTGCTCTTATCATATTCTGTTAAAAGAAATGGCTTTAGTATGATGCATTACTTTATAACTTTTGAATTCTAAATTTAAAATTTGTGCATACCCTAAAGTCCTCAATACACTGTTGTTTTTGTAATTTAAGTGCAGGTTCAGCTCAAATAGGGTTTCATTATTTCATTCTTTAAGATAGTCTAAACAGTAATAAGTGATACTTTGAATATCATTGTATAGGTTGGTCGTATTTTTCCATCCCTGAGTTTAATTTAATGTATTGGTTTTACTTCATACAATGTCTCTAAATTAAAATTTGTAAATATTGTAAATAAATCTTGTTGTGTTAAGAATTTATTTAGTTGTCTGTAGTCTTATTGCTAATCACCATATACACTATTATTGTTATTGCTATCGACATACCAGTAGATTATATATTGAAATCATCATTGACCAATATAGTACAATTAACTATATGTTGTCATATCCTAATAATTTGGTTAAGCCCTATAATTTATTAGTACATCTAATGCATCCTCACACAATAATTAAATATGATTAACCTGGAGTACATAGTGTTGTAAGTAACATACTAAAAGGTAAACACATAATCGTAGTTTAATCGGTTTATTTGAACTCACAGATCTATTATTCACTGATCTCAATCACATAGTTTATAATTATTTGAGAAGAGGAATTTGGTAAGTTATCGTTTGAATTATTAAAAATTCATTCCTATTCCTAAATTTTAAAGTTTATATTAATTATAGAGTTTCTTTAGAACTGATGAATACAGTTGTTAATTTAAGTTTATATTAAGAGCTGTCATGTGCATTATATCTCGGTAGTGGCAAAATCCCTCTCACTGACCCAAATATGTGTTATATAATAATTTTGAAATGCTAGAACCCTGAGAAGAATTAGTTGTTAAGTTTCAAGGTAGAAATTAAATTTGTAATAAATTTTATATCTAGTTATTTATTATAGTTAGATTTAAAGGTATATTACTTTCACTATTTTATGAAAGCCAACTAAACTTTAAGATGTAAATTACTTCTTTTGTCATAAAATGCATAACTTGTTTTAACTTTATGATAAATACTCTGGTTGTGTTAAGCTTGGAATCCCTATTTTTATTTAGCTTATCTTTTTTACCATTTAATACAATATTAGTCTATAGTTTCATATTTCAGTCTTCATCATTAACATTGTTGTTCAATTTCATCTTGATCGTTCTTTTATTTATTCATTCTAATTTGGCATTAATTCATTATCATAATGGATTAATCATACATTAATTTTTATTCTTCTAGCATCTTAACTATTCATTAACTCTTATTCTATCATCATCTTAATCATTCATTATTCTCATACATCTTCGTTCTTTTCTCTGCATCCTTAGACTCATTTCATTCTAATATTCAATGGTTACTTCTTTTCATCATCCATTTAGTCATCTACATCATAATTTACTTATACTTTCATTTATAATTTTAATTTCATAATCATTCCAAAGATATAGTTATTAGTTATTTATTGGTTTGCTAAATGTCAAATTTAGCTCATCACATTTTGTTGTGTGGATTTCAAAGCTGGTTTGACCAGAAGTTATTATCTTTATTAATCACCTTGTGATCTTCTTTAGATCTATAGTTTCATGCTAGTTTATTCAATACAGGAATCATTTCATTAGTTTAATCTTTTTGTTTCTTTATGCTTATAGTCTTGATAATAAGAGTATGATAGGTTGCAAAGGGGGGATTTGGTGCCATGAAATGTGGGGCCAGATTCATACATATGATTTCAGCATTCAAAGAGAAGAACATAAAGGCAGATTATAGCACCAAACATGAGTCTAGATTAGTTGTTGATCCTAAGAGAAGATCACAGAGAATGATTATGGTGCTCAATGTATATATATATATATATATATTAACTATTTGAAAATTGTAGAACTAATTTCAGTATTTTGTAATAATAAGACAAATTCTATATGTGTGTCTGGATTAATAAAAATAATAAGCACTAAAATTACAAATAACATCAATACTACTACTACTACTACTACTACTACTACTACTACTACTACTACTACTACTACTACTACTACTACTACTACTACTATCCTACTACAAATAATAATAGTAGCAATAGTTGTAGTAGTAGTAATAATATTTACTGTGATACAATTTTAAGAATGTTAAATTGAAGTAAGTTGGAAATGGAATCATAAAATTTAGAAAGAAAAAGAACTTAAGACCAAAATAATCTATTTATTATGATCAACTTTTTACAAAATGATTGTGTAAGTGTGAAAACCCAATCTTCAAAAGTTATTAAAAAAGGTTATAAAACATGTTTAATAAAAAGAAATAATTACATTTCATGTATAATATTTAATAATCCTAATGATCAAAAATATAAAATTATACATTTAAAATAAAGAATATCATAATATACTTCATTACTTATTTATAGGCACTATGAGAAAGAGTACAATAGAAAAGTATTATATATATATATATATATATATATATATATATATATATATATATATATATATATATCAATTATGTTGATTGAGAAGCTAATATTTTATTCTCTTTCTCTTTTACAACAGAAATAAAAATCAACAAGAAAAATTACTTTTTATACTCTTAGAAAAAAATATTTTTTTCATTAATAGTTATTTAAAATTTCATTATTTTAATAATATTTTAATAAAATAAAATTAAAATTGAAAATAGAATTAGTTTTAAAAACAATGAAAACATAAAGTCAAATCTTTTTTCCTCACACATTTTTATGTCTACAGGCTCCAAGAAAGTTATTATTTATCATCATGGAATTTAAATGGGTAATGATGCAAAATTGTAAAACAAAAATAGAATTAATAATTAATCTCTTATCAATTAATATTACATTCAAAGTAATTACAATCCTGGAATCTTTAAAGACAATGCAAACTGGTATTAAGTTGCTTGTCATCCTATAAACATGTATCATTATGATATTCTTGTCATTAACAGACATTAATTACTGAGTTACATTGTCAAATCCATGTCAATTTTAAGGATTATATCATTAACATTTGTAAAAAAAACTATAATGATACATATAGATGTCTAGTTAAAGAAATCGTCTAAATGGCTATGATATCTAGTTGTATTACTATGTCATAGTAAAATAAAGAACCAATAAATCGTAATAAACTCTTAAAAGACGTTTTGCAACAAAATCTTTTTTATAATATTGTTGTTATTACTGTTTTGCTAATAATTCTTATTTAATTTTTTTAATTAAATTAATTACATAGATCTATTCTTCAGATATGATCATTTATCAATTTTGGATTGATAACAGTTCTATTAAAATTGCATATGAACGATTTTTTTTAACGTTTATATTAAATTTATTTCAAAATTATATATATGTGTGTCACATTTTAAGATACAACTTGATAAGCATTCTGTTTTAATTTTTTACTCATAGGTAATCAGTATTCAATTTAAACAATGCATTAAAGTAAATATGTCTTAATGTATTTTTCTATAAATAATTTAATAATATAGACGTGATAATCCCACTTTTTGAATGAGTGTGATAATTTGTTAATATATTAGAAATGTTTAAATATGATGATGAGTAATAAGCTAGTATTGTTAATAGAAATATATTATCTTATTGTTGTTTTCCAATGTTGAATTGTATAATGAATAGAGAGGTTCTTTATTTTATTTATACATTGAATACTTGATTGCTCCCAATATATTAATTATTTGTTCAGACATTTTGTGTGTGTGTTAAGGGTTATACAACTATATGTTCTACTCGGTATTCTACTAATTAAAATAAACCTAATTTATAAGATAAAGAATGACTTTGTTTACATGTCATGTATTTTTTAGAGAATAATTATAGTTATAATAATATAAAATTGATATTATATACTGAACCAGGTCCATTTAAAAGAAACTGCTTCATTGGGTTTTAACCTTTTCACATAATTTTAAGTTTTATGTTTTCAACATTATGTGAATGGACCAGCCCTTCAAGCAGAGGGGAGAATACCATCAATAGCAGAGCTATCAATGATACCCATGGTCAGACTGAGCTATGCAAAGTATAACATGACCACATTTCCAGATTGTGACCCATGTTGACTGCTAGATTCAAACCCTACTATCCAAAGCATTTTATTTGTTTAGAGGTAAACTTCAGGTGCCAGCTAATTACATGAAATAATTAACATGCCTGGATGGTGGGCCCATAATCCAGCACTTGAAATATCCCATGACTAATTTATACTCTGTCTCAGGGTCCAGCATGTATACTTAACACATAAAGTAACTTAAACAATAATTGACTGGTAACAAGAGAGAAAGAGAATATAGACAAAATAACAATTAAGGCAAACATTAATATTTAATTAAGCACACACATATCTAATATAATACAATAATATTGACATTTACATATAAAATCATATAAGTTATTACTCAGGCTAAATTATGATAGTCCTTTATTAATTAAAGTTCATTCATTTAAATATAAAATGTCTATAGACAATGATAAAGTATCTTTACCTAGGTTTTCATTTGTATGTATTTTTCAACTGTTTGGCTTTCTGGTTCTCCATCAATGGCTTGTTTTCATTCTGTGACTCAGCAATGAGAGAGAGAGAGTAGTGGTAGCATTTATTTTATGATTATGGCATCAATTTCCAGCATTTGTCCCAGGCAGAATAGTTGAATTGCAGAGGTTTGGGGCATGAAGCCCTATCAGACACATCTATGGCTTATGCAGCTTCTCCATTAATGTTGACTGCCACAGTAATTTACTAGCTTACTACTGTGTTCCAAATATCTGGATCTCTGGTTGTTTGGATTCTGCATTCTGTTCAAACTGATGAATGACCTAACATGACTGTTTATCAGAAGCTAAACTATCACAAACCAGACTGACTAATATTAGAGAGAGTGATATTATATACTCTTTTTTCTCCTATTATTTTAATTTCTTATCATTATTTTTTAATTTAGATCTTAACTTGAAATGTCTTTTAATTAACTTTCCATTTCTGGTTATCTTAATTCCTTGCTCAAATTCATCTAAGCATTCTCGATAAGATAGTTGACAGTTTTTTAATTAATGCAACTATTGATTTTGATTGTATTATTAATCAAAATCTTATAAACTAATTACATAATGAAAGTTTTTTTATATACAAAAAATTTTTACAGATTAATTTTATTCTAAATTTTACATATTTATTTAGTTTTTACTTTATAAAAGCTCCTTTTTTTAAAAAGAGAGAGAGAACATTTTTTAACCTTTCAACCTTTCTTTAATTCTGTCACATATCTTTTTCTCCCCTCCTACTAAGAAGTTTTATTCTAAGGAAAAACTATGACACAGTATTTTTTATTTTTAAAAAATCTTTAAATTAAGCCACTTATAATTTATTTTTATCTTAATTTTCTAATAAAAATTACAAACATGTACAACTGTTCAGTAGTGGTACAACACATTACATCTGACTAAACATAATGTTGTTTTTTATTTGTTTTATAGCTAACTGAGTTACTTGTGTATTAAAATATAAAAAATACAAAGTGTTAGGACCATATATATATATCTTGGTATTATTATCATTATTATCACCACTACCACCACCACCACCATCATCATCATCATCATCATCACCACCATCATCATCATCATCATCATCATCATTATTATTATTATTATTATTATTATTATTATTATTATTATTATTATTATTATTATTATTATTATGTTTCAATAATATACTTTATTGACAAGAAAGGTTACATGATATTTACATACTTATACCTTAACTACAGTCACATGATGATTTTTACAGATTTTTATTGATTGAGATTTTCATTGCTAATTACAAAGGTATGGATGTGTTGAATGTGGGTCTACATCAGTTAACCTATTCAATTACAATACTTTAGCAACCCTGGGTTTTTATGGTAGATCTTTTCACATTAGGATATTTTTGTTATTGCTATAATTGTTTAATTTTACTATTCGTTTCTGATCTTGTTGTTAGTTAGTGTCCCTCCTTTTATCTCTCATTAATATTCTATTATTGTCTTTGTTTATTGGTCAAAAGTTTTATTCATTTGTACATCTGTGTAAAAGTCCATATTTTATATTGTACTTTTAGTTTTTGTTCATTGTTGGTTTTAGTTTGAATAGGCTGAGCTTATATAATAACTAGTTTTCATGCTCTTATAAATTAGCTTGTAATTTTAGTTGTGACCAGCTGGCAGCATAGGCATCTGGATGTAAAATCTTTGCATCTTTGTAGCTTGTTGTAAAATTTGCTGAATACCATCTGTTATTATTTCCCAGGCTCAATATGCAACATGTGCACCAAAATGCATAAAGTCCAAAGAATTCTGCTTATGCTGTAGGAGTTGTCTGCTTATGTGTAAAATCTGTTAGCTGTTGTATAGTTTGTCTTGTTCTATATTGATTTAGCATATTGTTTTGTGCAGTATTTAGTGCTGAACAATTGTAAAATACGTGTTGTTGTGTTTCTTCAGCAGCATGGCATAGGGTCTATTGATCTATAAAGACAATGATATCATAAGAAATAGGACGTTGTGATTTAGCTTGATCAAGAAATCAAAAAACTTCTGTTGCATTGACCATTTTCTGAAGTTTTTAAGGAGTTGCTTGTTGTTTACTTCCAGCACTAGACTAAAGATCTGGTTGTTTATGGCTGGGTTGATCAATTTTTATGTCTGCCAGTATGTGTATTTGCTATCAAATGTGAGTGTTGTAGTTCCAACATTGATTTGTGCTGAGTGTGCTAATGATACTAGATATCCATATATAGAGGGTGGATGAACTTTTGGGGTTATGTCAAGGTGGCTTTGTAAATTCTAAAACCATTCAGTGATCTTTGCCAGTGGGTTTATTGTTTATTGTGTATGGAACACATATATTGTGTGTAGCCCTAGAGCACTCTGTATAATTAGTTGACTGAGTTGTTTGAAATGGCTATAGTTTTCCTACTCCATAATAGTTTGCTACATAATGATGATATGGGCACTATAAAGTTTTTTTGCAAAGTTGATAATAGGTGAATAATATGTAATTGTTGTTGTTATGAGTACGTTAAAAAGATGCACCTTTGAATATAAAGATAAATATGCATTTGGTAAAGATGTGGCTATGTTTTTTGCTTTCTATTAGAGCTTATTTTGAAGTATTTGCTTCATTCCATGTGCTCTCAGATAAAAATGGCAAGAAATGGAGTAGGTTTTCCTTGATATATCTATGTGTAAAGTTTGTTAGTATAGATGAATCATGCTGATATCTTGCTTCAGTTGTATTGTAGTTTGTGTGTTTCTGTGTGATTTTGTAGTACTCTTTCTAATACTGACAATTTTTACATGATGTTAAAAACAGTGTCACATCATCCATGTATGCATTAAGTGGAATATATTTGGAAGTTTATGGTATTAATATTTCTGGTAATTTATTTTAAATCTGTTTTAAGAGTGTATTTATATATAGAATAAACAACAGTGCACTAAGTGAAGATTCTTGTGAAATTGATTGTGTGGGAGTTAACACTGTTGAGTCATCTGCAATTAAGTGTGAGGTTATCTCTTAGTTGAGTAAGAGATTTGTGATGATATATAGTAGGGAGGATGGAATTGCTATATTTGAAAGCATATTCATTGAGACATCTATTGCAACAGAATCAAACCCTCCCTGTATATCCAGTTGGATTGCAATTGGGGCATAGTTTTTATCTTGATGCAGTGCACTTTGTATCATTTTAATAACAAGTGCAACCTGTGTGGTGAAGGATACCTTTTTTGCATACTGCATGTTTGATATCAGGGACAGTATTTATGTTTCTATTTTATCTTTGACTACCTTTCACAATAATTTAATTCCCAATGGACCCATTGAGATGGGTTGAAGGTTGTTGAGATTTGAATTGGCTGTTGTTTTTTGTTAAATGTCTCTATTGTTATTGGATATAGTCATCTAGTATTGTATATTTTTGTGATAGGATTATTATTATTATTATTATTATTATTATTATTATTATTATTGTTGTTGTTGTTGTTATTATTATTATTATTATTATTATTATTATTATTATTATTATTATTATTATTATTATTATTATTATTATTATTATTATTATTATTATTATTATTATTATTATTATTATTATTATGTTTCAATTTGTCATAGAGAGTTACAAGAGTTTTTCATAGCTGAGATTGCTATATTTACATGGGCAATCTGTGGTTGTAGGTTACATATATAAAAGTTGATTTATTGGTTTATACAGGTTTGCAGGAATTGTGCATGTTCTGGACTTCTGTATCTACAATTGCAAACCAGATTTATTTTTATGTGTTTGGATTTCCTAGGCAACATAGAGAAGGGCATAGCAATTTCCATGTTAGTGTGGGAATTGTCTGTGAAGTTCATATGTGTGATGGCTTTGTCTCCATATCATTTTTTTGACAGGCTTAGGCTATGAGTACTTTTGGTGCATGAAAAACTAGAGATCTATAATCTGGTTGTGAACAAGTGAACTGTTGCTGCTTTAGATTTGAAATTTTGCACTTGTATTACATTTAACAGACACTGGTCATGGTTGAGTGTTTTTGTTGTTTATGGGAGGTAGGGGTAGATTTATGTATGGAGTTAGGTAATGGACATTCTGTTTACATGAGGGTATGACTGGTTTCTACAGAGTCCATGTCCAGGATCCACTCAACCATATCTCTTTTGGTTTTTTAAGTTGATAAGTCTTTTTGAGGGGTAGCATCCAGGCTTCTTATTGTTTCACAAAAATGTTGGGGGAGGAGGAGATGGCTGGTATAGGTGGTATATATAGAAAAATTGTTTCCATGATATGCATTGAGGTTTTATTATGAATAGTCTGGTCATTGTCATAGTTTTGAGTGCAAATAGAGCTTCGGATGCAATATTAATCTTATTTGAGACAATATTGGCTTTGGTTGTTGCACTGGGAGAAGTTTTGAAACAATATTATCTGAGTCAGCTGTCATAACTATTATACTCTGCAGGTGTTTATCTATTGACAATCCAGGTGAAAAGCTCCAGATTTGTTTGCTTAAAATTCATTTAAAACTTCCATTTGACAAGTTAAAATTCTTATCTCTTATTACAAAATTTTGTCTTCAAGTGCTTCACATCTCATTTATTAAACTTGTTTAAATTTGGCATTCAAAATTTACAAAATAAATAATTTGTCTAATGATAATTTGGTGGTTAATATGGTGACAACTGTCACATGACAAGGTGGCTGGTACCAATTTCATTAATACTGAATTCCAAAGTTCAAAGATAATACAAACAGATGCTAATGTTGGTAAAAATAATTCTCAATAGATCAATAGCAAAAGTAATAGTAATCTAATAATTATAAATAATAAAAATAATATTTCACCCACTTCTAATTTTATTAACCCTGAATTCTCAAGGTCAAAGATAATACAAACATAAGCTAATGTTACTAAAATTAACCCTCAACAGGTTAATAGAAAAAGTAATAATAATCCAATAGTTATTAATACCAAAAGCAATAATATGACAACTATTTCCAAGTCAGCTCCAAGATATAAAAAAATCGTCTCTAGTGACATCAGAGAACTGGACCTCAATATCCAAAAGGCACAATGCTCCCCCTCTCTACAGTTTGGTACATAGGTATTCTTATGATAAGCAATGAAAGGTTCAACAATTCAATCCCAAGAGAATTATTTGCAACTTTTAAAAGATTTTTTTCTGCTAGGTCCATAATTGTATCTGCCACAGACATCAATATTTTTCTATATAAATTTCCTAGGCCATTTTTATTTGATGTAATATTCTTGAATTGAATGTGATATACCATTGCATGTATTGCTTTACCATTCAAACTCCAGATTTTGATAATCAAGTTCTTTCACACCACACAGAGAGACCAATTTCAAATACAAATAAAAACACTTGGAAACTTTGCCTTAATTACAGTGAATCCCAATCACTACAATTATATCACAGACATTCTCAAAAACATCTACTTGGGATAGACCCTTCAAGATTTCCAGCATATGTTGCTACCATTTGGCAAAGTTATGGCTTTTCATCTCACATATTAAAGAATACTTCTATACCCATCCCTAGTAGCAGCTATGATTTCAAATTACAACTGCACTTATGACATTGATTCAAACATAATTCCAACACAAATCCTTGATAAACAAGCTACCCTATTCCTATATCTCAGAGAATTGAAACCCAATGCTACTCCTGTCACCATCAGGGTCATTTAGCAGCACAATGTATTAATCTACAAACTTCACTTTCAGGAAAAACAGCTGATCACCTAAATCCCAAAATCAACAAAGTATAGTCAATAGCAAATCTTTCCATGATTACATCCATAAATAACCAAGAATTTATCCACGAACATACTACGTATCTTATATACTCATCCACCCTTAATTACTCCACCATCTATTGATTTGACACTCCATGAGGGAGATAATGATAATGATATTATTATTATTTTGAAGTAGGTGGATGATTAATTTTATAAAATTAGGAATTTATGAAATACATTTACTTAATGATTCCATAAAACAGTATTTATTAATATTATCACATATATTTGTTGTTTTTTTTTAAATATTTTTCTATTAATAAATAAATAAGTTTTCTGAAATTGAATATAGCAATGATAATAAAGAAAAGTAAAATAATTTTAAATAGTTTTAGCATTACTTATACATAAAATGAGATAAATAATAAAATTCTATAGGCATCAATATTACATAACTACGTGTCATATCGTATGCAATGTCAGAATACACAAATAGTGATTACTTACATATTTCTTTGTATGTTGGTCAATAACTTATTTGTTTATTCTTTAAATCTATATTTGTACTCCTTAAAATATTGAGAACTATATGACATGAACTTTTTGTAAAATTTTATTATACAAAATAAACTACTAATCAGATGTGTAATAAATATTTCCGTATAATCTATTCCATTATTAAATATTAATTTTAAAATCAAATAGCTAAATAGTTATTTTTATTTGTTTACAAATAACAAAATTATTTTATCAATTATAAGGATTATTAAATGTCTAGACTCTCTCAATATATATAAATGATACTCTGCCATTCTAAAAATTAATGTAAAAAATAGTAAAATAGAGTTCAAATATAAAATGTATATATATATTTGGAAGCATATACTTTTACAAAGTATACTCCTTTTTTTAAATATTTATATATTGTGGAAATTTGAAAATAGTAAAATGTTTCGATATTATTTATTTAAACGATAAACACTGAGAGACATTTTTTTTTTTTTGTAACATACGTTTGAAATATCTGTAAGGGAACAAATAAATTAGGAAACCATTTTCTAATATTACTAAAGTCGAAGTTTGCGATTGATTAAACATATGAATTTATCAGACATACACACACAACTAACGAATGCGTGAAATACTAATTATTAATATTATCACATATACATGTTTACTTAATGATATTTTCTTATTAAGGAATAATTATTATAATTATTATTATTATTGTAATTGTTATTATGGGTAGAAGTAGTAGATGTTAAATGAAACTGAATATGATAATGATAATAAAACAAATAAGTAATTTAAATGGTTTTACGATTATTTATAACTAACTAAAATGAAGTTAATAATAAAATTTTATAGGTTTCTGCATTAAATAACTACGTGTTTTATCCTATGAAATATCAAAATATACACAATCAATTTCCCTCATAGCAACGTTCTCCATACAATATTGCGACTTAGTGCAAGCCATAATAATTATTAAATGCTAGAAAGTTAGTACATCAAAATTCCTGCTTAGTGCCTATTCATTCAATATCGCTAGACTCGTTTCTAGATTATGACTTTTATTAGGAAAAACCATGGATTTGAACGCACTCCACTTAGACTTTGGAAGTAATGCATCACTCCAGAAAACACCTTTTACTCTTTAACCTAAGTATCATGATGGAAGCCAAACTGAAAGTACAATAATATTTTCAATATAAGCTAATTCACTTGTATAGTCATACATGTCTGAAAGCAGTTCAGTATCTACAAATTTTTGTGTCTTTTGGTTTTTAATAAATATAGTCACCAACACTTGGGCTGAGGATTGATATTAAACTATTATAACAACATATGGCCACCATTTCTTATGCTTACACAAGTTATTAACAAAGTAGCATTTTTCTCAATAGATTATTGTCACATAAAGCAGTCTATAGTAATCAGTGTTTCTAGAAGATTAATCAAAAAAATTCCTATCTAGTGTCTAGTCAATCCATATCTCCAGACTAGTTTCTAGTTTATTAGTGAATAGCATTGAATTGAAGAGCATTGCACCTACATCTTTGGATCAAATGCATATTTACAATAGCCACTTTTAGCATTTTTAATTATCTATAAAGTTATGAGCCAAATTTGAGAAGCCCAATACAAAATGTGTGACTATATAATCAAATTAGTTTGAATTGAAAACTTTATAGTGTCTTCAGTTTAAACTCATAGCTTTATAATTAAATGAGAGAGGAAATGTAGTTACTGAAGGGATGCAATAGGTCAAAGATTTAGGTTGAGTTCTCTTATATCCAAGATTTCTTACCAATGAAAGTTATGAGCTATAAATTAATCTGAGAATATTGGATAATTAGGCACTAGATAGGGATTTTGTTGCACTAATCTTCTAGCATCTATTGATTACTATAGCTTGCATTATATGGTAATATTGTATGAAAAAATTTGCTCCTATGTTAGAAGATTGTGAAAGCCTAAAACAATAGTTGTTATGTGATGTTATAGTGGTTTAATAACAATTCATCTACTTAACTCATTGGAAGATTTTGTAATCTATACTTTAAAAAGTGAGTGATATTATGCTTAGTTATATCCCTTCATCAAAGTATAATATTAATATCTAAATAACTAAAATTTAAATTCTCTCATTGATTTTTTGGATAATTATTGAATTAGTATTAATTTGTAATAGGTAAGTCTGTGTACACAATGACAGATAAAAGAACATATTTCAAGGCACATATTGAAGTATTAAATAATATGTAGCAATTATTATATAGAAATATTGTATTAATAAAGCATATATTACTGTGACAAGTAAACAATAAGTCAAGAAGTTTAAACAATCTGATCATGATTACAATCTATATATACATACACACAGTTATCTAGTTACATTTAGTATAACACATACATATACTTGGACAAATGCTATATACCATTGTATATTTATACCCATATACTATTAAATATATTTTATAATATTACAATATATATATATATATATATATATATATATTGTAATATTATAAAATATATTTAATATATATATATATTGTGCCCTTTTATATGGGTCACCATTTAAGTTTTGTGCTAATCTAGTGGAAAATTTTAAATTTAAGAAGTATTTTAAAGAGTGATGTTGACTTTGCTTGTGGTAATGTTACCATAAGTTTAATTAAAGCAATCTATGAGTGTTTGATATGTGAATTGTGTTGATCTTGAGAAGATATTTAAAATGATGATGATTATGATGTAATACTGCATTAATATGTTTAATAACAAATGTTTGAAGCTAAAGTATTTAAAAGACAAGTTAAAATTAGACAAAAATATTTATTTAATTTGAAATATATGTTAAAAGTGAATAAAAATATTTTAAATTATAAGTACTTAAATTGAGATTAATATTTGATTTTAATCATATCAAATAATTATTTTAAAATCTGATATAATATCTTATTTATTTTTAAAAATAAATATTTATTTTAAAAAAGCAATTGTTAAGTTTATTTTTAGACAAGCGTTCTTGTGTTATAGAGAACAGATGTTATACACACGCGTGGAAGTTGTCTAATAAAGTTGCATAATTATTTTAAAAAAATCATGTTATAAAATTTATAAATAATACGTGAGTTATCACGAGATAAAAATAAAGATATTAATGTAAAATATTAAATTTGATTTTATAAAATATTGTCTTAAAAATGTAACGTATTTAAAAAGATCTAATTTATTTTAAATGATCTTATAAAAGTTAAGATTTAAATCAAGTGAGAAATAATATTTCAGAAGAATGTTTAATAGATTTGAATAAATGATAAATATTGTTTTGAAAGAATTGATAAAATATTAAATATTAAATAAGTCATTATTTATTTTTGATATTGTGTTGGTAAATATGTAAATAAGAAAGTTTGATTGTTTAATCGAACCAATCAGATGTGGAGTCTCTTCCACTATAAAAGCTGGATTCAATTGTTGAGGGGGTCTCTCTACAATAAAACTTCTAAGTCGTTTGTGCTATTGAGAAAATAGCTAAGTAAATTTAGAAACGCTCTTAAGAATCAGTTTTAAAATTATAAGAGTGTTATTGTATATAATTTTATAAAAGTTTAAATAATGAATATGCAGTAAATATCTTAATAATTCCCTATCGTCTTCTCAATATCGAAACTCAATTTACGTACAAATAATCATGGAAACCTCACACATCGGAGAAATATATCAGAAACTTTATGCTATAGAAATAACAGACGCTGGATTAGTACATAAAACTACAAGATGGAGAAAAGTAGTATTTTGGACTATAAATAGTTTTCAAAAGTTAAATTACTATTGTCTATTACTAATAGATATTTTAAAGAAATATAAATATTTCTGTAAAAGAAAGTATTTTGACAAATTATAGAAGTAAAATATGTATCTTAAAGAAAGATATAAGATGCAGTAGTAATTTTAAATAAATACTTGCCTTGTTAAGTCTTTATGCTTAAAAGACTAGAGATTGATAATTTGAAAAGGCAAATATATTATAAGTATAAGTATTTTAAAAATCGTAATATAATAAAATTGTTTTATTAAAGTTATCTAAACGCTGGCCGTTATAGATGGAAAATTAATTCTTACCGGAGTATGTTATTTATAAATGCATAGATAATACATGGACGCAAGAACTAAGCCAAACCAAGTTAATTGAAAAATAATTAAATGACATTTTTATCAATTATAAACTAAGTTGAAATAATAACTTTCAAATAATAATTGATGAAGAATTGGATCCAAAGAACTTATAACTATTGTTTTAATTTTGTTTTGTTTTCTTGGGGAACTTATTTTTATTTTAAAAAAAAAGAACGTTATCATTTTTATTATAAACTTTCAAGAAGCACGTGATACAACGGAACAGGAAATAGTGTTTTATTGACTTTATACGGAGGATATTTGTTAGAACTTTTATGGTAGAACAAAAGTCATCGCTGGAGTCCATAATATAAATTTTATTTTATTTATTTAACATAAAATTTAAAGTATTATTAAACTATTAAAAAGTAGGTTAGGTACATTTATTAAATAGTAACTTAAAAATAATATAATAATTAATTACATAAATTTATTTTATAATTAATTTAACATGGAATATTCTAATGAATGTTTATGAGTGAAAATGTGAATGATTTTTATTTTATGAAGCTGCAAATTCCGAAGAATACTGGATAGCAGAATGGACATTATTATTATTATGGTAAAAATATTATATAATGATTTTTAATGAATTTAATATGTTTTTCTTTAGATCAACTGAATATTATGTTGTTGTAGAATGAATGGATAAATATATTATGAAAACACATACATTATATTGACAGCAAACGTTATTAAAATATGCATAATTTTTTTAAATTTATAATATAAACATGACATAACATTACGTAAAAAGTTTAGAAATAATTATATGATTCTTTCGTAAATAATTTTGATATTTTTATTTATGCTTAGTATTAAAATGATGTTTATTATTTATCTAAGTAATTATTTTATTTTTGCAATTTAGAAAAGGATTTTAAAAGTCTATATTTTTGTGTATTTTGTTTATTGAATAAGTTAAGTTACGTTATGAGTAGAAGCCTATATTTAGATTGAAAAGTTTACTAAGTATAGACAATATAGTATGAGTAATTTGGATAATGAATATTTTATTTGAAGTTGATATTTGTTTCCGGAAAATGTTTTAAATGAGTTTAGAATATGTTTTATAGTTAGAAATTTATTAGAAAGGATTAAAATAATACATAAAGTGAAATAATGATTTTACACAGAAAGGAATCATAAAATTTATCTAATGTAATGTTTTATGAATTTAAAATTGATAAATGATTTAAATATTAATATTTGAAAGTACAGATATGGAATGCATATTTTATAAAATATATAACAGGAATTACATTAGGTGGAATATAATTATAACCAATCATTCGTTTTACATTATAAAGAGATACTGATTTTATATACAGATATTAAGCAATGCTAGTAATAAAGTGAATACATGATAATACATTATAAATGATATTTAATTAATGTAGTTATTTAATAGGTAAAGCTACATTATGTACACATGTTACAGAGATAATTTTGACATATAGTATTATTTATAATGATTAAAATGTACGACTATTTATTTAAAAATCTAAGTTTAAGAAAACACACTATAATCATATTAATATAGCATTTGAAGGAATGTGTAATTGCTTATTAAGTACATAAGTTAATAACAGTGTAAGCCTCTTATATTTGTATTTCTTATTTTTATTTTATTTGTTGTCATAAGTTAAAACTGTAAATAGTGTAAATAAATTTTATTTGAAGTTATTGTAAATAAATTTGTTAATTTGTTTTAAAAGTGTGTCGAGTTTCATTATTTTCACCACAGCATTTTGACATCAGATGATTTGAAATAAACATAATATTTGCACAAAATTGAGTTTGTTATTATTATTTAGAAATGAATACAATATTTGCTTAACATTATTTTATAAGAATTGATTAACATGAATATAAATATTACAATGGTCATAAGATGATTATAATACACATTATAAGAATACAGTATTGTTTATTGCCACAGATTATTAAGTCTAAGATTTTAATCTATTTTATAATGAAGATACCATATATAAAATAAAAGATATACATATAATTGTTTATTTATTTAATGATTGATTATATAATAGAAATAGATGAGATTAAATTACACTATAAGATTATTATTTATTATTATTATTAAAATAAGTTAGGTGTATTTAAGTTTGATATAAAATCCCACATCATACTTATTTACATGAGTTATTATTATTTTAAAACAGTTAGAAGAACCTGAGATTATTTAATTATATTTTAAGTTAAAAGTTAGGAATTATTTTAGTATTATTAAAGATAATTATTTCATTTAAAAGTCATAAGAATACTATAGATGTAGTGGTAGGATGATAAGGTAGTGGTAGTATTCTTATGCCATTGAGACAGTATCTTGGAAGATATTGACTCAGTGTAAATCTGCTTATTACTTTGTAACTTTACTTCGCAGTCTCATAATTTTATAAATACTTATTTAATTAGTATAATCTAGAACTATATTGATTTTGATGATTGATAATAAATTTAATTAAGATATGATAATATAAAAAAATATATTAAAGATAGATATGCAAATTTTAATTAAACATAATAATGTAACTGAGCTAGTTGTATTTTAAACTATTTTATATATAAGAAGTAGGGGTACATATATATATATATATATATATTATATATATATATATAATATATATATATATATATATATATATATATATATATATATATATATATATATATATATATATATATATATATATATACAATGGTATTAGGATATTTGCTATACAATTTTGATAACTGCTAAACAATATTAGTTTCTTGTCAAAAGAATACTCTTTAATAATCTTCATATTATGGTTATAAATTATATAAGTTATTTGTGAGAATTTTAAATTCTACTAAATTCAAAATATACTCAATTATACATGTTTCAAAGATAAAATAATAATGATAACTTAAAGTTACTATTTGCCTTTATTAAAAGTCATCTACATCAAACTTTTACAATATTTGTCATAGTAAAACTACTTTCCAAATATGAAAACGATTGGTTATTATAATGTTGTAAGATTATCATAACACAAACCACATGAATATATTAGTAAAGTTGAAAAAAAAACCTTCTTAAACATATAACCATATATAAAACATAAATACTGAAACTAAATTTTTAAAAACCGCAAAAAGTTTATTAAAACTGAGAAAAACATCACACTTTCTGTATATGGAAGCAGAATTGTGATGCTTTTCTAAGCCATCCAAACATTATAGTAGGCGTTTCTGATAAAGGTACTACATTTTTTATTATTAATAATGAGCCATTATCTTCTACTAACTCTAATAATTTAAAACCAGTAAATAATTTACAAATAAAAATAAATCAATTGTAAAAAAGTTTATTTTAAATATTAATAAGTGGCAGAACTGGATCTCACAGAGTTTAAGGATTGAATACAAAAAAATATTCATAGCTGAGTTATTCACAAAAATAGTACTCATTATTAGGAACCACATTTTTTATGAATACATAAAATTTTGCAAAAAATATTTATATATTCTATACTGTTCATTTAGTGTTCTTCAATATTTACATCTCTGGATGTAAAATTTGCACAGGGGTTTGATGTAATAGGCATATAACACCTATGACATTGATTCAGGGATCTAGTAAGATGCTGAGATTTAGATATCTGCAATAGTTGTAGATTTGTCTTAGAATAATGCCAATGTTAGATTCACGCCTTTGTAGTTTTACTTATAATTTTTAAAAATATAAGACTTTCTTCCTTATTGTTAGTTTAATAAAATCACAAAATGTAAATCTTATGAAAAAATTAATTAATATAGTAATAATAATTAATGAAGCAATAATTATAATTGTATGATTAGTGTAATGGAAACTCATCTGTTATTGCAAGCAAGCATAAAACTCTATTCCATTAACTATTCTAAATATTCTATTTTTCACTTTATGCAGTTAAAAATCTATCCAGAAATCTTAACCTTTGGATCCGAAGTTTTAACTGTTCATTAAATTGCAGGCAATAAAATATTTAATATAGTCTAAATAATAACTTAATAATTTTAGGTAAGGACACATTTTTTTACAGTAGATAATTATAATTTAATCGAGTTTTAAATTCATTTTTTATAGAGCTCATTAACACTCATAAATTTATTTGAACCATTTTCCAATTTTGTTTAAACATATACCCATTAATCAATTAATATTACATAACTAGTTAGAAAAAACTAATTCCTATTCCTTATACAACGAATATCATTTACTGTATAATGATTATATATTTGTTATTTACTTTTGGGAGTTATTTTATGTAACTGATTAAAACTTAAGTGCTTTTGAATTTAAGATAATAAAAACCTTATGAATGCCATACCCATAAATAATAATATAATAAATCTAGATATTTTCAGCTAGAACATAAATATACTTCATGAATTAAACTGGGACAAATTAAACTCAATATTTGACTTTATAAAAAAGGATTGTACTGTAATGGAATTCACTATTAGTGAGTTTATACTATAATAAGCACTGAACCAATGGTAGCCTTTAATTTTATATATTGAATATATTTTTTTAAAATAATTTTCTTGTTATAGTATTTAGATTAATTATAAGGTCCATTTTATAAATATAAGTTAGGACATAATATTACACACTCCATTTAATCAGTTTTTCAGTGCTATCAAACTTTACAAATTACCTTATAATATTAAAAAGTAGTAATCAATTATCTTTTTCTATTCATTATTTGTAATTACTTTACATTACTTACCAAATATTTTTTAATTTTTTATATAAATATTAAGACGCTTGATGTGATTAGAAAATCGATACTTAAGATTGAATAAGACCAATTAATCATCAATGGAAGGATGTTACTGTTGTTCAATCTTTTAATTTGAATTATTCCTACACACATATATATATATATATATATATATATATATAATATATATATATATATATATATATATATATATATATATATATATATATATATATATATATATATATATATATATATATATATATATATTTAGAAATTATGATTAAAGTCCAAAAATAAACTAGCAGATGGTATTTATATATTGGATTATTTCCATTTATCTAATATGAGTATTGAATGTCTTTAAAAAATTAATCTTATTTAAATATTCCAAATACATTCAACCATTAGTAATTGCATATAGGTCAGTATATGTACAAAATTTTGAGAGGTATTATTCTTCCCTCTTCTCCAGGTGTTGATGGCCTAACCAGTGACAGTACTAGCATAGGAATCAAACATATAACCTTAGATTATTTGAGTATTGAATTTTAAGGTAATGCTCCAACCAACTGGGCCATCCTTCCAAAGACAACAGTCAGTAAAAATTTTATATAGTTATCTGTGATGTTCCTCCTCATTTCTCCATTTTTATCTAAAAGCAAAGTTGGTTAGTGGTTTTCATACCTTATGTGTAATCATGCAAAGCTGACTTATGAAATTGTTTGCCATTGTCATGTGAGCAGTTTTTTTAAAATTTTCTTTGTGCCTTTTCCCCTCTATCCAATATGTTTGTATTTTACCAATTGAAAATATGTTCATTGGCACATACATGATAAGCTATCTTAGACACATCTATTTTCTCTCTTCTAATCATCAGTTTGTTTTCTTCCAAGCACTTTTCAATGGGACAATTAGTTTCACCAATATACTTTCTTCCACACTTACATGTTATTTCATAGATGGATTTTTTCTTTTTAGCATTTCAAGATTAGACTTTGTAGATGTTAGAATTTCTCATAATGAGATATATGTTCTGATGTCATACTGATTGTAGATGTCCCTTAATTTGTCTGTTATTTTATTATGTATAAATACATTCCAGTACCAATAATTGTTTTTTTCTTTTGATGATTTATTTTTTTGTTGTTGTCTATTTAAGGTTTTCTTAATAAGAGCTGATGGATAATCATTTTTCTTAAGAGTTCGTTCTAGATAGATCTTTTTTTTCAAATCACTGGTTTCTGAACAAACTTCTTTTTCTCTGTTCTATAGTGATAGTAAAACTTCTTTTGTTGTGTTTCTGGTGTGATTGGATATATAAGTTAAGTATTTTTCTGTATGTGTTGGTTTTTGGTAAACTGTAGTTTTGATTTTGCCATTAGGAAGTCTTGTCACAAGAGGATCTAAAATGCCAATTTCTATTCTTGTTCTGATTCTATTATAAATTTAATTGAAGGAAATGTGTTGTAGATGTGCTTCCAAAAAGTTTGTGGTAATGCCTCATGATGTGACCATACTACAAATGTATCATCTACATAGTGAAGCCAAACTTTAGGTGGATATGAATAGTTATTATGGCTGTGGTTTCAAGTTTTTCCATGTAAATATTGCTAATCAGGGGTGATAATGGTGAACTCATAGCCATTCCTTGACTTTATTGGAAGAATTCTGTGCTATAGTGAAACTAGTTTGTTTTATGCAGAATGTTAATAGTTCCATTATGCTATTAATAGAAAGAGTTGTTCTGGTTTGTAAGCTATTATCACGATTTAATCTTTTCTTTACAATAGACAATGCTTCTCACACGGTACATTTGTGAATAAACTTTTCACATCAAACCTTATCAGTAAGTCAACTCTTTCATTTTTCATACTTTTGATTAATTCTACAAAGTGTCTAGAATTCTTGAAAAATGACTGGGTCTTGTATGCCAAAGGAGAACTTTGAAAAGAAATCTTGACAAAGTTTAAGATGGTAAATTTCTGGAATTAACAATAGGTCTTCATGGAACATGATATTTATGGATTTCATGTAGACCATAAAGGTAAGGAATTTTGCTGAAATATGATGTTAGTTTATTTTTTTCTGAATCACCTGAAGTGCCTGCGATGCTTTGTTAGTAATGCTTGTAACTTTGTTTCTGTACTCGGTGTCAGACTTTTTTTCCACTTTTCTGTATTGGCCTGCTGTGAGGAGTTTTGTATTTTGTTGTCACAATCAGCTGTATTAATTACAACTGTTGTATTGCTTTGATCATCAGGAAGAATAATTATAGATTTATCTACTTTGATAGATATAATTGCTTTCCTTTCACCATAAGATATGTGTGACTTCAATTTTGTGGCTTTCAAGTGTTCTTTTTATTCTCCAGTGTAATTCAGCTGCTTCTTCTAAATGCAATTTATG
This sequence comes from Epiperipatus broadwayi, assembly GCA_028023455.1. Taxonomy (NCBI): domain Eukaryota; kingdom Metazoa; phylum Onychophora; class Udeonychophora; order Euonychophora; family Peripatidae; genus Epiperipatus; species Epiperipatus broadwayi. The sequence continues at coordinate 184,640 of JAQFVV010012938.1, forward strand.
AGTGACTTCCATAACTTTTCAAAATTTGAATTCACTAGGTTCTGGTCGCGTTTTACTCTTTATTTAAAATTTCATCTACTGTTCAAACAACAGTTAAATGTCTTCAATAGCTGTAGATTAGCATTGGTAAAAAAAGACTAGTTTTACTTGAAATAAAAAAAAATCTTCAAAATGTTGCCTGACTCAAATAGATGACAGACATGATTCATGTTGGATTTATTTTTAAAAAATAGTAAAAGTAGAATTAAAATAGAATATACTTTACTATAGTCATTTGTTTTAGTTCTGTTTACTGTCATTGAGTTAATATTTTTTATCGTTATTTATATATAATATTATAGTGTAAATGATAATTGTTTTGACATAATTAGCTATTTAAAATGGTCAAAATTATTTACTACTGACATATCTCATATTCTTAATTTTAATAATTATTATAAAACTACTAGTAGATTAACTTATTTTAAGGGATGTTATGTATCATTAAAATGAACTGATTTAACAATTTATGAAGAAACTTAATTATTTTTCGAAATAATGGTTTCAGTTAATCGTATTCCAATTTCTTTTTTAAAAATTTCATAAAAGTGAATCTAATTTTTAAAATATTATTAATAATCAATGTTTCGTTTGTTTTATCTAAAATATACAAGTCGAAAGTAAATCTTTATAATTATATCACGTATAAAAATTATTAAAATTTTTATTGCTTTGGCTCATGTATTAAACAATAATTAAATTTTTTTCAAATATATCACTTTAACCTAAAATAGTTTATAATTATAGGGTTTTTGGACAACTGAGATGAATTGTGTAGCGTAAAATAAAGTTAATATTTCAAAAAAATCCAACGATATAATATAAAAATTACAGAGAAACAAGTGAAAAAAAAGTATGTGCAAATGAGATGAATTATTACATATAAAATAGTTAATATTTAAAAAAAATACAAAGATATAATAATAACAGAGAAAGGAATGAAAAGTAAATGACTATATGAAACCAAAATGAAAAGTAAAAAATAAAATGAAGTATTTTAAAAGACGACTTCACTAAAAAGAATTCTCCAGTACTTTTTAACAAATGCTTAGGTCTAATGACAGAGGAGAAACTTCTCAACATTACAGTTAACTTACAGGTTTTGTACTTTTTTAAAACTTTCTTTAAAAACAGAGAGAGATGTTTTATTTTAAAGTTTTAAAATAGTAGTTTAATGATATGAGTTTTTAGGATGCACAAATAGAAATACTTGAACAAAAATAATATGTCTGACATATCCATTATGTGAAGATTAACTGGACTTACAAGTTTGTTATTTTTTAAAATAAATGAAAATTTTAAAGCATCCCTAGACATTTTAGGTAGTCATCTTATATGTAATTTATGTTGACATATAACTATAAAACAAGAAATGAAGATCTAAATATATAAGTAAAAAAATTATAGCCAACTAAAAATTTGTTTAGACAAACAATCCATATCCAACTTATTAAAAAAATTTTGATTCATTGGCAGAAGAATAGTTTCATACATTATGACATCTCTTTCATTGATTTTCTATGGAAAAATGCTTGGAAAAACTTTGTTTTCACAAATATATATATGTTAAAATGAAGATTTGCACGGGTTAAATATATAAAATATATATTGAAGCAGTCAATCATAGCTTAAGGTTGAACTTCATGGTGTCATCTACTAATCTGTAGTCAAACCCTATATCCCATCATGCTCCTTTAGTCGTGTATATATTTAATGTATATATTTGAGATGCACGACTAAAATTTATAAACTTTAACTTTTCAATATTTATTATCATTAATTTTTTTTTATTAATTATTTTCTTCACATTAAAAATACATAGCTGTGGCTCAGATATATATATATATATTATATAAAAATACATAGCTGTGGCTATATATATATATATATTATAGGAGCAAAATTACTAACAAAATATTGATTTTTTAAAATATTTCAGTATATGTCATTTTTAAAACTTTTTCTTTTTAAATTGTTGTTTTCTATTAAACTGTATATTTTTGTAAAATCCAAGATGGAAGATGCAACCGTTAATTGTCCAAAAATAATTAAAGGGGTGGAAACATAATATTGTTTTAATCTTGGGAAGATATTTTTAATTAAAGTTTTACTGAAAATAAAATGGGAAATGGGATTAATAGATTTTAGTTGTGTATAAACATTTTTGTCAAATCTATTTTCAATCTGGAAATAGATTTGAATATATTTTTGGAATGTTATCTAATGTTTGCATCTTCAAAAACAATGGACAAAGAAATGTAAGATTTTAGATCAGAGATTAGAGTATCAGCTAGAAACAAGTAATAAAAAGCATTCCACAAATACCTGAATATGAATATAAAATGGGCTAATTTGTCCACTGACAGATTAGTTACTGCTGAGAGAACTGTGTTGCCATCAATACTTCATGCAACTTTGAAATCTAAGATAATGATAGAGTAGATCCCAATCATCTTTCAGACCCTTGTGGGTCACTTTCCACTAATGAACCATCTTGCTGCTGCTGTGAATAAAAGGAAAGCTTGAAATAAGAACAATGGAATGCTGAAAGTTTGCTGTCACCTAAGAATTTGCTTGGATCCCTAGATGCCATGCACAGGTTGGACTGTCAAAATGGACTCATAAAATTGTGCAAGGTAATGATTTTCATGTTGTCTAAAAGTAAATATAGTCTAACTAATCTCAAATCCTGCTATCAAGATTTCTCCTAACATTTTGTTTAACTTTGTCTTTTTCTAATCTGTAAAATGTAAATTGCTCTCAAATGATTTTTTATTTAATCCTATCTCATATGCTCTAGCTTTCTTTAACTTTGGTGGGGTCATTTATTTATATGTATTTATTACTTGATTTTATATGTCTATTTTTGTTATTATTAATATGCCAATCTCAAGCAATAAGATGAGTTGAATTTCTAAAATCTTTTCGTTCTTCTTTTAAGTAAACCTCCATGAATTAAGGTTATTAATGTTCCCTTAAAACATAATGCATTATTAATTATTACACTCACCAGATTGTTTTTACTAGTCAACATTTTATTTATGTTTTAGTATAAAAAATTGTTATTTGTTTAGCTCTAGATTGGTGAGTTCAGAACTTAGGCTAGTTAATGCCCTGAAAAGTGACCTATTAGTTGTTTTCTATAAGTGCTAGTTTTCTTTTATTTTTCCATACTTTTAAAATACCATATCCTTAAATATTCTCAGTTGTAAAATCCATGAAAATGGGATTGAATCATTTTTAAATAGTAGAAAAGGAAAGGGGTTAAATTTTAATGTATAATTTACTATTTTAGTTATTAAGTAAAATCTTGTGTATATATATATATATATATATATATATATATATATATATATATATATATATATATATATATATATATTACAGCAGCATCATGTATTATTTGTATAATTATGGCATTCAAACTAGGGTCATTGATTTTTAAAGCAGTAAATCTTATTCAATGTCATTAGTGACATTTATCTGTACAGGATTACTGACATCCAGCTTATCTTTATAAATGTATTACATGCTTCTAATCTGGGGCTTGCAACAAGATCAAACCTATAGATTTCTTCTCATGTCCTGTTCCATGATATTCGAGATTACCAGATCCACATCTTATTCCATATAACAGGGCCTCTGGCATTAGTAATTCCAGTAAAGTCCTGGAACATGCTATGCCTATCCACTTTTCTCTAAGTACTGCCCAAGAAGGGGGTCTTAAATTTCATTTTTCATCTAGAAGCACAACCTTACCTTTGATTTCACTGCCACTATGTCAATACTGCTACTTATTCATATTATTATTTCTTTTACTTATGACCTAATCACAGTGCTGTAATAATATTAAAATTGTGCTCTCCTCAATATATATATATATATATATATATATAGATATATATATATATATATATATACATATATATATATATATAACCAAACCTGCCTAACATTATACTAGCAAAAATAAAAATGAAAACCATAAAACAATACAATACTAGATTAAATTCAAACTTTTACCAAAATCCTTTCACAACCATGGTTTCATTTACTACAAATAGACCTTCTCAAGTGAAACTCAAACTATAAGAAATAACAAATATATACACAGAATCAAAACTTCCCATAATTCATTTCAAACTCCACCTTTCCTTAATATCAAAAGAAGTCTTCATAAGATTGATAGCCTCAGAATCAAGAAGATTTATCATTAAAGTCTCCTTTATTCTTCTTTTTAACTCATTTTTTTCATAAAAATAACCAAAGCATTGTCAAATAATATTATTTGAGAAATAATATTATTTGAAGTCTGTTTGTAGTAGATGAAACCATGGTTGTGAAAGGATTTTGGTAAAATTTTGAATTTAATCTATTAATGTATTGTTTTTTTTCATTTATATATATATATATATATGTATTGTTTTTTTCATTTATATATATATATATATATATATATATATAAATGGCAAATACTACTAGTTTTATTAATTAATGTTATATCAGTCTTTTTGTGCAGTCCCACCATTGTAATTTATTATTTCTGTATTTGAGAGTATCTATCTGTAGAGGGAAAATAAAGCATTCTTCTTACTAGTGATAATCAAAAGAATTTTCAATAAATATATTGTCATATAACTAAATGTAATTTTCAAAAGTGTTTACTTATTTTTACGACCGTAATGGTGTGAAAATAGTTTATATTATATCTGTAATGAATTTTGGAATGCTCTCCAAAATTATATGTTAGTCACGATGTTTTAGAACTGTAAAACAAAGTATTAATGCAATTTTTATGAAATCTATCTAATAATTGATTGGCATCTTAATACTGTACCCACCAAAGATGTGTGTTAATGCATATATACTATTTACTTGATAAAGAGTGTATGAGAATAGTTCGCGTGAATTTCACTATGTAATTATCTATCATTTGGTAGATCACTTGCTCATTCATGCACATACTAATGTCTGCAATTAATTTATAGTTTACTATTTTTATTGTCTAAACTTATTTGAGTCATTCGAATTCCTTTTTCTCCACTTCTACATGTACAATTGTACATATGCCTATTGTAATTAAGTTATAATATAGTTAATATTGTCTCATTGTCTTCTCCATTCTGCTAGTGGCCAGATTAAAATAAATTCTCATGTGCCATCATTATATGTTATTCATTAGGTGTTTGATCTGGGGCTTAGGGAATGGGTTTAAATTCAGGTTAGTCCCTGACCTAAATCTCAGGCTTGACTGGGTTTGAAGTACATCTTTTTTTTGTTCAAACTCATGTTAGATATATCAACATGTTTTGACTGGTACAATATATATATATATATATATATATATATATATATATATATAAACCTGTATATACTAGAGCATGAATAAAAGTAACAATTCCTTTATTTATCTAGGTTTACAAATATTTCTAATTTTTGAGAGCCATGTAAATGAGGATATCAATCGAATATGTGCTGTATCGAATTTTTGTACTCATAACATTTAGACTATATTGACAAATACATTCAAAATCCAGATGCTAAGACTGGATACTAATTCTTATATTAACAATATTAAAAGAAACATAATAAACTGCAAGAAACAATTACAATATGAGCTTTATCAAATCTGATATAAGATATACAAATTAATGATTGAATGAATGAATTAAAATAATCATCAAGTGAATAAAATAATACATTTATAGATAAACATAAAACATATATAAAAGAAAATTGAATAATCACAATAATTAAAAGCTTCAAATTGTTTGTGCAGATCAAAAAATCATTTATCACTGCCTAAGATTCACATACATAAATTTACACTAAAACAGTCACATTTGTGTCCCCGAATGATTCCTCATTTATGATGCACCATTTGTGAGCATTTTTCATTTCTAAATTTGGGCAGAGATATTGAACGAATATCTTATATTACTTGTTTCTTAAAATATTCCCTTTTAAAACATCAGCATTGCAGAACAAACTATTTCTATTCTATAGCTGTGCTTTACTAACATAACTTACACACTATAAAATACTATATACATAATATATTGTTTTGTGTACGCTACGTTTAATAATAGAACTAATTTATTAATTAATTACTGCCATCTTTATTTTATAATATCACGTTTATTACAATGGTAAATTATTTTCCCCCATACTTTAACGAAATAATTTTGATAATAAAAATATCTGTCTACTTTCATCAAAATTTAATTTAGAAGTAACAATCAATAATATTTTAGCTTTATTTATTTTATTGAATGCATGTGAGTAAAATATATGTATTTATTTATTTGAATTTAAATTCATTGTATTATTCTTAAAACTAATCCCCTCCCCCCCAATGCCTTAAAAAAAAAACAATTTTTAAAGAGAGCATTTCATCAAATATAAATTAATAAAAAAAAAATTATTTCAATTAGTTTGCAATTATCATAAATAAAATTAACACATGTTATTCTTTTTATTTTAAGATATTTTGAAATATGATTTTTTTGTCTACAATACATACTTTTTTGTACCTGCACTTCTATATGTAATATATAGGGGTTTGAATTCAGACTTTCACACGGCCCTCAACTATACTATCTATCTCATACTGCTGATAAACTTTATTTTATAATTACAGATATTCTTTTTTGTATAAATGATTTTTTTTTTCATTTTATGGGCTTACTCTTTCTAATATATGGCATTCCAATATATCAGTAATTCTAACAGCATTGTTTAGTCCATGTTTCCTATGTTTTTTTCCCAATTGGCACTTGTACATTTGTAGATTAGTCATAAAAAAGAGGAACATTCAAAACTTTAGCTATCTTCCCAATTCCTTGAAAAAAGAAGTCTTTCCCCCAATTTCTTTTTGCTATTTTATCCAGACTTAGCGTTCGAGAATATTTTACTAATCTAAAATACTTTAATTTTTCTTTAAAAGTCAACAAAGTATTGCTAACATTTTGCTAATTTTCTCTGTTGTACTGTGTCAGAACGAATACAAGTTTTATGTCCTTTTTGTTCTAAAACCAATTGCCATAAATGACAGTAAATATATTTTATAGATGAATATTTTATTAGCATCTTATAGATCATAATGGATTAATGTGAATTTTTATGAAATGATAAATTTATTATTTATAATAGTAAACGAGTATATGAAATTGCTGATGTCTGTGCAGGTTTACACTGACGCAATAGCAAGTATACATTATCATTCCACAATTATTCTGAACATTTTCAATTGAGGCAAAAATCCCCTTTACATTTGCAATAATTTTTAATGAGTTGAATGAATCAAAGTCATAAATGGAATAATATTGATAGTAATTTTGTTTTCTATTATATATAATAAAATGTATTCTATCCTAGTAAGTAGACAATTATCTACTTATATGGTAATAAATCTTTGGCACAAAACAATATTTGTTCCTTGGTTAAGCCAGGCATTCGAATAGAGCCTATCATTGTCAAAGCAAGTTTGGAGTGAACATTAGCAAATATTCTTGAAGAAAATAGGCTGTATCAAAAGCTTGGTTCAGCAAAGTAATAAATATTGTTTTGGATTAAAGATTTATTACCGTAATAGTTTTTAGTTGTCTACATAGTCTGATAGAATGTATTTTATTACAAATTATCTACAGTATATATATATATATATATATATATATATATACTGTATATATAGATATAGTGAAAATAATTTGTATATATATATATATATATATATACAAATTATTTTCACTATTTTGCTATATTGACGCTCTCAATCTTAGATTTTCTTTTTTTTTAGAGGAAGAATAAATAAATAAGTATTATTTTAGAATTGATTACTAAACATGAATGTTTTATTGTAAATATTCTGCTCTGTTTTATAGTTCTCGTCTTGCAACTACAACACAAATATAACTATTAACAAAATTTATTATCATCAGCAAAAATTCCTAATTAACAATGACAATTAATTAACAACAACATTGATCAAGAAATTACTCTACTTTTCATATACTATCCATTAAATGATTCATGAGTACCAATTACATCTGCTAAATAACTTTGCCAATATCAAAACATTATGTTTCAATACCTATACAGCTTTCAGGATTTTAAATAATATTGTCTGTTCATCTGTTAGATTCTGATAATCTCTGACTGCATTCCCAAGGTAAGGATAACCACCACTTCCATTGTATCCACTTTATTTTTCCTAAGTTTTCGCTATGATCTCTTCTCATTTTTGTATTGGGGAATCTGCTCTATCTTTTGTGGGTTTGCATTATAGAGGGGGACAACCAAGATGAGTATGTTCAGAACTTCCCTCTATATAGACTTGTTTGATATTTTTTATATCAATAATGTTAAGAAGTTCAGCAACTTGGGATAATCTGATGTAATTATAATTTGCTGAATCCATCTAGGCAGATTGCCATACATAGGGTGAGTAATCTGTCCTTCAGACAAATAAAAATCTATCAAAAATCTTAGTTTTGATACCTGATGGTAGATAACTTGTGTCAAGTTCTCTCTCTCATTTAATTTTGATGGCAAATGCCATTCTGTCTTTCCTTGCTCCAGAAGCTTAATATACAATGATTTTCACCAATTGTTAGCAGTCCCATAAAAGTGATTATTAAAAAAATATTTTTCCATCCAATCCATGGAATAAAATAATTCTCCACACCCACATCTTGCTTAAATGTATCGTTCCTGATGAATTTTAATACAGAGTTTCATCTGGGGTCTTTGTGATTATTCATTAGATATTCCTTTGACAGTTTAACTTTCACTCCTTTACTCACACTCCTTTAATTGTCTCTAACTAAATCGCATTATCATTACTCATAATTATAGAATTTGTTAATTGTTTTAGAATCTGGGAAATATTCTTATACTGTTGTATCACCTTCTATTGTGTTGATATCTTTTTGGATTTTATTTGATTCCAATTTTTCTTTTATATTTTCTTCTAGGTAAACATTTTAAATTTGGATTTACTCTTGAGTGTTGAATACATTAACTTAAATATGCTGAATTATTTTACTAAAATTTATTTTCTCTTTCGTTTTATCTTTAATAAATTTTATCTTTTGTATTCATTTGTATAACACTTTTGATTTGTTTTAATTTTTACATATTAACACAGATTTTTTCCATTTCATGTTCAACTTGTTTTTTCTTTCATCTTCTAATGTGTATTATACCATTTCAAAACTCACCAATTTTACCTGTTTTTTCCTATATTCCTTCACAATCCTCAGTAAATTTTGCTTACTTTGTCTTCCAAAACTTTATAGCCATATTCATGTGCTAATCTATTTTTCCAGCCTTATCACCAGTAGTTTAATGTGATTCTAATGTTTTTCCAAATAACTATTTATTTTCTGTCTAGGCTAAAAATCAATCATAGGTTCTCTTTCCTTTCTTCAAGTTATAAAGCTTCATTCTATCTATCATAAGTGTATGGTATAATAATTCTGTATGGGTGCTATCTAGAAAATTAAATTCTGGTATCAAAATTAAAATAACTTTATGCTTCATGAGGTGCCAAATTATATAATAATGAGTTTATCTAAAATCATAATTGAAAGTGTCATATTAAGCAAATAACAGGTGAATATATTTTCTCAAACCATACATTGGCAGTACCAAAGTATGTAGATAACTGGCAGGTATAGTTTATTGATGATCCATATTCAGAAATTTAAATTATATAATGGTAGGAGTGGTAAAAATGGAGAGGATGATAATCAATCAAATTGATATATGCAAGGACAAATATAAAGAAAACATATTCTGAGTAAAGATGAGTTAATTATTTATTTATCCAGATAAATAAATATGTCTAATTATTAAGTACTATGTAAATCAGGATATCTATCTAACGTGCAGCCTACTGAATCCTTCTAATCATTACATTTAGTCCACAATGACTAATGCATCCTAAGACTTGATCCTAATTATTTTATTAGCAATATAATAGAATTAAGATAAATTCCAGTAAAGCCAAGTATAATGATTATTGCTTATGAACCTTAATAATGGAACTAATTTATTCATTAATTACTGTCATCTGTATTTTATAATAACATAGTTAAAACACAAGCTAAAATATTTTTTTATCAATCAGATCAAAAGACTTTGATGATAAAAATAAGTCTGCCCAAATTTAACAAAATTTGAATTTAATTCAATTTAGATACAATGACCAATAACGTTTTATCTTTAATCATTTAACTGAACACATACCTGCCAAAAATGTATATACTTGTTTTGTTTTACTGAATTTAAATTTTTTAAAGCATGTCATGATTCCCCCATCCCCTTTTTAAAAAAAGTTTATTAAAGAGAATATTTGATCAACTATAAATCAATTTTTCTTCTTCTTCTGTTTTCTCTATTAGACCATATATATATAATTAGCAGATTTTACCCATTTTATATTAAGTATTTTTATTTTTTTTTAATATTTTTATTATTCATGAAATTCTTTTATTTTTCAGATGGATTTTATTCCTTTTTTGATCCCACAACAGTTAGTAAATATGGAATCAATATTACCAGTCAATATCTTGAACTACATGGTTTTAATACACGTTTTTGATTGTTAAAATGCATTGATGGTTGGACATCTGTAGATCAATCATAAAAAATAGGTATGTTTGAAACAATGGCTATCATACTAGTTCCTTGGAAGTATAGTTAATGAAGAAAAAATATACTTTCTCCAATTTCTCACTGTTACTTGTAGTCTGCCATAATCCACTAAGGTAGAATATTAGTTCCCTTTTAAAAGTCAATAAACGTTTAATGATTTTTATCTCTGCTGCTTTATATTAAATCAAATGCAATTTTCATGTTCTTTTTGTTAGAAAATTGATTGTTTCAAATGACAGTAAATATATTTTTTACAGATAAGATGTTTAATGAATATCTTATTTATTTTACAATAAAATAAAAGACTGATGTGAATTTTTAAAAAATAATAAATTTATCATTTTTTACAGATTTTTTTTACATAAATGAATATATAAAATTTCTCATGTGTGTGCACGTTTACACTGAATCAATATCATTACATATTTCCTTTATTTCACATTTATTCGAAATATTTACCGTTGAGGCAGAAGTTAAGCTCTAATACTTTTATTACTAGTGTGTTCTTATATTTGAAATAAGATTCAATGAATTAATCCCTCTTACAAAAAAAAATTAATGGAATAATCTTGTTAGTAATTTTGTTTTCTATTACGATATGTTTTGCAGGTTCATCTGTGAATGATGTTGAATTTGTATTTTACAAGCAAATAACTATAATAATAAAATTGTTCATTAAGCCTTAATTCAAGCCCAAAATAATCAAAATAAGAAACCCAAAAAAAGAAACAACTATTAGGATTTGTGATCCTTATACAAAAGAAATTACAAATAGTACTAGGCATATTATAAAACCCTATAATATAAAAACAGCATATACTAATCAAAAATGTAGAAATATCATAACCAAGCCTAAAGATTTAAAACATGTGAGGCTCATGGAGTTTATGAAATGGTATGTGGCATTTGTAAAGCTACTTGTGTAGATATGAGCAATCACCACACCATAACTAGAAGAGATAAAAATGTTAATACAGTTAAGCAACATTCATCAAGAGTAGTCTCTAATTTCTCTATTAATAGCATTCAGTCCAGGTGTGACACTCTCTACCAATATAATAACAGAGAAACCATTGAGATACTAACAAATCCAAATTGTATTAACAATTGTGATGATACATCTAAACTTCCTCTTATTTAAATAACAAATTACTCTGAAGATTTTCTAACCTCTATTTTTATTTTTTAATTTGATGAAATTTCAACATTATTATAAAACAGTGTTTGTTGTGCCTCTGCAATTATCTGTACAATATTGTATTCATCACCCAGTTGATGACTTGTGTGATCAAGCTAAAACATCATTATATTTATAATTAAAATCATATATAAATAAATTCATAAAATATATCATTTATATCTGTAATTTGTAAAAATCTTTGTATCAAAACAATGATGATACATCTGAACTTCCTCCTATTTAAATAACAAATTACTCTGAAGATTTTCTAACGTCTATTTTTATTTTTTAATTTGATGAAAGTTCAACATTATTATAAAGCAGTGTTTGTTGTGCCTCTGCAACTATCTTCACAATATTGTATTCATCACCCAGTTAATGACTTGTGTGATCAAGCTAAAACATCATTATATTTATATAAATAAATTCATAAAAGATATCATTTATATCTATAATTTGTAAAAATCTTTGTATCAAAACAATATATATATATATATATAAAAGCAACTTAGATAATCTTTAATAATACAGACAAATCGACTGTGTCATGATTATTTCATGATTTATAATCTACGCAGTCTTGAGATTAATATTTATATAGTGCAGTCTTGAGACTTATATTTATATAAGAATAAACTTTGTTCACTGTGCTGAAAGAATTAATTTGTTAGCATAGAAGTAAGGTAAATATGATGATTTATATGCAATGAAACAATTATAGTGTTTGAGTTTATTAACTGGTTATTTTAGCTTGATATCAATATTTATATTATTAGCTATTTGATTGAACAAGTTTTTCAATATTGTTTGAATAGTTTATTTGTCCATTATATCTTGTTTAGAAGTGACTTGTAAATATATATATATATATATATATATATATATATATATATATATATATATATATATATATATATTATTGTTACTTTATATTTTGATACAAAATATATAGCTAGGTGGAACTAATTAAAATTTCTCTCTTCATCTTTTTCTAGATGACTTAATTATTACAGCAAGTACCCTTTGTATACTTGACATTTGTATCTAAATTAAATGAATGATGAGATTATATAATTCCATGTTTTTACCTTACTGATTATACAATTTTTGCATACATTAGTTTTGCTCTGTTCCAAACACTAAGTTGGATAAATTGTATTTAATTTACAAAAAAATCTAATTGCATATTGATAAAAACAAATAATTATTATTTATTTTTCTCTTTAAATAATCCTAAAAATTATTTTAGTTTAATTAAAAGATTTATCTAATTTCTCTTTAATTAATTGATAGAATACTTAAGATAAATGCATTTTTTCTTTTTCATTTTTTTAACAGATACGTAAATAAAAAGGAATTTAATTGGTGGAGAAACAGAGTAAAACTTGCTGAGAGATTTTTTTAAGAATGGTTATAGTAACGAGAAGTGGTGGAAAAAGAAAAGTAAAAACCTTTTCCTTATTTTCTTTACTGTTAAACATATAATCTAAATGAAAGCTATTTAAAAAAAAGAAGATACTTTAAAGACAAAGATGAAGCTAAATTAAACTTTTCTTAAATAATTTAAATTGTAATATTATCAATTATTAATAACAAAATATATAGCTAAGTCTCAAGAAATCTGTTCAGAACTTCCAACCGTGAGTCTGACTGCTGATAATCTTCCAAATGTCTACAAATGAATTATACTGGAATTATTGATAACCGTGATAACAGGAGCAAAGGTCAATGCACTTGAAAACTAATATTGCTTACAGTCTATAGTTTAACATTGGATGAAGTTCTTTACTTTCATACCTCTAACACAGGTAGTAGTGTTATGTGTGTGCAATATGAAATATAATTAACTTTGGATAAAATGCTTTACTTTATAACTTTAACACATATAATAGCTGAAATACACAGGCTTATATATACCTGTGTCTATATATGTAATAGACAGGGTATGAGTATAGACTTTCAGATGACCCACCACTCTCCACACTATCTCATAACACTGATACACTTGAACACACACATGTTAAAAAGATAAATAATCACTAATATACGTAGTTCATGTTAAACCAGCAATCATCAGTTGGTCCAGATTACCATCTCTACACATATATGCTACAAGTGCTCAGATATATATTAAGATAGAAAATCCTCCTACTTTAATGGACAGGCTTCAATCTACTCCACCCTCCAACTCTTCAACCGTCTATCCAATTGAAAATCCGATGATGGAAAACTCAAAGGCCACCCTGAGGCCGAGATTATTGTCACATATAGTAGTGTTACATATATGCAGAATGAAATACTATATTTAACTTTGGATAAAGTTTTGCTCTCATAACTTTAACACATAAAGTAGTGTTGTATATGTGCAGAATGAAATAATGTTTTAATATTTTTGTGTGGCAATGTTTGAATGTCAAAGAAGTAATTATAATCCCAGTTTGAACTTATATTAGAAACAACATTGTGAATTATTTTATTATTAATATTACAATCTAGTTGTGGAAATAATTAACAGATAACCAGGAAACTATTTGGGCTGTTATAGCATTTGTGGAATAATTATTTGCTTGAGCAGTCATTCTTAATCTTTGACACTGATAGATCAAAAGTAATAAAATATTTCAATTTTGGAATCACGCTTAAAATAAAGTAATACAATTCCATTAACTTTGAAGATAACTTGATTAGAATTATACATATCCTACCTTTTAAAATATATTGGATATACAGAACCTATGCATAAATCCATTAATTTATAAGCATTCCATATAAATGGAGATGAAGAAGTACACAATCAACTTTTAAGATTCTATATTATATAAAAATATATTTAATATATATTTGTTAAGTTTAAAAAATATGCTATTAATTTATTGATTGATAGTTCATATCTAAATAATATATCTTTGAATCCAGTATAGTAATTTAATGAATATATATTTTATGTTTTATTTACATTTTATATTCTTTATAATGTTCACGATGTTATACGATATATATATATATATATATATATATATATATATATATATATAATCTATTGTATATAAAATAATTGCTTGTCAATTTAGATTTATGATTGAGCATACTACAGGGATTAAAGAGAGTCAATGATTAGGAACAGTGTTTGCATAAAGATTTAATGATTAATTCAACAAACTTATAACACCTATCAACACCACCTGAGCCTAATCCTATATGTCTTTCCAGGTTTCTGTGCTTATATTCATATCATAAAATTAGGTATTATTTTTTAACACTATCTCATCTATGATCAATCATAATGTTTTATTACATTTCCTGCCTGAATTCATGTTTGGAAGATTGCACGTGTCTTCCAGTTGAACTGATAGATTAATCAGAGTAATTTATTTTTATTTATTAAGGAAGTAAGTGTTAATACTATTTTAATGTTATATGGCTTTTTCTGCGCTGGTGATCTAATCTGCAAAATAATTGTTTACAATTGGTGTCAAAGTTGGGAGTGGAATGAGTTTGACATTGGTAAATTAAAATGTAACAATTCTTCATATTATTTTGTGCTGGTGGTTAATCTGCAGAATAATCATTCCCATTATTCTGTATATCATTTAAGTTTGTTTCAGTGATGGTGGTTAATCCACTGAACTTTCTTTAATTATGCTAATAGCTCTGATGATGGTTAGAAAACCCACAAGATACTTACTGATCATTATTCCTTTTTATGATTGAATACCCACACAGCTATATCATTGGTTTTTGTTATAAAATGTATGTTTGAGCAGAGTCCCCACATATTATGATGCTTTCATCATTTTCCTCATCCTTATGTTCATCACACATGTTCAGTTATCAACCATAACAGGCCATTCAAGTGAATTATTGTCATAATTTATTATAGGTCAATTATATGATATTCCAGCTGAGTTGAAGTTCATATTCCCCTTTTGTTTTATTATCTCATAATGATCAATTTTCATAGGTTTATTAATACCAATTGTTGTTGTTATTATTATAATTATGGATTATAGGTGCATTGGTTCAGATTTTGATGTATTGGAGGTCCCATTGAATGAGTATTTGGATCTATTCTTGTCCCTATAGGGTTTAAATTAAATCCATTGGCAATAAAATCTTAGATTGTATTATTTATCTAATTAATGTACATTACTCATGTAGAAATAATTACATGTGATGTTATTTTATGTGATTTATTTTTGTTTATTTAATTTTATGAAATTGTGTCAACCAATTATTATTTTAATGTTTATTGAATCATGAATACATGTGGATTTTACAATTTAATTTATCTGTGCCATTACTATTTACAATACATACAATCAGAAATTCATAATAGTAAATAGATAATAATATTAGGGCATATATTGTCTCCGATGATGTATACAAGACCTAGTGAAATATTCAGAAAGTATCCTAATACTTTTGTTATTGGGCAATTCATGATGTGCAAGATAAAATAATAACTCATTTACCTTCTATATCACCTACTCTTTGCTTGTTAATTCTGAAACATAATCCAGAATCTATTATTTATATTGAAATGAATAAATAAACCTTCTAGCCACTATAACAAGTGAACTTATTTTCTAAAACTAGAATGGATGCTTTTTCTATTATAATAAAAGGCCTCATTGCTATGATTTGATTTGATATTTCAGTTAATGAAAAAAGAACCTAAAGTTCATGTTTCTTATCTTGTAGTGCAAGGCATATACATATAAAGCATTTCTGTAATTAAAACCTGAGTGCATTGGAGCTACAGCCAGTCATATTATGAACCTGATTATAGTTATCTTGTCAAATCACAGGCATTTACTATATAATTTTTAGAAATTTTAGAGATTATATCATGTGGTCTATGGTCAGCTATGGAGTCTCAAGTAAATAAAATCATAAATTAAAGTTCTACATGCCATTTTAAGATATAGTCATTGAACAGAATAGTTATAAACCATAAATTAAGATTCAGGTGTAGTTTTGGAATCCACTCTTTAAGAAGTATAGTTAATTAAAAGAGTTCTCTAATTTAGTTTAGATACTATACATACCTTTATGTAATGCTGTGATATGTCTTTATTATGTACCCTGGCTACAACTGGATTATGTAGTAACAGCTTTGTTTTGTATCATTTAATTTTAGCCTGTTATAGTCTGGGTAGGACTTTTCAGTCACAGTTTTTGGCTTCCCATGTGAGACAATTTGCTGTTAACCCACCTTTTGGTTACAGTTTTTGGTGACTTTCAACATCAGGTATGATTTAATGATGATGATGCATGTGGGATAAACTATTCCAGTTCATCAATGGGCTAGATATTTGATTTTTAATATGTGTCAGCATGACAATTTGCTTCAATTTTGGTACCAACAAGAGAGTCAGAAATCAGGTCATTAAAATTCTTGATATTGTCAAAATTTGCATACTAAAGTTTATCAACCATATAAATAATTATCAGGTGACAGATGCACTATAACAGTGGAAACATATTAATTTTTTTTTCAATGCTGTATTACACTTAAAATTACTTATATGGATCTCTGGTGCCAATAGCAATTGTCTTCCAGAATATGCTAAGAGATTTTAATAAATTGTGAGAATATTATTGAGGATTCTTAAGTTGTCATGATTATTGGTGATGATTATAGTTGGGGTTTAGATCATGTTAATATAGATATGATATATACCTTCAGAGATAGATTGTTGGTGGTGATGATTTAGAGGTTGGTTGGTTTAAACTGATTTAATTCATAAGTTATTGAAATGGAGATATTATGAAGGTGAGAGTTGTATTAAAAGATATTGAAATATATATTTGCTATTATTAAAAAACACATAAATTGAGTGATTCCAAAGAGATTAAACATCCGGAAGAGACCCAAGTGGTTTCCACTCCTAATCACCAACAAAAGATTATGTTGATGTTTAAATGCATGGAAAGAAGTTAGAGCAGCAATTTCAGTCTTAGAAAGAGATGAAAAAATTAGAAGAGCAGTCTCAGTCTCAGAAAGAGATGTCTGGAAAGTTAGATTAATACTCTATGTACTTTTAAGAGCAGTCTCAGTCTCAGGAAGTGGTGTCCAGAAAGTTAGCTGAGCCACACTATGAAATTTGAGGAGCAGTTTCAGTCTCAGAAAGATATGACTGGAAATTTAGATGAGCACTCTATGAAATTTGAAAAAACAGTCTCAGAAAGAGGTATTGAAAAAGTTAGATAATTTTGAAAATAAAGTTACAAGTTTAGAGATTAACATAAGTGAACTACATGAGTTTGTGCAAGAGAAAATAGAAGCTGCTAGGGTGAGACCAGTGGAAGAATGTAACCAGAAATTTCAATCATTGGAAAAACAATTGTAATACTGCCACAAGTGAATCAGTTGTTAAACTAGAATAAATTAAGACTATCTTCCTAGATTATAAGAAGCATTCAGAAGTTGAGCTAGAAAAAATTTGAAATAATTTTATAATCCACAAGGAGAAGGTAGACAGCAGGCTGAAGAATCTTGAGGAAGGGATAATAAACTCAAGAAGTTAGTTGACAAAAATAACATGAAAAATGAGTGAAATGAGTAGTAAGATCCAAGAAGTGGGGGTCCAGTCAGTCCAGTTCAGTCATAAAATTAAGGCTGAGATAGAAGTTAAACTTTAAAATATCAGAGAGACTCACTTAACTTTTGAAAAAGGTATGTTTAAATACATGAGTGAATTTACTATTAAAAGTAATAAGAAATTACTGGATGAATTTGTAAACAAATCTAAGATGGAAATCAAGGAGTTGAGAAATCATAGGCAAAATTTAGTGGTGATATAGAAAGAGTACAGAAAGAGGTGAAAGAAGTGCTAAAGGTGTCCAAGTGAATTAAATGAGTTTAAGGAAGAACAAAAAATGATGGTGGAGAATGTAGTGTAGAAAATGCAGTTAGAGAATAGGATGGAAAATATCTAAAAATGCAAGGGATTCAGAGAGAGAAATTGTAATTATATTGACCAAGGCACCAAATGTTATGCAGATAAGATAGAGCTCAATGATAAAGAAGTAGTTGGTTCAAAGAATAATTTTACCAGTCCCAGTTTAAGCCAGATCTTTCCAAAGTCATTAGAAAGTGATCCTGTAACCCATGATATAAAGAGCACTGATGCTCTTAAGTTCTTGACAATTAACCCATTTAAGGGGAAATATTCTGAATCCCCCCTAGAATTTCTCCAAAACCTGAAAGAGTTGTTCACCTTGTGCTCATTCACAGAGAAAGAAAAGCTATCTATATCTAAAAACCACTTTTATGTTGTTGCTAAATATTGATGGCAGTCTCTATTTGATTGTCCTCAAGCATAAGGAGACTTTAAACACCTGATATTATCTAATTTCTGGGATGATGATCACCAAGATAATATATGCTATCACATCATCTGGGAAAATTATAATACCAATAATGGTAATTGCACACAATTTTTCCATGCATAGGTGGGCAAGCTCAAAATGTCTAATGTCTTTCCATTGTCTGAGTACCATATAGTCAGGATCCTGAGGCACAATTCACCTTGATAGATTGAGTGATCTAGATACAAAGGTGAAAAGGATGCTAGGAGTTCTCATAATTATTTACTTGTTAACATTAATAATGTATCCACAAGAGGCCCTTATCATAGAAGAGGTCACCAAAGTAGGAGTTGTAGTCATAAATGACCAATTCCTTATTAGGGTTGGTGATCAACCTGATTTAGCTAATAAGAAATCAAATAGTGATCAAACTTTAATTAGTGGGTTTCACCCATCCCCATAGAGAGAGATTTAAGACCTACAATGTGCATAGTCTAATTCCCATACCTCATAAAAATTAATGTCACTTATATGTAATTTTAATGTGGTACCATATTCAGGTTAATGAATAAGCAAATAGAATAGAGAAATGTTATTAGTAGATTGTGGAAATAATTGAAAAGGAGAGAATATTAGGGTGTAAGTTTTCACAAAGTTTTATGAAATAATTTCAGAAGAGAGAGTATTCTGTAGGGAGTGTAAACTGTAACTTTATGTTTTGGTATAAAATATATAGCTAGGTGGAACTAATTAAAATTTCCTTCTCTATAGTCTTCTAAATGACTAGATTATCACAGCTCGCTAGTACTTTGTATATTTGACACTTGTTTTCAAATTAATTGAATGATGAGATTATATAATTCCATTTTTTGTCTTTCTGATTATATATTTTTTAATATATTAGTTTTGTTCTGTTTCCAAACACTAAGTTGGATAAATTGTGTTTAACCTACAAAAAATCCAATTGCATATTATATCAAGTTTACATTCATATCGGCCATTCAAACCAATTGTGCAAACGCTTTGCGAGTGTTAAATAATAAATGAATGCCTTCTGATCAATACAAGATATAGAATTTATGCAGGAATAAAAAGGATCCTCTTATTCCTACAACTCAAATATTTATATATGAGCAAATCTGAAGTACTTGCACAGAAGGTGTGACGATAGAACGGTCACTTTTAAAACACCATATACAAAGTCTGAACGATGACGCGATGAAATTTCCTAGAATTTACTAAACGTCATTCCAACTGAAACTTAATCATATATATAAGTAAGCATTCATTTTTATAATGTCTGCATATAATTGTAATTTACATTCATATCGGCCATTCAAACCAATTGTGCAAACGCTTTGTGAGTGTTAAATAATAAATGAATGCCTTCTGATCAATACAAGATATAGAATTTATGCAGGAATAAAAAGGATCCTCTTATTCCTATGACTCAAATATTTATATATGAGCAAATCTGAAGTACTTGCACAGAAAGTGTGATGATAGAACGGTCACTTTTAAATCACCATATACAAAGTCTATATCTTGTATTGATCAGAAGGCATTCATTTATTATTTAACACTCGCAAAGCATTTGCACAATTGGTTTGAATGGCTGATATGAATGTAAATTACAATTATATGCAGACACTATAAAAATAAATGCTTACTTATATATATGATTAAGTTTCAGTTGGAATGACGTTTAGTAAATTCTAGGAAATTTCATCACGTCATTCGTTCAGACTTTGTATATGGTGATTTAAAAGTGACCGTTCTATCGTCACACCTTCTGTGCAAGTACTTCAGATTTGCTCATATATAAATATTTGAGTCGTAGGAATAAGAGGATCCTTTTTATTCCTGCATAAATTCTATATCTTGTATTGATCAGAAGGCATTCATTTATTATTTAACACTCGCAAAGCATTTGCACAATTGGTTTGAATGGCCGATATGAATGTAAATTACAATTATATGCAGACGCTATAAAAATAAATGCTTACTTATATATGTCAAGTTTAGTAAAATAAAAACAAATAATTATTATCTGTTTTTCTCTTTAAATAATCCTAAAGATTATTTTAGTTTAATTAAAAGATTTATCTAATTTCTCTTTAATTAATTGGTGGAATACTTAAGATAAACACATTTCTTTTTTTTTTTCATTTTTTAACAGATATGTAAATGAGAAGAAATTTAATTGGTGGAGAAACAGGGTAGAACTTGCTGAGAGATTTTGTTTTTTTAAGAACAGCTGTAGTAATTGCAAGTGGTGGAAAAAGAAAAGTAAAAACCTATTCTCAACGCCATCTATGGCACTGTAGTGACTGGCAGCAAAATAAAAGTGCCCCTCATAAATCGAACTAAAATCTTCCTTAATTTCAAGAATCAAGACAGGAAAATTACGTATTCGAATAAGGTAAGCCTTATTTTATTATTTATCACATGGAACTGCGGAATAAATCCCGCATTCCAAGGTACATAAAAAAAAATCAGCCGAATATGGAAACGGCCATATTAAATATTCGTAGCGTGAAAGCCAGAACTAACCCTTATAAAAAGAAATCATCAATAACTTCAAAAAAAAATCCATACTAATCCATATAAATTTAAAATAGCATGTGCTAAAAATTATCAATATTTATATAAAAAATCTACAAAAATTCTTCAAAATGATAATGTTCACAACAAAGAATCTACCTCCGCGAAAGAAAACTTAAGTGAAGATAAGTTTCCCTACTTAACTTCTACAGAAAATGAAACACCTATGGATTCTCATCCACCAAAAAATAAAGTATTCTTAAATCCAAATACAGCCCAAAATAACAACGAAAAATTAAAACAGTTAAATGACATTCAGATTTTAAATGAAGAAAAAATTCAATCGCAATTACGAAGCCCAAGCGTAAACATAGGGATAAGCGCATGTAACGTAAACCAAAATGAGCAACCTCTGACTCATAATGCTGATATCACTTCTAAATTAACGTTAAATCAACATGAAATGAAACCACAAACAATTAAGACCATGCCAATAACTGAAACAACTAAAAACAAACAAATATTAAATATAGAGGAAAATAATTACATTGATAGTCAAGGCCGTCGGTCTTATGAAAGCGGCGAAGATACTCTTTCTGAAAGTAAAACGGAAAAAATCAAAAATAATAAAAAATCAAAGAAAAAAACACAAAATCCTGATATAATATTAAACAATACATCAAAAAATAGCATTTCGTTTAACAAAACTTACGAATATTCTACACAAAATGGACTAACCACTTACACTCACGATTACAACGGCTCTCTGCCTCGTGAAGGAATCATATCGGATTCTAACATAAATAATGGCCAGGCAAGACTGGAAATACAATCAAAAGACAGATTAAACAATAAACAAGATGCAAAAAAAATAATTTATGGAAATAAAATAGAATCTAAGGAAAATGCAAAGCTCCAAATTGAAAATATAATAGTCGGCGGTTCCTCGTCTTCCAAACCCACGCTTCCGCTAGAGGCGCTGATCCAAAATCCACACAACGTTAAGTCAAACAAAGTCAAATCACTGATTCTTGCTTCCACAGCCGAACCTCCCTTAAATCTAGCTATTTCACAAGTTTTGCAAGAACAACAAGAGACATGTTATGATAAATTATCCCAAATTAAACCATCATATGCAAATATAACTAAAATAGGCACAAATCAAAACGCAAATATGAATAAAGTAATAAATGAAAACAGCTCTACTGGAAACTTCGCACTTCAGAGCGAATATGATACAAATTACTCGGACGCATTTAGTTCTCCCATGCTAGATATAATAGAACAAGAGATTGAACAGCAAAACAACACAATACAAAACCCACTTCTCCCATCTGAATTTTCCACAGATAACTTTAATGATGAACAGTATGCTTCTCTCAGTCAAAGCTTCAATCAATCGATCCCATTAAAACTACTGAAGTCACTATCCAACTATAGCAATGACAAAAGCCTTGTTCTCGCCATAACAGACGAAAACTGCTCATTATATAAGTTTCCAATCGAAGCGCTATGTAGCCTCATTAAAAAAGAAAACATTGGTGAGGGTATACAACGAATTCTAACTCACCCTAATGATCGCTACATAGCAATCGAATTTTCTTCATATGCGCCCAGAAATAACTTCCGTAACACGTATAAAATTATCCAGAATAGGTTTATCACTTATATAGATTTAAATAGAACTGCAACGCTTACAGGAAAAATCAAAAACTGCGTAATGGGTCTCGATGGCATTCAACTACAAGAACTTCTCGCTGATTTTGGCAAAATTTCCAATTTTAAATATCTCCCAATTGATGGGCACATACTATCAAACACCGCATCATTTAATATACACTTAAATAAAAATTCCAAACCAACAGATATACCAACAACGTTAAAACTTAATGGAGAGCCAATGATTCTTACATTTATCGGAGTGAGACCACAGTGTTTCTACTGTGGGCTCCGCACGCATCTTATAAAGGACTGTATAGCCCGAATCTGCACTCATTGTGGTCATAATAAAAATAGAGCACACAAATGCCAGCAGCAAATTAACTATCAGGCAAAGAATCAGCATACATCCGATTTACACTTTATTCCAGAAGATGACTCTGGACAAACCCACACCACGGAAGAATTCAGAATTGTTGAAAATCGGAATAAAAAAACAACCACTTATCCGAATTCAAAAAACTCCACAGGACATGCCTCAAATTCTCAAAACTCATCACAAATTAATTCAAAAGGTTTTCTTAACAGCTACAGAGACCAAACAAGGCAGCAACTTAAACTAGACTTGCCATCTGATAAACACGTAATAAATATTACCACAAGCACAAATTCTTATAATTCCCAAAACAAACAAACAAAAGATTTCTTAGAACCACCCCAGGTACAGCAATCACACTCTGACTTACCCACACCATCCAGCACAAGCCACAACATAAAACATATGCAAAAACCAGCACAAAATATCACACATCAGAATCCGTCAATGTTAGGTGAAGCCAATGACATACAGATTAATCCAGACATAGAAACAGATATGGATTACATAACACAAACCTTATACAACAAAAAAAGAAAGTCAACAAAATTTGCACAAAGCAGTTCTGAGGAAGATGAACAGACTGCTTTGAATTCAACCAATTTCGACTTAAATAAAACTATAAAAAATCACTCTTACAACAGCTCAAATACTATGCAAGATAAAAAAAGGAAAATAAAACACTCTAATACACAGGACTCTCACTCTGAGCCAACAGACACCAATACAGAAGACCTTTCTACCTATAGCCTACAACCTCCTGCATCTGCTCACATGGTTCCCTCACCTAAATCCTCTGAACTTGCCTCTCCAAACTTAAACAGCCCGCAAGCGGTACTTACTAGCGATCTAAGAGTTGATGGATAACCTGCCGTGCAGAGTAGTAGGGATCAATGTGAGAGGTCTAAACACCCTCACTCGTGTATATGCCATTAGGCATTTTTTTTCCTTTATTTCTCCTCACATTTTATTCTTAGGAGAAACCAAATTCCATCAGCACTCCAACCATAATATCCAGACAGAGCTTAGCAAACTTGGTTACTTAAAATTAGCCATCAATAGCTCCGCTGCCGAAGAAGTTGGAGTGCAGCATCCTAACATCCCTATAATTATTCATGGAAGGAACTGAACCTTTCTCTTCATACCACATAGGAAATAGAGATCATTTTGTTAAGACTGCTGACCTTCTTGAACAACAAAATACCAAAAAATCAATTGTTCCAAATGGTCTACATAAAACACTCAGAGACTTTTTTAATGAAATTAATTTGTATTATTAAAAAAAAAAAAACACTGGCCAACTATTCCCTTCTTCCTGTTCCCCATATGTATATAACCATATTATCTTTTTTTACTCACAATATAAACATATATATGCAAAATGACTCAAAAGAGTAAATGTAATAATTTTTATAGCAATAATAAAATTCTTTTTGAAAGTAAAAACCTATTCTTTCTTTTTTTTACTGTTAAACATATAATGAAAATGAAAACTTTTTTTTTATAAAAAAAGGAGAGAATATTAAGACAAAGAAGGAATTTAACATTTTCTTAAATAATTTAAATTGTAATATTATCAAGTGTTAATAGCAAAATGAATAGCTAAGTCTTAACAATTCTGTTTAGGTCTTCCAACTGTCAGTCTAGCCACTAATAATCTTTCAAATGCCTATTCAACTGAAATATATTGAAATTATTTTTAACCATGATAACAGGAA
This sequence comes from Epiperipatus broadwayi, assembly GCA_028023455.1. Classification (NCBI taxonomy): domain Eukaryota; kingdom Metazoa; phylum Onychophora; class Udeonychophora; order Euonychophora; family Peripatidae; genus Epiperipatus; species Epiperipatus broadwayi. Next base: position 210,129 of record JAQFVV010012938.1, read on the forward strand.
CAGCGGTGCTAAAAATCATATTGCTTACAGACTATACTTTAATCTTGGATAAAATGATTTACTTTCATAACTTTAACACATATAGTAGTGTTATGTATGTGTGAAATGAAATATATTTGATTTTAGATAAAATGTTTTACGTTCATGAACTCTAACACATATAGTAGTGTCACATATGTGCAGAATGAAATACTATATTTAACTTTGGATAAAGTTTTGCTCTCATGACTTTAAGACATAATGTAGTGTTGTATATGTGTGGAATGAAATACTGTTTTAATATTTTTGTGTACCAGTGCCTGAATGACAAAGAATGAATAATAATCCCATTTTGAACTTATGTTACAAACAACATTGTGAGGTATTTTATTATTAAAATTACAATCTAGTTGTGGAAAGAAATAACTGATAACCAAGAAACTATTTTGGCTGTTAAAACACTTGAGGGATAATTATTTGCTTGAACAGTCATTCTTAATCTTCAATACTGATAAATCAAAAGTAACAAGATATTTAAATTTTGGAATCACACCTAAAATAATGTAATACAATTCCATTAACTTTGAGAATAATTTAATTAGAATTATACATATCCTACCTCTTAAAATATATTGAATATACAGGATCTATATGTAAATCAACTAATTTATAAATATTTTTTATAAATGGAGATGAAGAAGTATACAATAAACTTTTAAGATTCTATGTTATATAAAATATATATTTAATTTGATATGCTATTAATTTATTGACTGATAGTTCATATCTAAATAATATGTCTTTGAATCCAGTGTAGTAATTTAATGAATATATATTTTATGTTTTATTTATATTTTATATTCTTTATACATGTGTGAGGTTCATGATGTATATAATCCATTGTATATAAAATAACTGCTTGACAACATAGATTTATGACTCAGCATATGATAGAGCTTAAAGAGAGTCAATGATTAGGAACAGTGCTTATGTAAAGATTTAATGATTAATTCAACAAACCTATAACATGCATCAACACCACATGGCCAAATTCTTTGTTTTTCCAGAGTTCTGTACTTATATTCATATAATAATATTAGGTATTAATTTTTATACCATCTGGTCTATTATGAGCCGTTATCTCAGTAATTTCTTATAATAAAGTTTTATTACATTTCCTGCCTGAATTCATGTTTGTAAAACTGCATGTATCTTCAAATTGAGATGATAGATTAATGATGAAAATTTATTTCTATTTATTATGAAAATAAGTGTTAATACTATTTTAATGCTATATGGCTTTTTCTGTGCTGGTGGTCTAATCTGCAGAATAATTGTTTGTCAGTTATAATATTCTTCATATTATTCTATACTGTGGTTAATCCTCAGAATAATCATTTCTATTATTTTTATGTATATCCTTTAAGTTTGTTTCAGTGCTGGTAGTTAATCCACTGAACATTCTCCAATTATGATATTTGCTCTGCTTATGGTTAGAAAACCCACAGGGTACTTACTGCTTTATTATTTCTTGTGAAGATGAATGCATCCACAGGTATATCATTGCTATTGGTTATTAAATGTATGTTGGAGCAGAGTCTCCATACATTAGGAAGCTTATATTGTTTGCCTCATCTTTATGTTTTTATCATACATGTTTAGTTATCAGCCATAAAAGGGAATTCAAGTGAATTATTGTCATAATTTATTATAGATCAATTATATGATATTCTAGCTGAGTTAAAGTCCAAATTCCCTATTGATTTATTATCTCATTATGATCAACTTCCATGGGTTTATTAATACCAATTGTTATTATTATAATTATTATAACTTTGGAGTATAGAAGCATTGGTTCTGGTTTTTATGTATTGGATGTGGCATTGACAGGGTATTTAAATCTATCTTTTTCCCTATAGGGTTTAAATTAAACCCAATGGTAATAAAATCTTAGATTGTATTATTCATCTAATTAATGTACATTACTCATGTAGAAACAATTACATGTGGTGTTATTTTATGTAATTTATTTTTGTTTATTTAATTTTATAAAGATTGTGCCAACCAATTATTATTCTAATGTTTATTGAATCATAAATAAATGTTGATTTTACAATCTGTGCCATTGTTATTTGTTGCACATAGAGTCATAAATCCAACATAGTAAATAGATAATAAATATTAGAACACATATTGTCTCGGATGATGTATATATGACCTTCTGAAATATTCAGAAAATATCTTAATATTTTTTTTTATTGCACAGTTCATGATGTGTAAGATATAATAAAATCCCATTTACCTTCTACATCCACTTCTCTTAGCTTGTTAATTCTGGAACATAATCCAAAATCTATTATTTTTATTAAAATGACTAAATAAATCTGCTAGACAGTATAACAAGTAAACATTTTTTTCTAAAACTAGAACTGATATTTTTTCTATTACAATAAAATGTCTCATTGCTATGGTTTGATTTGTTATTCCAGTTAATGAAGAAAAAACTTAAAGTTCATGCTTCTTATCTTGTACTGTAAGACATATACCTATAAAGCATTTCTGTAATTAAAACCTGAGTGTATCTGAGATACAGCCAGCCATATTATAAAGCTGATTATAATTATTGCTATCTTGTCAAATGGCAGGTATTTACTATATAATCTTTAGCAGTTTTAGAAATTATACCATATGGTCTATGGTCAGCCATGGAGTCTCAAGTAAATAAAATTATAAATTAAAGTTCTGAATGTAGTTTTTAAGCTATAGTCATTGAAGAGAATAGTTATAAATCACAAAATAAGATTCAGAAGTGTAGTTTTGAAATCTAATCTTTAAGGAGAGTAGTTAATTAAAGGAGCCCTATAATTTATTTTAGGCAATTAATGTACCTTCATGTAATGCTGCAATGGATCTTCACAATGTACCCTGGCCACAACCAGATTATATAGCAACAGCTTTGGGTTGTTTCATTTAATTTTAGCCTGTTACAGTCTGGGTAGACTTTTCAGTCACAGTTCTTGGCTTCCCACATGAGTGGATTTGCTGTTGACTAACCTTTTGTTTACAATATATATATATAAAATACATATTTTGCGGGTTCATCCATGTTAAAAACTTTTAATATCAATATACTGACGTTTCGACTTGGTCACACAAGCCATCCACAGAGTAAAACTTTTAATATCAATATACTGACGTTTCAACTTGGTCACACAAACCATCCACAGAGTTATAACTCTGTGGATGGCTTGTGTGACCAAGTCGAAACGTCAGTATATTGATATTAAAAGTTTTTAACACGGATGAACCCGCAAAATATGTATTTTATATATTTAACCCGTGCAAATCTTCGTTTTAACATATATATATATATATATATATATATATATATATATATATATATATATATACAGAAAAGAAGATAAAAAGGACAATGTTGGTAGCATAATAAGTATTACATGCTTTGCAATTTTTTTTAAAATTTAATTGATTAAAGACAATATGAAAAAAGAAGTAGATTGATCAAAAATATATAAAATACTGTTTAGACGGAAACAATATTTAGTAGTGAAGAACCAATACCTTATACTATAAAATAGCACAAGATACTCATCATGCTGTATTTATTAATTACTTTGGATTAAAATTTCTATACAAAAGCAATTTCATTATATGTTATATGGAAACAATATAGATAGGTTGAGCTTAATATAAATATAAAACCAAAAATACATAAAAATACACATAAATAAACTGCTTCAATAATAACTCTAATCACAGAAATGAAACCATTTTTCTTTAATTACTGCACTATCTAAAAACTGAACTCTCATTTTGCAAGAAACACTTTTCATAAAGAATATATATATTTAGCTGTCTAGAGGAATGCTAGTTTTTTTAATGCAAAAACAGCAATATGATTTCTTTTTTTACTAATGCAAATATGTATGACATGATAATAACATTTCACTATTCCATAAAATGATCTTTTTTAAATCAGTCTATTTCAACATGGTTAAATAAATGTTTTTTATTAAAGTAATAAGAAGAGAATTCCTTTATTATTAAATGCTTTTATTTACCATACACTATAAAACAAAAAAAAAGCTTCTTCAACTACAATTGGAGGTTTTAGATTTAACTTGAAATAAGAGCAAAGAGAGGATGGGGCATCCAGAAATTAATTAAGACAATTACTTGTTATGAAAAACAGAGATTGACTTAATTAATTTCTGTATCCCCCAAGCATTTATTTCAAGCTAAATCTAAAAACCATAATTGTGGTGAAGAAACAATTTACTTGTTTACTTTTTAGTACATGATAAATAAAAGCATTTAATAAAAAAATTATCTGTATTTATTTTTAGTTTTTTTAGTTTTGGCACTGTAAATATAAATGTAAAACTATATTATACTTTAAATCTATTTGATACTTAATGTGAACATATATATATATATATATATATATATATACATTAAGTATATATATATATATATATATATATATATATATATATATATATATATATATTAAAATCATAAAACTATCTAGTCAATAAATAATCAAACTTACCTCAAATTTAAAACTCAAACAGAGTAGACTTTCTTGGCTAGACTGGTTGAGTTTTGGATTTGGGATAATTTTGATTATATATATATATTCAAAAAATCCAAGTCATATATCACATGACTTGTTTTAAACTTGTATTACAGATATGTAATATAGGGAGCATGCTAATAACTCTAACAAGCTTTTTATCATAAATGTGCAAGAGAAAGCATTTAACAATCTCTATCTAGAATTATATCTATTCCCAAACCAGTTTTGATATGTTGGCTTTTTTCAGTGAGGCACTAGGACATTCAGACACTAGATCTAAAATACCAACTCAACACTAGCATTTATCTAATATTTAACTATTAAGTAGAAAATCTGATATTTTTAGACATGTATATGTCTTCAAATTCAGCTATCTAATTTAAATAGCTATATGGGTCAGTCTGAAAACACTTCAGCCTCACCATATATTAATAGCATCAGTAACATAACATACTCAAAGCCTCAAGAAAAAAATTATATTAAAAAAAAAACCCAAGTCATATGTCATGTGACTTATTTTAAGCTTATATTAAATATAGGGAGCATGCTAATAGCTCTGAAAAGCTTTTTGTCATAGATGCCACAAGAGAAAGCATTTTAAAATCTCTATCTAGAATTATCCCTATCTCCAAGCCCATTTTGAGCTGTTGGCTCTCCTGAGTGAGGTGCTAGTATTTTAAGACAATAGAACTAAAATAACAATTCAAGGCCAGCACTTAGCTAATACTTAACTATTAAGTAGAACATCTGAATTTTTCAGACACCTATATGTTTTCAAATCCAGCTAGCTATTTAAATAGCTATATGGGTTGGAAAACACTTCAGTCAACAGCTCAAAAACAGTTTATAGATAAATATTTTTAAATGCTTTCTTTTGCAGAACTTATAATAAAAAGATTGTTAGAGCTATTAGCTTACTCCCTATATTACATATCTGTAATACAAGCTGAAAACAAGTCACATAATATATGACTTGATTTTTTTATTTTTCTTTGGGCCTTGAAAAGGTTACATTGTTGAGGCTATTAATATATGGTGAGGTAAAGTGTTTTCAGACCCCTATAGCTATTTAAGTTTGATAGCTGGATTTGAAAACATATAGGTGTCTGAAAAATTTAGAATTTCTACTTAATAGTTAAATATTAAATAATTGATGGCCTTGAGTTGTTATTTTTGATCCTGTGTTTGAATATCCTAGTCCCTCACTGAGGAGAGTTAACAGCTCAAAACTGGTTTGGGGATAGGGGTAATTCTAGATAAAGATTTTTAAATGCTTTCTTTTGTGGTACATATGAGAAAAAAATTGTTAGCGTTATTAGATTGCCCTCTATATTACACACACATATATTGTAATTTTTGACATAGTTTACATATATAGTTTTATATAATAAATTGTTTTTCTCACTTCACCAATAAAAATTGTAATTATAAATATGCAATTTTTTCGCATGTGTTAGTGAAGCTGTATTTATAATATAATGTTTAATATGCCCACTTAGGGCTTTTGAGAGTATTCAAATCTCATATTCATAGCTTTATGAATGAAGACTATCTTCATTCATAAAGCTATGAGTATGATATTTGAATACTAAATCTTGAAAGCACTAAGCAAGTATATTAAACAGCTTTGAGTATGAGATTTGAATACTAAATCTCAAAAGGAACTAAGTGTCATATTAAACATTATATTATAATTACAGCTTCACTAATGCATGTGAAAAAAAGAGCATATTTATAATTACAATATATAGTTTTAAAGAAATGAATCCAAAATTATTGTGAATATTAAAATGTACAATTTATTTTTGTAAAATTTTTAATCATTAGTAAGTTGAACACGATATTATTGTAATAAATGATAATTTAGTTCTTTATTTATTGTAAAATAATAAAATTGATTTCTATAAAATATTGGGTTTCCAAATAAACTTGGAAAGTTGCTAAATGAATTAAGAAAAAAAACTTCTTGGATCATTTGCTTTCAAATTTTAGAGGGAAAATATCACTTCTTTTGTGCTGCTTATAGAGTTGAAGCCAGAAATTATTTTATTTTTACATATATTTATATGGAAGCAATGGATTTGTAGACCAGATCCACACTTCACGTTTTTCTAGATTACTAGAATAAGATCAATTCATATCCATGCAGGTTAAAATGTTTGTAAAATTTTCTGTCTGCCATTTTGTAGACATTTAAATTTTAGGCCAGTAAAGAAATGATTAAAATATTAATTTTCTATTAAAATGATAAACCCTACTAATATTCCGTAGCATCAAACAAAAGAAAATCTATTAACAAAATGGTAATGGATTTTTCTAATTAATATAAAATTAAAATAGAAAAGATATTTCAATTATATATTCTTCAAATCTACATTTAATTAAAAATAGATTTGAAACAATTAAATCATTGAATTTATTGGGAGAGTGTATCTCAAAAAATACAATACAAATATATTTTAGGTTAATAATTGTGGACATCAGAATTCCAACATAGTCACTTAGCCTGGAGCATATAAAAAAGGGAATTTCCCAAAAATAGTCAAAAAGAGTTTAAATAGCCCAAGAGAACAATATAGGTCAGCCAGTCATAGTTTTTGTCAGCGATTGCCTGATGAACCTACGCTGGTTAAATTTTTAATAAATGTCTGGAAGCATGGTAGTTGATAGACAGTTTTTAACTTTCCCATCTCCAACTGTCCCAAAGATGATCATCCAATGCCTCATGCTGGAAAAACTTCGTAAAATGTGTAAGTATGAAATGCTGAACTGTTGACCTCTCTTATTTAAATACATAGCTAGCTATGCCTGTGCGGAAATTCGTATTTCATCGTGGGATCAAAATTTCCACAAGGACTCTTAATAAATTAAGTAATATGTTCCAATTTGTTATTTCCAATCACCTAATTTATTCTTTTAAAACTCCAGTGACCCACTAATGTAAATTTTACTTTTAATGTCTTCTAAAATGTAATCTTCATAATGTAATTTAAATGTTTAACTTAATATTCTATAAATTATGCTTGCTATTACTTAAATCTAATGCCTTTGCTCTCATCCTGTCTGTCTTAAAGTTATGCCTCCTAATATTAAACTTCCTTCTAATGTGGTTTAGAAAATATTATTATTAATTACTTAAATGAAATGAATATATGCCAATTTTGCTCCATTTTGACAAAAGCTTTATCTAAATAAATATTTTGCTACCTATTTCCTGAGCAATGTTTGTCAGTAAATAAAAAATGAATAATTTTCTAGCTCTGAAAGATGAATACTTGGAGCAATCTTTGTTTTGTTGAAATGAAACCATTTTATATGATTATGTGTTTTTTAATATTTATACATATACAGTTTAGTTGTGGAAAGACGTTAGATTCAAGCATGAGATTTTATTTAGTTTTAATTATTTCATTTTTAAAGAGTGAAAGGGAGGGGATTTAGAAAATTATACTCATGCTAAATATAAGAGGGTAATAGAATGTTAAATGAAACGATAGTGGGATTTTGTGTTGAAGGAAGAGATGTGTTGCTCATAAAAATATTCGTAATAATAATTAATGCTTAGTTTATTCTTGTTGGTTTGATCTTGGTCAATCCATATACATTTATGTAATCTTTATATATCAGCACAATCATCTAGTTAAATTCTAAAATATATTCTCCAGTACTCATATTTTGCCTTTCCAGCATTTTGCTTGATTACTTGTCTTTTGCTCTCGGTGATCGCTAGATCAGAACTAGATCACGTGATAATTTCACTGGTCATTAATTTTCTCATCAGGATATAAAAGACAAAATGGGAAGACTCAGGGTAAGCAGAAATTAGATAGCCTTGGTGATTTCCATTCTTTCACCTGAAATATTTTAGGTTTGCCAATAATGCAGATCATTCTTTCTCTATTTCTTGGCATCATGGGAATGGAGTGGGTGAATTGAGTCTATGCTGGTAATGTAATATTGAATGCTGGGTTTTGTTCACTTTCTTTTGTTCTGAGAACATCATGGCAGATTGCCATGATCTTATTAATTTATATATTTTAAAAATCTTAAAATATTTATTTGCGAATATCACGATCCACTTATCTTTTAAATGTGTCACTTTCTTTGATGCCAATTTCTGTAGTTTGAGTTAACTATTTCTCTCTTAAAATAATTTCACTCATAATAAAGTTCATGTTTAAAATAGACTCTTTAAAATATTTATTCCATATATCTCAGATTTGGGTGAGCGTCTTTCATAAATTGCTAATCGTTTACATTTGTTAGATTGGCATATAAACTATACTGCTCTCTTGCCAGAGGCATAATAAAAGACAGAATAGAAATTTGTGTTAACTGACTTATGAAATAAAAACAGAGATATTAGATAAATTATACCAATGTTTTATTAAATATATATATGTGAATTTAAGCTACCTATAGTTCATCTCTATTTATTCATTCTAAAATTATAATTTCTAATTAATTATTGTGCTGCTATCTGATGACTCAAGATCACACAATACCATTTTTATAATTAAGCATTGGATAGATCTAATTAAAGTAAATAATTAGAGTTAGACACTCAAATTAGTTGAGGCTCATGTTCCACCATTGATGCTAGTGGGCCAGAGTGTGGAAAAGATTAATTATTTACCTCGAAAATGTTGTTAATTAGTTGACCAATTTAGAGAGTGGTTAAACAGGGCAGAAATCCATTAGTATTCTTTATCTTTGATCTCACATATGGTTGGATTCAAGGTACTTTTACCCAGGCTGTGAATCATGTTGAGTTAACATACAATTTCGACCAGTACAATATAATGCAATTACATAGGTAAAGATTTATGTGCTAGTTTTCTTAATATGAAACTGTAAAAAAATGTCTCAATATTCAACAACACTTAAGCTATCAATCCTGAAATGTTTAGGGATAATATGATATAAATACACTTGAATCTTATAAGGAAACCTGGTAGTTAACTAATTGTTTTTTAAAAGAAATTATCCAATAAGATGTGGATTAATACATTTTGTATAGTTGATTCCCTCAATCATAGGAAGCTATTATTTAAAGGAACTCAGTTACAAAAATAAACTACTGATAAATTTGAAATATTAAAGTACAATAATTATGGACAGAGATCTCAAATTAAAATTATATTATTGTAAAAGAAAGATGAGCTCAATAAAAACATAAGATAACTGAATAGAAGTCCTACAAAAACTTTGCTCAATAAAAATAATTTGTTTCATGTATGTTCTCTATTCTGTTATGTATACCTAAATATAAACTGTTACATTGTTTTATTGCATTTTGTTCAAATATTTTCCTCATTCTAATTACAAGTAGACTATTTTATATTGCCTTAAAGTTATTATTATAAATGTGGAGAGGATAATGATCAAGAAACATGCTTGGATCTGCATAAAAAAGATTGTTCTTAATGTACATCCAGTCTGATCATTATTATTAAATTAGATTAGTAATAAAAAAGAAAAAAATGTATAGTCATTCCACAATGTATGCAGTCATCTGTTGGTATATCATATTCCCTTAAGCTTAATTTAATTCATAAGCTTTACATTTTATTATATTTTATCAATTACTATTATTAGTATAGTATACTTGGGCAACATTGCTGCCGCAATAAATATTACTAAATTTTTTGCCCTCTGGGTACTTTCATTTGTCAAAAACTCCAAGGAAAAGTCTTTTAATATTAGCCAAAGTCTATAAGATGCTGATTGTTTCAGATTTTTCTTTCAAATTACATCAATAAAAGTCTTATATTAAAATCTATTATATATATAAAAAAACTACAGGTCATTATTACTTAAGAGATCATTAATACTGTGTTCTAAAATTAGAGGATGGTGGCATTTTTCTGAAAAAAATTTAAATGATTTTCAATGAAGGTGAATATTTTCAAGTCAAAAATGAAAGGAAAAGTCTACTGCTTTTAGTGTATGATTAACATTACTTTGCATAGCTATGAGAGATAATCTTCTTGAAATATATATAATCTAATGAGTGATTGGTCATTTTTTATATACTATCAAACAAATTACATATAGAGCACTATGACTGAAACTCATAACCTCAAATTATATACCCACAAACATGTACATGTACACTCATGCATGTGTTTAAACATACATTAAATGTTATAAAAAAAAAATCAGTTTTAAATAAATTTGACAATATGGATGTGGTTATTCTCTTACAAATGCATGGTGTAAATCCTTGCATCAACTTGTAATCACAATCAGAGATTGTTTTTTTAGAGAGAAATAAAAATAATATAATAATATTACATCAATAAACTTATACTAAAAATGAATAATTTAGAAAAAAATATAAACTGAAAAATTTAAAGAAAAATATAATACGAATATGTAATAAATATATTTTAAATGAGGTTTAAAGTTTATATCTGTGCTAGAGATAATCTCTAGTTTAGAAAATGATTAACAATAATCATTATTGTATTTATCTGAGGCAAATGGTGCCATGGTTATGAGTGGAGTGAGTTTGACAATGATAAATAAAAATGTAACAATTTACTATAGATACTCTTCATATAATAGAGATATATATGGGAGATAGTGATCTGGGCCAACTGATGAGTGCTGGTTTAGCATGAAATGCATCTTGGGGGTCATTTGTCTTTTATTGTATCTTTATTTATATGAATTTGAAAAGAATGGGGAAGCATGGAGGTTGTTTAATATATCTATAAAGATATTATACATGGGAAACAGAAAGATGAATAACTCCATGTGTATGTATGTTTAAAATTAAAAAAAACCCCACATATATATTAATTTTTAACTGAGGTTTAAAGTTTATATTGTGTTGGAGATAATTTCTAGTTTAGAAAATGATTACTAATAATCATTATTGTATTTATCTGAGGTAGATGGTGTCAAAGTTGTGAGTGGAATGAGTTTGACAATGGTAAATAAAAATGTTACAATATTAAATGTTATCTAGATCCATTCTCAATATCAATCCAGAAAATAGAATTATAGAAAATGTATATATTTTTATATAGCCTGAATTATGAGTGGATTTTTTCATTGTATATTATAAAAAATAAACTAACGTTGAATCTGCAGTAACATTCTTATATATATAAAGTAAATACATCAATTTAAAATTAAATTACTTGCCAACAAATTAAAAAATTAATTATCAACGATTTTCATTCGTAGAAAAACTTTAATTTACTGCTGATTAGTAATTGAATTTTGAATTGGTGTATTTGTTTATTATATTGATTAGTTTGGCTATCAACATTTGATATTATATATAAATATTAAATTTATAAATAAAAAATCTTACAATATTATATTTATAATAATATCAAATTAGGTCATAAAATAAACATTTCTCAAACGAGTTTATTTCTCGACATCAAACTAAGTTAACTACATTAAAATTATTCTACAAAAAAAAAAAAAAAAAGAGAAAAGGATGTTTTTAAGATTGAATTAGTTTAATTATAAAAAAAAAATTGCCAACATAACTTATTAAAACTTTAATGTTACATGAATAACAATTTTTAATAAATTCAAATGCAATAATTTAAATTTCCACAGCTTGAATTTGCCGTTACGATATTATCAATTTAATCATTTATTATATTTTATGTGTATATATATACACATACAAGTGTGGGCATAATGTAATTAAATAAATTATAATTAAATGTAATTTCCGATTTTGACCAAATATCAAAAAATACTGTTAACGATCTTTTCAGGACCCCTGTACTTATTAGATTGTTATGCTAATGGAAAGTGATAAATTAACAGTTTAAGATAAGAAATAATAGGTCTTGCAATTTATTAACAAGAGAAAATGCATTACATGCTAGATGTAAACATAGATTCATTTATATATGTCTTACTTCTAACATTTATAGAAGAATTCATTTTCATTGGCATAGCGATATAGTTAGTACGCAATTGCTGAAAAATGTATTAACATATAATATGTGCTTCTTAATTAGTACAAATACAAAATATATATATATATATATATTGTAATGGCATAAATAAATAAAGATAATTCAATGTAATGTGATAGCTATAGTATGGATAAGCGGTATGTCATTGGGAACTATATAGTCTAATATGCAAACATTTATAAGTTAATAAAAATGATGAGCAGCATGCAAGCTAGATAATTTATGTACAGCAAGGTGGACATCATTTATTAATCCAGTTACAATGATCAACTTACAGTTTGTAGTCAATGCGCATGTACAAGATATGAAAGCTTTAAAACTTTATATCAAAATATTGAAATAAGAGTAAAGCAATGAACAGATGTATCAAATCCCTGACAGATTTTGCATTAATTCCAAAAATAAAATAAAGAACGAAGTAAAAGTTAGAGATGAAGAACACCATGGTAATTGATAAAAATATTAATTTTATTATTATACAAAATGTATTTAATAATAATAATAATAATAATAATAATAATAATAATAATAATAATAATAATAATAATAATAATAATAATAATAATAATAATAATAATAATAATAATAACAATAATAATAATAAACAAAGCAAAGCAAAACTCCATATAGTAGTGCCACCTGTGATAAACGGAGTAATCAATGGATGCCAGAAGGCTTGTGCATAAAATCCCTATCTAATGCCTACTCATCCAAAATCCTCAGACTAGTTTCTGGCTTGTGGCCTTTGTCAGTGAGGAGCTTTGGATCTGAGAGCACTGCATCTAGACCTTAGGATCTAGTGCGACCCTCTAGCAACCACCCTTTATCTCTACTTAACTACAAAACTATGAGCATGAAATTGAAAACACAAAAAATATTTTCAATCTAAGCTCAATAGCTTATATAGTCATATGGGTCTGAACTCAGTTCAGCACCCATACATTTTGGTGTCTTTGGCTCTTTAACAACCATAGCCACCACTACCCCATTAGGCAGAATTGGTGTTAAACCAGCAAGCATCACATGATCACATCTCCAATACTAGCACATAATTGTTTATAAACAAAGCAAAGCAAAACTCCATATAGTAGTGCCACCTGTGCTAAACAGAGTAATCATCCTAAGATCCTAAGATCTAGATGCAATGCTTTCAGATCCAAAGCTCCTCACTGATGAAGGCCATAAGCCAGAAACTAGTCTGGGGATATTGAATGCATAGACATTAGATAGGGATTTAATGCACAAGCCTTCTGGCATCCATTGATTACTCTGTTTAGCACAGGTGGCACTACTATATGGAGTTTTGCTTTGCTTTGTTTATAAACAATTATGTGCTAGTATTGGAGATGTGATCATGTGATGCTTGCTGGTTTAATAATAGTAATAATAATAATAATAATAATAATAATAATAATAATAATAATAATAATAATAATAATAATAATAATAATAATAATAATAATAATAATAATAATAATAATAATAATAATAATAATAATAATAATAATAATAATAATTATACACTCCTTATCTATTTTGAATAATAATGTTACAATCTTAAAACAATATTTTACTTCAGTTAAACAAACTAAATTGATGTAATATAATGAAATATCATTTCAAAGGTTTTTTTTTGGAATATATTATTATTATTATATGATAATAACTACAATAATCACACATACTTATTTACCATTTATGTTTTAGTTGTGATTTTGAGTTGGATATTAGAATCCTGAAACAGAGCTGAAGTATATCTCATTAAGAGTTGGCAAATATTTATCTCTCTCTGTGTAATAAAGATTATATATATATATATATATGATTTGCTTTGAGTTATAAATTTTTAAAATATAGCAAATATTAAATATTTTATATTTTATCACATTAATAAAAATCAATAACTTAACTATAGTAATCACGTTTATATTAGTTTGCTTATGCACAACAAATATTAATTAATACACTTTTTATGATTAATATTTGTTAAATAAAAATATTATTAAGATTATACTTTACATCGAATGTCTAGGGAAATTATTTTTTTTATAAAGTAAAAAAAAAATATTCCCATTTTTTTAATTTGCCCTGGATAGTGCGATATTAAATAAAAATTATTAATTATTCTCAGGTATTTGTCTGTTTGGGTACACCGATAATCCATCAAAGCCGATGAAGTAATAATTAAATAGCATTATTATGAATAAACATTAGCTTTCAATGTGCAACTTTGTTTTTGAACCACATTTTTTATTCTTTTGCTTCCTAGTTGATAAATATTCTAAATTATGATATATTCATTAATTTTGAAGACTTTTGTTATACAATACTTATTCATTTTTAGATTGTTAATGTTATACTTTCCATGCTATAATTTTTATGAATTTTGAAGATAGACTTATGTTATAGAATTTTTATTTCACCCTAAGCTGCTCCACTCATTTTGAAGAGAGATTTGTGTTGTATAATCCAATTATTTTATGTTAATCCCGTCATGCATTCTCCTGGAAAATATAATAGCAAATGTGAGGACAAACTCCTTCCACTAACTTATTAATTTAGAAATCCATGTTTTTTGATTTGTGATCACTTAAAACATAAGATTATTACACAGTTTAGTTTTAAAACAGGAGTTAAAATTATGTGTCTATTTTATCCAAAATCACATTTTTTTTTCAAAGCAGGTAATTATTTTAATAAATTTTTATTACTTTTCCTGCTTTATGTCTTATAAAGAAACTCATTTACAAAAATAAAAATAATACTTTTATAAATAATAACAATTATTATTTAATAAACTAGAACATGATACTGCAGACTTTTGAGATGGAAGAGCCAAATCTGACACTCGCAACAATTTAAAAAATATTCGAGAGCTATGAATATATTTTTACAAATAAGGAAATTTAAAGAAGCACTATAACAAGTTATAATATTAATTACACTTTTATTAAATGTAGATTAAATCACATGAAAAATTGCTAGCATTGGTTTAATTAGTGTGAATAATGAGCTTGCATTTTCTTAGAAAGTTTCTGTATGTCCGGTTAGTAACTAGTGGTTTTTAGTTTAAAACATGATTCCAAGTTGACATCAGTAATTTGGTTCCTCAATTTACATTTAATAAAATTCATGTTAGAAAATGATTGCTCACATAGGCATGTAGATCCAAAGATAGTGAGAATAACAAAGACAATTTTTTCAACTCATGATTTGAATCTGGATGCTACTCCAAGTAGTAAAAATCATAGAGTCTATCATCTATAAATTTTTATTGACTCTACTGGTTCTGTTAAATCAAACTACATTTTTCTTTTGGTAGTTTTTTTAGTTCAATACCAAGACAAACAAATTTAGAGCTCCATAAATCTTTGCTTATCAAGTCCAGCAATTGTACTTCGAAATTATCGACATCAATATTAAATGGTGAAAATTTTAATTTTCTCACATTAGCATTAATAGGATTCTTAATAAAAGCTAGAGTTGCTTTATCATGCTGTCATGTTTAAAATTGTTATCTTAAAATAATTTTTATTAATGAGGGCATGGTTTTCTCAACGATATTGAGACAAGTTTGGGAAATGAACTAAAGTTCCCCTCACTAGATTATTAACAAATAGAATCAATTTCTTTTCAAACAAAATAATTTCTTCTACCATTTAAAAAAACAGTATTTTCTTTACCTTGTAATTTACTATTGAACTAATTCAGTTGTGATATAACACCCACCATGAAATACAATTTTTGCAAACACTGATCTTCTGTTAATTCTAAATATTGAACGCCCTTGTTGTCAGAAATAGTTTGATTTAATTTATGCAAAATGCAAAACGTTTTAACATGTTGCCTTTGGAAAGCTATCGAATCCTGTTCAATTGGATAGCTGAATACTCACTCTCCATTTGACATAGCAACTCTTTAAATTATCATGGTTAAGTCCTCTTACTGCAATACAAGTAATAATCTTATTTACCAAGTTCATAACTTTACCGGTTTCTTCTGGAAATGTTTGTGCAAAAAGTGCTTCCTGGTGAAGTATACAATGGAAAGTAATCACTTCATGATTAGCATTTTTTTTTCAGAATTGAATCAAACCTCTTTTTTGATCCCATTATACTTTTTGCACCATCAGTTTCAATTGACACAATTTTATCAAGTATATGTTTTACTTCAATGCATTCAATCACAACATTTACTATGACCTCTCCTTGTATTTAGCCCTTGAGTAGCAATAAGCTTAAAGTTCTTTTGTTGGAACCTCAGATGATATATACCACATATAAAGGGATATCTGGGCTGTAACCTTGATGCCACATGACTCATCCACTGCAATTGATAAAGTTTAAGAAAATTTAACATTCTCAACTTGTTGGTTGGCCACATTTAAGGCCATTTTAACTGTCTTATCTGCTACTATTTTGGCAGATAAATTGCTTTTAATCGTATTTAAAATCTTTGTTTCATTTTAGAAATCACAAAAAAGTTCTTCAGATGCTTTAACAAAACATTTTTTGTACTCACGATCTGTGTATAGTTTTCTTCCCTTAGTGATTTTTTGACTTATTACAAAGCTTGCAGTAGTAATGTTATTTGCAGACTGTATCAAATAATCAAATACAAAACTTGATTTTTTAATATTTTTCTGACCAATTGCTCTTTTTCTCCTGTCACAGTCAGGATGTTTTATGGCAAGTATCCTATCACGGACAATATATTTTATGGCAAATATGGCATATTTTTGTCATGAAGTGTCTCTCCAAATTAGACTTCTTGTTTTGTGCTAGTGTTTCTTGCAAATAGGAAGGTTGAAAGATACTCCAAGTTTTCACTAAATGTAAAAGATTCAGTCCATTCAGTTTTAAAATCACAATGCTCATCTAATGTTTTTCTTAGTTTTTTTCTTTATAGTCATGGTGAAAGACACAGTTAATATTGTATTTTATTTAACACTTTATATTCAGTTTACACAACTATACAAAAATAATTAAACGTTTCTCTTCTAGATTACATATATTCACATTCCTCCAGTGCAAACATTGTCTGGTCCACCAGAGGGCAACCGTGTGCCCACTTACTAATCGCATAGTTTTGATAGACTTATAAAACAAATAAAATCAAGATTAAGTTAGTAAAATCTTTTAAAAATTTTATAAATTAAAACTATGATAGTTTTAGTTTCAATTTTATTACAAAGTAGGAGGCCTGTATAACCTGGATTTGTTTTGGTTTTATCTTTATTTCTTATGATTTTTTTTATTTATTTACTATGTTTTTTTTTGAATGTGTATTCCAAAGAACTACATATGACTTGCAAGCTATAGGTTGCCTATTACTGAAATAGAAAAACAAATATATTTTTTTATTATTTATCCTAGATACCAAATAACAATATTAAGTTTATACATGTAATATCTTAATATTAATATATATATTTATAATGTAATTATTATATTTATTAAAACGTGAATACACATCACGTATTGACCAGATTATTTATTGATAACTAAAAGGAATTATAATCCTTTATTAATTATACTTTAAATAAATCTTTTTAAACAACAACAACGATAATAGAGCTTTTGTTTTTATTTCTTTATTTTAATTTAAAATACTTTCTATCCCTTATATGACCCTGATAGTTTAATATATATATATATATGCTTTATGCTATAACTACTTACGCTTGTTTACATACACATGCAAATATCAGCTTTTCAAGCTAATTGAGCACGTGCCTTTTGAGTGTGTTAAATAAATGAATACTCTCCTCTTCAATCCAAGATATAGTATTTATGCAGGAATAAAAATATATATCTTGGATTGAAGAGGAGAGTATTCATTTATTTAACACACTCAAAAGGCACGTGCTCAATTAGTTTGAAAGGCTGATATTGGAATGAAATATAATTGCAAGCACGGCGCTAGATAAAATATTTGCTTATATACACATGCAAAGTAATTTTCTCAGAGATTTAAAACATCTCGTCATGAAATAGAAACTTTAGTCTGGGCGAAAGGTAAAACAATTATAAATAAAACTAAATGTCATGTGAACAAAGGTGTGTGCACATACATAATCACCGAACCCTACATTCCATAGAAAATTAAATGAGAAAATGAATTAACATTCTCTTACATTGTATAAATTATATTGTTAAGGGTTTTGTGTACACAAGGCATACTTGGAGATTTAATAATTTTCAAAATACTTATTCTTAAAAAAAAAAGTATTCTTTTAAGTCATTTCATTAAAAGATGTTAAAGCATTTGGTTATAGTCAATCAGCAATGAGGGGGAAAAGTGTTAAGTATTGCTTAAGAACTTTGTAAAATTAAGATAAACTGATTAAATAAGTTTTTAGAAAAAATAAATTCCAAAGAACTAAATCTGAACGTCTTTTGTTTACATATTGTATAAAAATTGTGAAAAATGTATAGTAAGCTTCTTCAATCCTTCTGCAATGGTAAGCTATTCCCAAGAGAATAGAATTTAGTGAGTAGAGAAGTCAGTGTCTGCTCCCACCATCCCACAGGAGTGCAAACTAGAAATTTTACAATATAGTCAATTCAAGCTATTGCTGTATATGTCAATTAATTGCTGAATGGGTCTATATGCCTATATTCTTCAAGTATGCCAGATGTTACACCAAGCCATACTGCCTTGTAAAGAATCATTACTGCTTCTCAAGAATGTAGTATCCCACATATAGAATATATAAAAAAGGCAAAATGGGACAGAGGAGAAGTGAAGGAAATCCTCATCATTCCTTAATTAATGAATCAGGTGAAACAGCACAGATTACCTAGAATCTGCTATCTCATGAATTATAAAGCCAATGAGAAATAGAAATGTTCCAGACATCATTGCTGTGTTTTACAAAATGTCAGTTACAAGAAAATTGTAGCATGAAGACACCTTTATTTTACAAACAACCCTTTGTGAAAAAAAACACAGAGACATTGGAACTCTTGTCACAAGCTTTTTGATAATAAAAAAAAAGCTGGTAAATTTTAACAATTTATATTTATTTATGTATTTTCCTCTTGCACTTTTGTATTTTATTTTAATTATTTTAATTAATATTATCTTTATGCATATCTCTAGTTTAACATATAGGTTTTTTTTTGTTACTAATAATGGTTGAGAAAGTATTTAATTATCAGTTGTGTTAGTAAAAAAAAATACATATGTGCTATATTCTTTATTGAGCAATCATATGATGAATGGATGATTACTTATATATTTCCTTTTATTAATTCTAAAAGTATTGCTATCTTAATCTAACGACATTCATTTGTTTAATATATAAATATTTCCCTCACCATTCCTCATCTTTCTCTAAGAGTTTATTTTTTAGTGGAAAGTTATGGAATTTATTTTAAATATTGGATTAATTTTCTAAGTAAGATAATCATTAGATAATTCAGAATAGTTAAATAGATATAAGCTACTAGTAACTAATTAAATTATAAACATATAAATTTTAATTGGGCATATGCGTTTGCCAAGAGAAAGAGTGATTGAAAATTACTTTTCTCTAAATGTATTTAATTTCATATTGCATGTTTAGGAAACACAAAACTATTATAACGTGATGTGGATGTATTATATATGTGTGATATGAGAATGAATGTGTATGTTTAGAAATGTAGTCTTTGGTTGGAATTCAATTAAATATTGATAGATTAAAATTAATACTATGGTATTTGTAGAGAAAAAATTACACCAAAATGGTGTTATTATCACGTGCCATTATAGTGTGTAGTTTCTTATACAATCTTAAAAAAGGTCAAATCATGGTTAATATAAGTACTTCCTTTGATTTTCAGGTTCTGCAATAAGTAATTAAGTATTTCTAATTCTTATAGTTTTTTCTTGCTA
Organism: Epiperipatus broadwayi; assembly: GCA_028023455.1. Classification (NCBI taxonomy): domain Eukaryota; kingdom Metazoa; phylum Onychophora; class Udeonychophora; order Euonychophora; family Peripatidae; genus Epiperipatus; species Epiperipatus broadwayi. The sequence continues at coordinate 230,544 of JAQFVV010012938.1, forward strand.
AGATCTATTTATTCTTGTGAAATCATTATTAATGCAATTGAATATTTTCTGCCTTATCTTGATAATGAATTTAAGTACATTTTAAATTATAATAATCAAATAGTTCATATCTGATTCTTGTCCCTCACTTATATGATGCTTCTTTCTAGATACAACTATGCAAAGGTGGGTTAACCTCCTCTTGCATATGTTGATGATTATGGGCAAAATTCTTTTGTTATTATGACCTAGCATCATAATAAGTTGCATACTATATTGGAAATATTTGTAAAATGCTATCATAGCCTGGTGTGTAGTTTTAATCATGTTGATGAAATAAGTGCCATGATCTGTAGATTACCCACAATTTCATAAATATATATCTGTTATCATTATCTGTGGGCCAAATCTTCTGACTCTTCCCAATCAAAATGAATTCATAGTCTAAATATTAATGATTAATAAGACTTGACATTGATGGTTCATAGTGTAGTTGTTTAGCTCATTGCTTAGTTAATACGTAGACTCTAAAACCTGTTGACCTCAGTGAAAATGTAACATGTTGGATCAAATCCATATTTAGCACACTTAATTATTGTTATAATCAGTGAAGGAAACATATTCATGTATTATATTTTTGTTTTTATAAACATTTATCCTTAATAAATAATCTATATATTCATTACATCTTTGTGTTTTATTTATAGCAATTTATATTTATATTTTACATTACTTAAGAGTTTTTTGTATTTCCCTGACCTGAGCAAGATATAAAATAAAAGGGCACACATGTTTAATTATAAGCTCTAGTCATGTGGAAAGGAGGGATATAAATAATGAGGTTAGTCTTTCTACTATCTGTGATAATGCTTATATAGAAATTACACACACATGCGAGTTAGTGGTTATTGCTTCATTCCTGAGATTAATTTAACTGACTACTGTATCTGGTCATTATAATATATACTCATGAGATCAACAAAAATAAATTCTATTAAGTGAAAGTAGACTTTTTTATTTTTTTAAAGATATTAAAGCAATTAAATAACGGAAAATTAAGATAATCTATTTCAAACGTTTTATTTTGTTATTACAGTTTATACCACTGTATTTTTCATGTGATAAGTAAACATTAATAGAATGCTCAGTAATGATGGTTATTAACTAAGTCATTGCAAGAAGACATCCAAAAGTGATAAATAATCTGCCTCCTTTATATTTTTATTCATCATAGATAAAGTCTAAATTATTGCTTTCATTCTCAGAAAGATGACATGTACTAAGGATTTTAGAATAATAAATCTAAGCTGGCATTTGTTAATGCTTTTAATTTTTTTCACCTTTTGCTGTAAGTCACTTTCATGAAAAAATGACTAGATAAATTAGAGGAACTAAAGTACAGCTGATTTAAAATGCTGATATGCATTTTACTGTAGAAAGATATAAATATTAGGAGCACCTGTGAAGTTAGAATCTTAGAAAATGATAAAGCAACACATGTGGGCATTGTTTATTAAAAAAAGAAACCAAATTAGTTATTTACTTGTATGAAGAATACAAAATACAGAAAACTTCAATTTATGGCTAACATGATTTATACAAAAATGCAACACACAGAGGGTACCAATAGCTCAAACAAGCTCTTAATAAATAAGTGCGGTATGAGAAAATATTTAAAATCTCTATCCAGAACATTCTTATCTCCAGACATTTGAGCTTATGGCTCACATCAGTGGAGAGCTAAAATATTCGGACACCAGACCTAAAATATCAACTCAAAAAAACAGCATTTATTTCATACATATATTTAAGTAGAAACTCTGAAATTTTCAGACATGAAAATGTCTTTAAATCCAGCATAGGCAAAGCCTTAAAGGCAAAATTATAATAATTAAGCAAGTCATATATAACGTGATATTACTTTTATAAGCTTGTAATTACAAAAATGCAATTATTATAATTTTACCATTAACACTTTGGCTATGCTGAGGCTATTAAAATATGGTGGATCTGAATTTAGTTCACTCCCATATAGCTATTTAATTTAGATAGCTGGATTTAAAGACATTTTCATGTCTGAAAATATCAGAGTTTTTACTTAAATATACGTATGAAATAAGTGCTGGTTTTTTGAGTTGATATTTTAGGTCTAGGGTCTGAATATTCTAGCTCTCCACTGACATGAGCCATAATCTCGAAAACAATTGGTCTGGAGATGAGAGTGTTCTGGATAGAGATTTTAAATATTTTCTCATACCGCACTTATTAATTAAGAGCTTGTTTGAGCTATTGGTACGCTTTCTGTATTACATTTTTATATGACTTACTTTTTTGATTATTATGATTTATACAAATACAAAATGTTTTTAATTACATAAAATAATATATTAAAATTATTATGGGGTATTTAATGTCATAACTGGAAAACGGTTGAGAAATGAAAGAACTATAAGTAAAGTGGAATATAAATGCTGAAATGAAAACAATTTATTTATCGAATTTTCAACGTTATGTATTACGAATTTTATTTTTGAAAAAAAATGCAAAACCAAATGTGCATTCATGTAAAGACACAAAAATAGATTACATTATGATTAATGAAAATAGGTGTTTCAAGATTGTATCATAATAGAATCAACACACAGAAAGTTATCATTAAACAGCAAGAAGTAAAAAAGGCCCACAAATATATTCTTATGTTTAGCATTTCATTCTAAACACATTTAAAACATATTTTAATATTAGCATTAATTTTAGACTGTATCCGAGTATATCATTATTGTTACATTTATAATCAATGTTTGCAAATTATAAACCTAATTTTAATTAATAAAAAATGTTTTAGGGTTAGCAAAAATAATATACACATCTGAACTAAAACATTCTGGCAGGGTTAGAAGAACTACAATGAAGTAATTTTCAAATAAACCTTACTTCATTTTTCAATGTAAATTTTATTTTACTTTTAGAATAATAATTAGCATGTTAATTATATGATTTCGAGCTTATCTGGTTAGTTTAATAATAATTATTATTTGTTTTGCTTTTTATTTTTAATGAAAATAAACTTTTTCTTCATTAAATCTTTATATTTTTGAAAATAAAAGAAATATAAATTTAAATAATAAGAAAGTAATTTTAAACATAATATTTCAATTATGCAAATAGAACAAAGTTATAAACAGAAATAAGTAATCAAAACAAAAGACTTCATTTTAACCCTCTAACCAAAATTTGTACATCAATGGAAAAAAATATTTTTACTAAGTTTTTATTATAATTTTTTACTAAACGCACATTATTATATTAAGTAATATTTACTAAGGCTGTAACCTTTAGGAATAAGTGTCTGAAAAATTCGAAGGTAGGGACCTCTACAGGTCTTAGCCACAAGCTTACGCTAGGAAGAAAATAGGGAAACCCTTCTTTACTTCAACCTACTTTTATATATGAATAGTTGAAGCTGAAGTGGTTAGATCTAAGAGTGTGAAGCTATTCAATACTTTACTAATTAAGTCCACAATTCTTATTACATATTAATACTCATGAAATCTTATGATTTACAATGAGTCAATGGAAAGATCTTATAGTAAGAAATCTATTACGATATTTTAAAGTTGTAATTATAAATTTTTATTAAACGCACATTATTATATTAAGTAATATTTACTAAGGCTGTAACCTTTAGGAATAAGTGTCTAAAAAATCGAAGGTAGGGACCTCTACAAGTCTTAGCCATAAGCTTACACTAGGAAGAAAAGAGGGAAACCCTTTATAATTACAAGATCTTTCCATTGACTCATTGTAAATCATAAGATTTCATGAGTATTAATGTATAATAAGAATTGTGGACTTAATTAGTGAAGTATTGAATAGCTTCACACTCTTAGATCTAACCACTTCAGCTTCACCTATTCATATATAAAAGTAGGTTGAAGTAAAGAAGGGTTTCCCTCTATTCTTCCTAGCGTAAGCTTGTGGCTAAGACCTGTAGAGGTCCCTAACTTCGAATTTTTCAGATGCTTATTGCTAAAGGTTACAGCCTTAGTAAATATTACTTAATATAATAAAGTGCGATTTAATAAAATTTATAATTACAACTTTAAATTATCATAATAGATTTCTTACTATAAGATCTTTCCATTGACTCATTGTAAATTGTAAGATTTCGTAAGTATTAATGTATAATAAGAATTGTGGACTTAATTGGTGAAGTATTGAATAGCTTCACACTCTTAGATCTAACCACTTCAGCTTCACCTATTCATATATAAAAGTAGGTTGAATTAAAGAAGGGTTTTCCTCTATTCTTCCTAGTGTAAGCTTGTGGCTAAGACCTGTAGAGGTCCCTAACTTCGAATTTTTCAGATGCTTATTGCTAAAGGTTATAGCCTTAGTAAATATTACTTAATATAATAAAGTGCGATTTAATAAAATTTATAATTACAACTTTAAATTATCATAATAGATTTCTTACTATAAGATCTTTCCATTGACTCATTGTAAATTGTAAAATTTCGTAAGTATTAATGTATAATAAGAATTGTGGACTTAATTGGTGAAGTATTGAATAACTTTACACTCTTAGATTTAACCACTTCAGCTTCACCTAGTCATATATAAAAGTAGGTTGAAGTGAAGAAGGGTTTCCCTTTTTTCTTCCTAGCGTAAGCTTGTGGTTAAGACCTGTAGAGGTCCCTAACTTCGAATTTTTCAGACGCTTATTCCTAAAGGTTACAGCTTTAGTAAATATTAAGTTTTTATTAGTAAAATTAATTTAAGCAAAATATATATATTTTAGTAACAAAATTATTCTTTAAAATATTAAAAATTCCGTCCAAAAAATGCAACACAAAGTAATAATGACATTGTTGTTAATGGTGTGTTTTTTAACAGTAACCACTTTTTACTGTCGTTAATAAATTTTCAGTTGTATCAATTTTTAATATATATATGATACATATTTTATAGGTTCATAGGTTCATCCATGTTAAAATATTTTACGTTTCGACTTGGTAACACAAGTCATCCACTGAGTGATAAAAAGTAAAAAGACGATAGTAGAGGTGCTACAATCACTGATTTGAAAAAAAACATTAAAGTTCCACCAATAGCAAAAATGTTAAATTAAGAATGATTTTTAAAAAAATCTTTCCAAATAGGAGAAAGTTTGCTTGTATCATCTAGCTTATTGATACAATCTGGTCTTTTAAGTATCTCAATGGCTTCTCTAATTTTGCACTGGTATAGATTATCACATCTGGATATGATCCTGGTACTAGGAAAATTAATTTTTTGACCTGAATCCATAGTATGGAGTGAGAGTGCTGATGATGATGAATGTTGCTTAACTGCATTAACATGCTAATCTCTCCTAACACTGATGAGACAAAACATCAGTATATCAATATTTAAAATATTTTAACACAGATGAACCTGCAAAATATGTCTTTTATATATGTAACCTGAGAAAATCTTCGTGTATATATATATATATATATAAGAGAAAATCTATATATATATATATATATAAGCTTAGCAAAAAATATTAGCGAGAAACAAATATATATAATTTAATTTTGCATTAATAATGTAAAATAAGTTTAAAGAATGTGTTTAAAAAGTGCATTTTATAATTTTACAATAGTGTAAGAATAAGAAAAAATGTAAACTTCTTAATTAAACAAGTAATATATCTAAATTCACTAAAATGCATTCAATGGTGAATATCTTTTTATAAAGATAGACTGATTCATCTTCTTGAATTAGTTTTTCACTGAATGGTGCCAACCAATCCATATTTTAATTAGACTAAAATAAATTAAAACACATTTCTGTTTTAGTTTGTGCTTACAAGTGAATGAAAATGAATTAAAAAGATATGATAATTAGACAAGATATTTTGAATTTGATTGTAGCATAATTTCACTTCTTTTGGATCATCAGTCAAAGCTTTTGGAAGAATGATCAATTGGTTAGAGCCTTGCTTTAAAATTCAGTATTCAAGAGTTTAAGAATCCAGGATTGAATCCTATGGTAGTACTGTCACTGGTCAGACCAACAACATCTAATGAAGATGTGAGAATAATACCTCTTAAAATGTTGTGCATATATTAACCTCTGTGCTATTCTTACAGTTAAATATATTTGAAATACATTTTTTATAAAGAAACTAAATACTTATATTAGATGATAGTAATAGTCCAATATAAAATACAATTAGTATATAATAATTATTTTTAATTAAGTAATATTTTAAATTATATATTAGACTTTATCTTTTAATTTTTGAAAATATATAAATCAGAATAAAACACACACACACACAGCTTTAATTCAAGATCAGTAAAAATAATTAAAAAAAATAATTTAAAATTAGTTTTTTTTTTTTCATTTTATTTCTGAATTAAGGAGATATGGCTGCTTTAATTCAGTTACTAATATCTCCTCCCATTCTTTTAAGAAGTGTCAGTCATAATTGCAACATTTTATTTTTACCAAATCTTTATTCTATATCACATTTTGACAATCCTTGCATTATTTATTACAAATATAAGTTTACAAATAAAGTCATTAAAGTGCTAAAGCAAATACATAAAGATAACAATAGCTTTTTTATATTGAATTGAAACCTTTACCTCTTTATAAAATTATTGCTCAAAATATTTATTATTTGAATTCCATTTTTAAAACAGAAATGAATTATTATTATTATTATTATTATTATTATTATTATTATTATTATTATTATTATTATTATTATTATTATTATTATTATTATTATTATTATTATTATTATTATTATTATTATTATTATTATTATTATTATTATTATTATTATTATTATTATTATTATTATTATTATTATTATTCAAATTTCACAAATAATTTCTTCAAGGGTATTTATTTCTTTTCAGTAGATAATAATGACTTGTATTTTACCATAATTATGATTTTAAAACAGAAACCAACTTTCTCCATACAATAATAACATCTAGTGCAAACCATCATAAACATTGATCAAAGCCATAAACTATAAACTTGTCTAAATATATTAAATGAATAGATAGTAGACAGGAATTCTGATTTACAAACCTTCTACTATCCATTGATTTTTATGATTTACAATAGGTGACACTATTGTACCAATAAATTTGCTCCTATTTTAATAGATTACATAAACATATGAATAAGACAATTATTTTATATAGTGTGATGTTTTTTACAAACTGTAATATTTTAAACAGCATTACACAGTTGCACAGACTTTATCATGTGTTTGAAGTGTTTGTATTCATTCATTTTATAGTTAAAATCCAAAGCACATGTGCAACAGTTTAATGCTGTTTAGAATATAAACATATGAAGTAATGGTCATGGGTTAGTTTAATGGTATTACTATGATTTAAATAATTTGTCTTCTTAAAAAAATACATTTTTATTTGGTAATCTTGTAAAATTCATTTAAATGCATTGAAACTTTTTTTCTGCATAATCACAGTTTATTTGCTACAATGTGATATGAGCAAGTAATTGCTTATTTTTTATTATTATCATTATTGAATTATTATATTTAAAAATATTGTTTATGTGTGTTTATTTTATTATTTTTAATTGGTAAAAACACAATATTTGTAACAATTTTTGTTTCAGATATTCATTATGCTTATAAATAGTACAATAATAATAAAAAATACTAATAAATTAGCTCTGACTGTTTACATAAACACACACATTAAAACATTTCTAATATAAAGAAGGACACTATGTGAAAATAAAACACACATTGAAAATGTTCATTATCAAATTATGACAAAAAATTACTTAAATTATTATATTTTGGGTTTATTATAAAAACTAAAGATACAATAAAAATTATTTGTGTCAAGGCTGAAAATGAAAATATGATTACTTCAATGAAATATCAGAAACCATAAAAATAACTTTACAAAAATTCACCACATTTTTAGGAATAAAAGAAATGAATAAATAATTTATCTGTAATAACCTGAAGTTATTCAGTATAAGTCAATTTCTGTTGTTACTGCAGTTTATTCTAAAAAATAAGTTTTATATATTGTAACCGGCATGCCTCCGTTCTGTCTATATGGCCATTCTAGGTTGGTGTGCTATTAAGCATAATCAGACGGATGCAACCAGCTACACAAAATATGTATATAGAACGGATTAGTAAGAATAAATTATATTCAATTACTACCTTACCGGTTGAGTTTGACCTAATAAAATATCAAATCAAACTATATTTCCCAACCGATTGTTCTTCTTGATATAAAAAAATTATAAAATGGTTGACATAGCAAGTAATTACAGTAAAGCAAATCTTAAAACGAGGTTTATTTGTTGTCTAACATAAAACATAATTTCTATAATTTTGAGATATATCAATAATAATAAATACGTGCATAGAGTGATAGTATGAAATGGGTGTAAATAAGTTTATTATAAATGTTCGTTCAATTAAAGTTTATATGTATTAGAGTTATCTAAAGGGATACTTCGCATTCTTGATTCTCTTGGACTTATGATTAAACTAGGAGTTTATAAATTAGCATGCTAATATACGATTACCTAGGTAAACGGTCCTGGCAATTGATTCAGTCACTTCTTCGAACCGCGTTGTGGGCGTCCCACTTCTTTTGTAGAGCGGTTCAAATCCGGATAGTTTCCTCGTAACGGTTTCCAAATGGCACAGAGACGTAAGTAGGTGAGCAGGTGATTATCTTCATTTCGTTTGTGTTACAGGCTTGGGTATGGAGCAGCGTTTCGAACCGGCGCTCGAAAGTATTTCTTCTACTCGATCGTCATTTCTTGGACTATAGCCTGGGTGGCAGTTAAAAGTTCGCTAGAGAAAAAAAATTGTTTCCCTCTTTATGAGAAACTGGAATCACTTCTTTATTCCTACACCGCTCTACTCTTTTGTTTTAGTAGAAAAAAAAAACTCCCCTCCTTCCTTTGTCTTGTGGATCACGTTTTCACACCTACGGCCATCTTTGACCTTAAAATAATTTAATTACTCTCCCTTTCATTTTTTTTTTACATTTATTCTTTCTATAATTAAACTTATTACATTTGTTTTATTTATTTATTTCCCTTAACCATCACTCTATGAATTTCTCAGTAATTATTTTCCTTCTTAGAAAAATGTTTTAGTACAACAAAATTCGACATTTATTTTATTTGACAACTCTCATTCATTCTGTCACTCCCATTTACTAGCTGATAACGATCTTTAAATGTTATACCAAATTCTTCTACAACCACTAATTCTTATCTAACTCAGCTGTCATCTTATCTAAAATCTTTTTTTTTTTTCTTTTACTAACCTTTCCTTAATATTTGACCTAACTGAAAATATATATTATATTAAATATATGTGATCACCTCGTGCTATCACATTACACCCTCCCCCATTAGGAATTAACAGAATGTTAATTCTGATAATTAGCGTACTGCTCGTTCGTTTATTATCCCGCTAATCAGTATTGAATGTTGTGCTCAGTTTATTGTGACGACAAATGTTTGGAGCATTATGAAGAGGTCTCTAGGCTTCTTATACTATCATCTACCTTCATTTACAATCTAACCCTACCATTACCTCTATCCATACTAGTTCTTTCCGAATTTATCTTCCGGGAAGCACTACTGAATTAGCCTTTATTTATTTTGGGGTTTTATCTACTCTCCATACTTATAGGATATTAATCTAATCTCATATACCTCGACCCGCTCATAAAATATCCCTCGGTACGTACTCGCCTGTTTTTCCGTAACTGGCAGCAACTATATTCCTTTGTCACCCATCCACTCATGACTCCCGTTTCCTCTGATCTCATTTCCTACCCTTCATATTTTATATTATTCCCCTTTTTTTTTTTTCGTATCCAAGTGTGTGTTGTTGGTCATCATCTGCGTCCATCCTGAATGTACTATACTATTCATTAAATTTTGTCTGGCGGCTCTGGTTTTCTCGCGATCAGTCTCAAGGACCGAGCATTATAGGTCCCCTTTTCTTCAGACCCCTTTGTGACAACAAAAGCATTGTTACCAAGTTTCCTTTTTATTATGTAAGGCCCCTCATATATCGGTTGAAACTTTTTGTAGATGTTTCTCTCCGGATGGCTCACCGGTTGTACCCTGATCATGACTTCATTTCCTTCCTCGAACGATAAGTTCCTTTCTTTGAATTTACGTTTTCTGACCTCACTCATCTTCTTTATACAATTTCGGGCCTGTTCTAAATCCCGTTTTCGGTTTATTACCCTAGATTGTACTGGCAATCTGCTTCCAAATGGGCACGGAACATTTTTCCCATAATGCAATCGCACGGGTTCGAAACCCGTGGATTCGTTCTTTGACCCATTTATCATATTGACCATTCTGGGCACTTCATTTACCCATCTACGATGATCTTTAGACACATACACTCGGAACAAACGCCCTAGTTCTCGCATCATCCTTTCGCAGGGATTGGATTGTGGGTTACGGATTGATGTGAGTCTATGTTGGATCCCCTCTTTAGTGATCCATTCTCTCCACTCCCGCGAGACAAATGGCGTCCCATTGTCAGATAATATTTGTTGTGGCTTCCCTGCCTTCCGAAAATACTGTTGTCCCAAAACCTGGATGGCTTGCTTGGAGTTAGCCTGTGTGACTGGGTATGCGTCCACTAATTTCGAAAACACATCATACGTGACCAGTAGATATTTCTTCCTGTTGAATGCCGGCAATGGTCCATAAAAATCTATGGCTAACAAGGTGTTAGGTTGTTTGGTAATTATCGGGTGTATTGGTCCTACATTAGATGTGTTGGGAGGTTTGGTTTTGGCGCATACTTCACATGCCCTGATGATGTTGGCGATCTGTTTCCGCATCTCTGGCCAATAGAACCACTGATTTATTAGACCCTCTACCTTGCAGGTTCCATAATGTCCATATGCCTCGTGAATATACTCCACCGTTGGTATTCGCAATTTTCTTGGAAGAACGATCCTAGTTTTTCCCTTTCTCTTCAGAATGCGCTGCAGAAACCCTCCCTTCATACAACAATGGTTTCGATCCTTCCATAACATATTTCCTGCTCGTCCCTCTACAGGCTGCCCTTTCAAGTACTTGATGATCTGCCCACATTCAGCATCCTCCTTCTGGTAATGTTTCAACTTGCGCATGCTTTGTTGTATCGTCTGTCCAGTACTTATTTCCATCTCTGCTATATATGGTTCTCCTCCTCCTCGTCGCTGTTCCATGCCTACCGGATACCGGCTCAGAGTGTCCGCAACGATGTTGTCCTTACCCTTACAATATATGACTTTGTAATTAAACTCCTGTAAGAACAAACTCCATCGTATCAACCGACTGTTAGATAGGAAACTCTGATTTATGAACTCCAGGCTCTTATGATCGGTCAGTACTATTATCTCAGATCCCAATAAATACTGGCGAAATCTTTTGAATGCCCATACGACAGCCAATGCCTCCTTCTCCGTCACGGTGTAATTTACCTCTGCCCCTTTGAGCAAACGGCTGATAAACGCTAATACGCCATGGTGACCTCCCTCCTGAATTTGAAATATGGTGGCTCCAAGCCCCAAACCACTACTGTCGGTCTGTACCACGAATGGTTTATTAAAATCCGGGTATGTTAGTATTACTTTGTTTAAGAACCCGGTCTTTACCTTTCTAAAACTACTTTCCTGCTCCCTTTCCCATGTCCATGGTTGGTCTTTCTTTAATAACTGAAGTAATGGTCCCATATCTATCATAAATCCCTGGTAGAACCTATTGTAAAAATTGCACATCCCGAGAAATGATCTGATGTGCTTTTTATTACGTGGGGTTGGGAACTCCTGTATTGCGCGTATTTTATCCGGGTTCGGGGTTACTCCTGCGGAGCTCACGACGTGCCCTAGAAACTCAACTTCGGGAGTCGCTAAGTGACTTTTCTTTAAGTTAATTCTTATTCCCTTTGACTCACATTCTTCCAAAAACCGCCTCACCTGTTCTAGATGTTCAGAGATATTCTCCGACGCAATGACAATATCATCCATGTACATCGTCACCACGTCTTTTATCTCCTTTGATAATACCTGATCCAAACAGCGTATTAGTCCGGACCCACTATTTTTTAACCCAAATGGGATTCTATTGAAATGGTACGCATGGCCGTTATATCGGAACGCAGTGTACTTACGGTCATTGGGATGTAACCTTATTTGCCAATAACTGGCAGTCAAATCAAAAGTTGAAAACACCCTTTTGTTCCGAAATTTATCTAATAACTCCCACATTGGTGGAGGGGCGTTGATATCTGGTAACGTAATTTTGTTTAAATGTCTAGCATCCAGACACAACCGTATGGATCCATCCTTTTTCTTTACAGTCACAACAGGATTATTATAAGACGAGGAGCATTTTGATATTATCCCCCACTGCAACATTTTAGTTAATTGCTCTTCCACTTCTTTACGGTATTGGTACGGGATGGGATACGCCCTGGCCTGGTACGGTTGGTTGTCGATGATTCGTATTCTGTGCTCATATCCATGGATAACACCCGGGATTTCCGAAAATACTTCACTATGTTGTTCCAGAATCTGTTGTAATTGTTTTCTCCTGTCCTCGTCTATATTTTTCAATTCTGCGATTTTGTTGGTCGTTTCTAAACCGATGGCAGCACTGTGGATGTGATACCCTTCCCTCCTTGCCTCGGAACATCCGTGCTGGTCTTCCATAAAATCAACCCATGTTCCGTTCACTGCTACTCTTCTTCCTTTGTAATCTATTATACACCCGAACCTATCCATAAAATCTGATCCTAAAATTACATCATGTATTAGCCCCTCTAATATCACCATCACCTGTTCATACCCTTTCTCAGCTACCTGTATTTCCACCCATACTTGCTCTGATGCCAATTTAACCTTCTTTCCGTTGGCCATTAATACTTGTACGGCATTTAGCGGTAAGGTCTTCATCTCGGGATACGTCTTCTTCAATTGATGGAACATCTCTTGTGACATCACAGAGATTTGACTTCCGGAATCCAATAGAGCTCTACTCGTTGTGTTCCCACATTTAATCTCAATTTTCGGGCACTCCTTGGGAACAAAAGTTTCTCTTCCAGTTAATTTGTTGTAACTGAGGTTTGCCAAGGGTATATTTACGTTCTCACTCCCGTTTTTCTTTACACTACCGGTGGTCTGGGGTCTACCATCGAGAGCCGTTAATATTCTTGTTATTGGTTCCATTGATTCTTTGCTGATTATCATGTGTTTGATCCTGTCTGGCAGGTTTCGCTTCACAATCTGTACTATCTGTTTTTCTGTCAGGGGGTCTGCGGTTAGCATTCGCAATGAAGCGACTTGTTGGCGGAAAAATGATGCAAAAGACTTCCCGGGTTTCCATTTTTCTTCTACTATGCTATAGAATATATCTTCTTGTATTTTCTCACCCCAATAATCCTTCAAAATTACATTTTTATATTGCTGTAGTGTTTGAGGTTTTACAAATAACGAGTCCCACCATGTGCGGGCCTCCTCTCGCAAATGGCTACACGCAATTGCAATGCACGCCTCATCATGCAGTCTGTTGAGCTCGCAATATTTTTCTAATCCGTTTAGATGTTCTAATGGATTCTCCCCCTCACGTCCAGTAAACGTGCAGATTTTGACAAACTGATTAACTGCGGCTGCGCTGCTCCTTTCCGGATCGTAATTATACGTCCCCAGCCTAACCTCATCGATGGGCCTACTCCGCATACGTCCGACCTTAATTTCCAAGATCTCTACTTTATCCCGCAACTTATCTACGTCACCTTTAAGTTGTTCTACTATACTACTATTCTCACCTATATACGTCCCTAGACTATCCCGGTTATTCACTCTTTCTTGTTGGACATCGCTCTGCACATCGTTTATTTTTATATTACACTCATTAACGCCATATTGGCATATCCTAATGTATTCCCCTTGTTCATCAACTTTCTTATTTAGATCTATCATTTGCTGCGACCACTCTTTCTTTACTTCCAATGGTCCAACACCTTGTTCCTGACTTGCAATTTCATTTTTATTATAATTATCGAATTGTCTATTAGATTCTACAGTTTTCTGCTCGTAGTTTTCGTCCCATTTATTCATAAATGCTCTTTGCTCCTCTCTGCACTGTTCCATGAATGTCCTCTGTTCTTCCTTACATTGCTTCATGAACTCCTGTTGCTCTTCTCTCTGCTGTTTCATAAACTCTTTCTGTTCGTTTCTCATTTGATTTATTAAGTCATATAATTCTCTGTTACTAATATCCCCAGTGGTTAGTTGTGGGTCTGACATCCCAAGTGAACTCCCACTATTGTCCAACCTTTCTACTTCCTCTGGCTCCTGAACATCCATGACTTTCTTTGACCTAGTAAGCATTTACGTATCGAATCCGATTGTGAACACTAACTGAATGGTTTTTTAAAACGAACTCCCTTTCTCTCTTGTTTTATATTCTAAAATTTATGGCAATTATTTACTATTCGAACGCCAATGTTCAGACTACTCCACACCCAATTATGTGTTATGTACCTGCTCAGTCTCTACCTCTACTCGTATCTCTACTTATACCAACACCACTCCTACTTTATTACTAATTCTCGACTAACACTCGCATATGCACAACTCAATTGCGAACTCTATCTCAACGTATATCCTATACTCTCCATACGGTTATATAACGACCGCAAAAGTACCAATGTGCGTGTGAGAAATCTCAAATTACCAGCTAAGTATGTTTTGAAAGTTTAATGATTACTCCTAAGTTATATGGATCACTTATTCATCATTGATAACATATTTATCCATCTTCTCCATTAATCCTTGTGTTATGATTTTCATATAGAAAATTATTTTGATCCAGGTACAGATATATTTTACTTAGACCTTTATAATTCCTTCAGGCCTAGATGTATATTATATCTCAGCATTTGTAATTATTCCACATATAAACAGATTTGGTATACCAGCATTTATAATTCATAAAGATATAAGCACATTTTATATGTGAGCATTTGCAATTTATTCAAGTACAGACATCTTTGGTATATAAAGAGTTATAGCTTATTCAGATATAGACAGATTTTATTTATGAGCATTTATAATTTATTTAGTTAGAGCTGTATGTATATAGTATCTCAGCGTTTTTAATTCTTTCAGATATACACATATTTGTATATCAACAATATAAATAGTTATAATTTATTCAGATATAGATGTATATTATATGCAAGTCTTTAATATTTATTCAAATATAGATGTATATGATATATAAACAATTATAATCCATTTGGATATAGTCATATTTTATTTATCCGCATTTATAATTTAGTTATAGATATATATAATAGCTCAGCATTTCTAATTCTTCTAGGTATAAACTTATCTATATATCAACAATATAAATAGCTACAATTCACTCAGATATGGAAGTATATTATGCCTCAGCATTTGTAATTCTTTCTAAGAATAACCCTCCCCTATTTCTTTTCTTTTTACCTTTTTCTTTTGCACTAAACGGAAATAAATTAACAACCTTTCTCTATTTCACTGACGAACTTAGATCGTCTACCTTGTAGTTTTTTTTTTTTTTACGAAAAAAATCTAACAATAGGTTTTAAATACGTTTTCACTATTACAAAACAAATTAGAGCTAGCTAGTTCTTGTCAACAATCGTGTATCGCGCAATTCAAAATTCAAAATGTCTTATCAATATCTAATCGCTACGAAATTAGCGGCAAACTTATCCCTGTGAAAGTTATTTCATATTATAACTGAATTTGTTACTCTTTCTCTAATACCAAATACCCCCGTATCATTTCTACCCGAATATGACTATTTCATTTTCCCATTCGCTCTATTTCAAAATCGTTCAAACTCTGTTATACACATTTTCTCTTTTTTTTTTTTTACTTGCCACGTCAACTCATTGTCGTCTCTAATATAATAATCATTAAAAATACATTTCGAGATTTGCCTTTCACTTTATGTGAATTCTGGCTTCGGTTACGTTCAAAATCTTTGGACTGGCCCCCAAATTTATGTAACCGGCATGCCTCCGTTCTGTCTATATGGCCATTCTAGGTTGGTGTGCTATTAAGCATAATCAGACGGATGCAACCAGCTACACAAAATATGTATATAGAACGGATTAGTAAGAATAAATTATATTCAATTACTACCTTACCGGTTGAGTTTGACCTAATAAAATATCAAATCAAACTATATTTCCCAACCGATTGTTCTTCTTGATATAAAAAAATTATAAAATGGTTGACATAGCAAGTAATTACAGTAAAGCAAATCTTAAAACGAGGTTTATTTGTTGTCTAACATAAAACATAATTTCTATAATTTTAAGATATATCAATAATAATAAATACGTGCATAGAGTGATAGTATGAAATGGGTGTAAATAAGTTTATTATAAATGTTCGTTCAATTAAAGTTTATATGTATTAGAGTTATCTAAAGGGATAATTCGCATTCTTGATTCTCTTGGACTTATGATTAAACTAGGAGTTTATAAATTAGCATGCTAATATACGATTACCTAGGTAAACGGTCCTGGCAATTGATTCAGTCACTTCTTCGAACCGCGTTGTGGGCGTCCCACTTCTTTTGTAGAGCGGTTCAAATCCGGATAGTTTCCTCGTAACGGTTTCCAAATGGCACAGAGACGTAAGCAGGTGAGCAGGTGATTATCTTCATTTCGTTTGTGTTACAGGCTTGGGTATGGAGCAGCGTTTCGAACCGGCGCTCGAAAGTATTTCTTCTACTCGATCGTCATTTCTTGGACTATAGCCTGGGTGGCAGTTAAAAGTTCGCTAGAGAAAAAAAATTGTTTTCTCTTTATGAGAAACTGGAATCACTTCTTTATTCCTACACCGCTCTACTCTTTTGTTTTAGTAGAAAAAAAAACTCCCCTCCTTCCTTTGTCTTGTGGATCACGTTTTCACACCTACGGCCATCTTTGACCTTAAAATAATTTAATTACTCTCCCTTTCATTTTTTTTTTTACATTTATTCTTTCTATAATTAAACTTATTACATTTGTTTTATTTATTTATTTCCCTTAACCATCACTCTATGAATTTCTCAGTAATTATTTTCCTTCTTAGAAAAATGTTTTAGTACAACAAAATTCGACATTTATTTTATTTGACAACTCTCATTCATTCTGTCACTCCCATTTACTAGCTGATAACGATCTTTAAATGTTATACCAAATTCTTCTACAACCACTAATTCTTATCTAACTCAGCTGTCATCTTATCTAAAATCTTTTTTTTTTTCTTTTACTAACCTTTCCTTAATATTTGACCTAACTGAAAATATATATTATATTAAATATATGTGATCACCTCGTGCTATCACAATATATATATATATATATATATATATATATGATAGCATATATATATGATATATATATATATATATCGTGACGTTTATTTATATACGTTACAAATATATTGGCATTTGGTAAAAGCTAAAAAAGTAAATTTAGATTTTTTTGATTAGTATAATTTTTGTTAAAACGTGCAATGAAAGTTAAAATTGTCATTCTTATTTTTTTTATCTAATTGGAAAGAATAAATGACATACAGATTACTAATCCAGATAAATAAAAAGAATTCCAAAAGTATAAGCTAAAAGAAAAATATTTTAGCTAATTAAAGATGGAAGAATAATGCTAAAAAAAAAGAGAACTTTGTAACTTAAATTTAAGAGAGAGTGTATAAGATTATTATCTTATATGCTGATAAAAAGACAAAAGAGTGCGCAGAAGTTCAAAAAATGGAGCGCGATATAAAAAGGAGATGACAACTTCAATCTGGGTCTTCTCTTTAACTTCTAGTTATGTCTCTGAAAGTTGGAGGTTTCCACGAGCATAACCTGTGGCAAGAAATATACTTCTACACAGGTATGCCCCTTGCTGTACCAAGCTGTCATGCAAGCATGGAAACGGGACTTGTGAAGACCGCTTTTTGCAATAAAAGGGTCACTACAACCGTGCCTTTTCTCCAGCTATAGAACGGAACAATAATGGAAGATGCCGGCAGGAGAGACCAATGGAAATTCTCATGATCTGGGATCCCATAAACCTCCATGAACTTACCGGTAAGTTAAGAGTAAATTTTCCTGATAGTGACTTAAAAGTTTGCAAACAATTATTTATCTAAGCTTAGACTACCATCCTGATATAGACTTTTCTTTTCGTATTCAAGAGACTTTCTAATAAAGAAATTTATACAAGATCTTGGGACATTATTAAATCGCTTTAATTGCTTAATCTCACTGTTTTTGTTAATCGATTCAGTATCTGGATTAGTGTGTGTGTACTTTTCTGTGTAGTTAATATGTAATTTAACTTATAAATATTTTAGTTTGATAGAATAAAAGAGATTTTACTTTTATCAACCTTTTCATTGTGCGTTATTGATAATGGTTATTATTTTTTATTATTAAATCTATTAGTAAATAAGATTTAAAAATGTAATTTACCTTTGCCAATATGTTTCGATATTCCCAGGACTAATAATGGTAAAAATCATTAATTCTCATTACGGTAGAATTACCGCCCCTTAAAAAAAAATATATAATAAAAATCTTTTTATTTTTTTTTGTTTTTTTTTTTGTTTTACAACTTGCGAGAGGTGCTGGCGACATATTTCAGCGGATTCTTAGGAATCCTGGTGCCCATATGAAATAAAATTAAAAGTTGATTTTGTCAATAGCACAATTCTTAACAATTAATAGGCTGAAGTTGATCAGGAAAAATAGCTGTGTTTTTAGAATAGAAATACAACTTTCTTTTTTCTTTTTGATACAGCTTGATCAACTCACGCTCAAATATACATTTGAGGCGCATAGTGGCCTAGTAAAACGAAAAACGTTCCAATATATATATATATAATATTTTATAATAAATACTTTTATTTCCTGTGGAATTATAAAATCCAAAAATTTGTTGCTTTATGCAATCACAAATAGAATCTTCATATTTAAATTGAACCAAAAGCATGAGTTGTCCAGAAGTTAATTATTTCAATCACTTTCTTTTGAACATCATTGAAAACTTATTAATTCAATATCAATATTTTTGAAATTTGGCTCACCAATAGATTTAGATTATATAAAATATTTAATAATCCTGAAATATTCAATGGTGAGATTACATTGACATCAATTTCTAACACCTGTATAAAATTTAAAGTAAATCCATTTAATAGATGTATTTAAAAGTTGATTTCGAAATTTATTCTAAATAAACAAACAAACAAACAAACAAATGTTTTAAAAAGTATATTTTTAAATATTATTCTTAATAAGAAGACTGTTTAATTGTTTATAGTTGTTTTTAATATTTCAAAATTTTATTAAAATAATATTGTTTAAATTTAGAATATTTTACTTAAAATGAAGTTTTTAAATTATATATGTAAAAAAAAATTGTCTATATCTTTTCTCTAAAAAATTACTAACAATAAGTAATTGCTAAAAAAGTTCTATATTGAATAGAAATATATTTTATCTGAAATATATGTTTTTGTTATTTCTTTTTTGTAAATAACAAAACAAAATTAACTTATATTAAAAAATGGGTATGTTTTTTCCTTACTGTTAAAATTCATGAATAATTAACAATCATAAAAATAAAACAAACAACAAATAGTTAACACATTTTTATTGTTTAAATGTGATTTTATACCTTTCATAATTTGTTCATCTTTTATTTTTTTTAGATTTATTTTATTGATTTTTATCACTAAGGACTAAATATAATCAGCTACCATGAACTTCTAATGCCATCCTTCTGGTATAATGACAATTCATTTATGCAACCATATATTCATCCTTTAAATACATACATAACATTTTTATATTTGTTTAATATAAAAATGCATGCTTTTGACATATTGTTTTTTTTAAATGTTTTTTAATTTGAATTACTAATTAATAAAAAAAAAAATTTCATTATTATTATTATTATTTTTTTGAAAAATCAAAAAACTGCAGTTTAAAAAACAAGTAAATACGTTAGCTAATTATTTACATCTAATTTTAAATAAAAAATTAATGAATGTTTAACATATGAATTATATATAAATTTATAAATTGGATTTAAAAATATATAATTTGTTAATAGTTTGAATTGTTTTTTATTTAACATAAAATAATTTTTGAAATTATTTTTTTTTGCTAGTGTAACAAATATTTTTAATTGAAATTTATTTTGTTAATTTATTAAATATTGTTACAAATTTATGTTTTGACTAAAAGTAACAAACAATTTATTTAAACAAAAATTAGACCGAACGTAAGTTTATACTGTTTATTAGAAATTGTTTCAATATTTCTTTCACATGAAAGTTGACTATTTAAATAACTAGAAGGCAAAGAATGAATAGCTTGTATTATTTGCTTTTTAAATATATTTACACATACTTTTATTAAAGCTATATCTGATTAAAGTTTTATTATATTTTGGTAGTGCAAAGATTTAATAATAAATGAAAATGTTAAACAAATAAAAAATTATTTCGGATGTTATATCTAGCTAGTGTGATAAAAGAAAACACTTAATACCTCTAGTATTGATACTCAACTGATCAGTAGTGTAACTTTTTTCTTTCCATGTAATAATAATTCTATATTTATTTGTCAATTAATATTTAATGGTTACATAGTCTAGAAATAGGATATACAGCACTTTGGCAGATATACAAGTTTCAAAGACTGTATCCATTACTTCTATTGGAATATATAAAAAAAAAAATGTATATTTAAATCAATTTTTGTTATTATTTTTTGTTTTAAAAAAGCTTTATTAGTTAAATAAAAAGTAAATGAACCCTATAAAAACTATCACCTAAAAATTGATAGGTAAATTATTTAAAAAAAAAGTGAGAAAAAAAACCACTAAATGAATTATTCTATAAATAAAATGATATATATATATCACCCAGTGGATGACTTGTGTGATCAAGTCAAAACATCGATATATGAATATTTAAATTTTTTAACATGGATGAACTCACAAAATATGTCTTTTATATATATATTATACCGGTCCGATTTGTATGTTCATTCAACAAGATTTAGAATCTGAGCAAAAGTACCTCAAATCCAATCATACATGAGATACACAGGTCAGGAGCAATCATAAATTCTAACCTATTTACCCATTCTCCAAATCTATAATAACATGTACAACATCTCTGGTGATATAGATGAATTTAATTCATTTGGACCTGCAGACATAGCAGTGGCAAAACATGATATCTTATGGCAAAATATGACTAACTAAATTAAAAATGAAAAGCTGAATATAGATGATAATATGTTTATAGATGGATAGATGAAAGAATGATGAGACTAAATTGACTGGGGAATGGTTAATAGTGTAACAAAGAAGTGAATAAATTATAATAAAAGGAGTTTCTATCTTTGATAAGTGAATATCACATAACCCAGATATAATCAATTCTTTAGAAATAACAAATTATCATAAACAAATATTAAGAATAAATTGAATAATGATTTGACCACTTGAATAAATTGAGATATAAGCTTTAATAAATGCACTTTGACATAGTCATTGGTATATTATAATCATAGGTTTCATGCAAGTAATCTTAGGTTTGCATATCCATGGGGTTACATAATTTAATATTTGCACAATACATGACATTAACAATAACATGTCATTTAAGAAAAAAATGAATGCAAAACTAAACTCAGGATAAATGATACCTATATAGCATATAATAAAATTGGTGCATTTTAATATGCCAATAATAATTAGATATTGATTTCTCATAAATAATTTAATAATATTAATGCCACTTTAGAATTAAAAGAATATAATGATCATCACTATATATATATATATATATATATATAAACAAAAACAAATTAAAATTTTTTTAACCTGCCTATAGCTTGAATTTTATGATCACAGATGGAGCTTTACCAATAGCCCACTCAAGCTTGTTTTCAATAAATGCCGAAAGAGAATCGAAAATTCAATATCTCTTTCAAATTGTCTCCAACCTTTAAACCATGGTTTCAAGCTAATTGGCTATCATCAGTAAAGGGTAGGAGAACTAGAAACTAGATCTAAATCCCAACTCTACTGAACAGCATTTATGCAAACTGTTCCTATTAGTTTGAAGGCATGAATTTTTCAGATACATAAATATCTTAAAATAAACAAACCAGATAGCTATATGGGCCTGAATTAAGTTCAGTTTCACTACATAGTAAAAAGGTTCTGCAATCTATATCATTGCTAAAACATTCAAAGGTACATTTATAATAAACAAAAACAAGTTAAAATTTTTTTAACCTGTTTTTTGCTGGCATTTTATGATCACAGATGGAGCTTTACCAATAGCCCACTCAAGCTTGTTTTCAGTTATTGAAAACAAGCTTGAGTGGGCTATTGGTAAAACTCCATCTGTGATATATATATATATATAGTAACCAGTTGGATTACATATCATACACTAATATAGTGTATGTGTGTATGTGCATATATATATATGCAAAATAAAGGAAAAGTAGAAATAAACACAGCCAAAAATTATAGTAGATATTTTCTACATTTACTGAAATAGAAATAAATAAATAATAACTCTGATTTAAAATATTGTTTTATAAATTAAACTTTTAAAAGGTCTGAATAAATATAAATATTGTATTATTATTATTATTATTATTATTATTATTATTATTATTATTATTATTATTATTATTATTATTATTATTATTATTATTATTATTATTATTATTATTATTATTATTATTATTATTATTATTATTATTTTGAAATGTAAATACACCATACTTATTTTTGGAATTTTTTAATTAATTAAACAATTTTTTTATCTATTAAAAATCCCCTAAGTAAAAACATGTATATAGATTCCAAGGGATTAGAGAGATAAAAATAAAATTCTGTTTTTAATCAGTGTTGTTATAACACCTCATATGATTTTATAAAAAGAGCTGATAAAAAATATCAGCCAGTCTGGATAGTGATTTTGAAAAGAACAGTTCTGCATGCAGTTTTGTAAGAGTTGGTCAGAAAAGTTTTTAATACTTTAAGCAGTGACCAACTAGGCCAACTGCAAAGTTTTGGATAATGATTTTGAAGAGAGCAGTATGTTGTTGGCTGTAGCAGAGAACTGGCAGAATAGCTACCATGAATTGATACAGCTGAAGGCAGGACATTAAATTTAGAAGCCACTAATATTTCCTTCTCAGGAGTTTGAATTCACTTGGAGGCAATGACCCACTTTTTTGTACTGTAATTCATAGCCTTAAACAGAGAGGATAGTTCAGACCAAGATTTTACATGAATTATGTACTTTTACCTGATGATGACAACAAGCCCAGAATTATATTTTTTCTGATGGGCTAGAAACCAAGCTTACCAAGAGAAAGCTTGAAAAAATTGGTGTACTTATGCTGCTGTTTATCAATACATGCAGGGAACCACAGATAAACACATCATGTGTATATACAGTGAGTTATTTTATGTTAATATTCCTTAAAACAACTTTTAAAATTGTAAATTAACTAACTTAAAAATTAAAACAAACAAGTAAATAATTTGCCTGAGTCAAATGTCTAAAAGAAAGCGATTTGATATATATATATATATATATATATATATTTGAAGAAATTGTTTTGGTAATTCCTTAAAAAATGATATTAAAAGAAGAATATACAAATGCAATCATAATTTTGGTTGAATTAAAATTGTAAAAGCAAATCTTTTAAATTGATCTAAAAATGCTGATAATTAATCAATAAGTACCTGTCAAACAAAAGTTGACTTTATTTAGTTTGATAACAAAAAAGAACTTATGAACTGAAATTAAATTTTGAATTATATATTTTGTTTATACGCACGGATAGGTGTGAAATGTATATGTTTTCCAAATGAATTAATTATAAAAAAAATATAATATTATTGTAACAAGTTGAAATAGATAAAAATCGGTGTGCGTATGTACTTGCACACTCATATATGTAAAATTTTAATATTTTTTATTTTTATTAAATGTCAATTCATTTATTGAATATTCATTATATATTATAAATCGCACATATGTGCGCATATATATGTAAACCATAATAATAATTTGAATGTATTTTATTATACTTTTTGTAAATTAATGTAATGATTTAAATATTGAATAGTAATTATGTAAATTGATGTAATAACTTGAATTTTGTAGTAATATTGTAAATTACCGTGTAATAACTTTTATTATTGGATATTTTTCAAAATCAGAACCCTTATAAGACCTTAATCATTTATTTTTTGTTATTAATAAACTTGTATTTAATTGTTAAAATTGTATTCCATCATCTCTTGTTCACTTACAGTAATAGAGCTTGTGTTCTCTGGGCTAGATTCGGACATGGATAAATGGGGATGTGTACTTAGTGCTTTGGGGCATCCAGAGATGATCAATCATCATCCTGGTTGGCGCAAAAGAGGATACTCTTTAAAGCCCATGCACTATATTTTATTTTACTTCAGTATTGTTAAAAATTTAAGTTTATAGTTGGCCAATACAAGTGACCTGAGCATTGATAATGATCAGCATATTTTGATGTCCCAGCATTATTGCTTAGATTTTCTGCTTATGTATTCTAATGGATGGGCACTAAGCAGGTGCATCCAAGTTATGTTTAAATAATTGCCCAAGCTGGCAAAGGCTCAATAGTTAGTCTGGTCTACAGAAGACCCATTTCCAATCCAGTCACAAGGTTGATTGTTGATTTATATTTTTTATGGTTCAAATCCAGTCACAAGGTTGACTGTTGAATTACTATATTGATTTATTGTACTGATTTGTTTATTCCCATCAAAGATGATGATGGATGGCTATTTTTCTCAAGTATGTACTTTTTTTAAAAATGATAATGCTGGTTGATATATAATTGGTAGTTAATGATGCTTTTAGTTGCTGGCTGATCTCTCAATGTTCTCAGAGATTCTCTAATCTCATTTTATTATTAAATATCTCATTACTTACATGTACTTTTATAAATCATTTCATTTTGAAATGGGTTTGATGATGATTTTTTATCACCCCAGGTTTACTTTTTTTTTACTTCTTGATACCCCCCCATCCCATTACAATATATATATATATCTTATTTATATATATATATATATATATATATATATATATATATTAAATAAGAACCTTTTATTATTTATAATCATGATTGAATTCATATATATAATAATAATACTGCAGTTGGTATATAATTTCTAATGTTAAGTAAATATTATTGATGAAAGATAATAATATAGATTACAATGATTATGGGAGATGAATATGCAATTATTCATGTATTTAACTTAATATTTTATTTACCTATAAAATTAATTGAGTTTAACAATCTAATATATATAGAGAGAATTACTATCACATGCAAGGATTATTTACATGAAAAGGCAGGCATCTTAATACAACCTTTACTCATGACATTCCAATACAATTTATACTAATAAATAAAGAATGGGTTACTATCATCACAGCATTATGACTTACAGATATGGAATGGGCATAAATATTAAATGGTAATATGTTACAGTAATAACATGAATAGAGCAGTAGAAAGGTTTGATCTGCTTGGAACCAAGAAGATGCTTCATCATATACTAAAGAAATAGAAGAGTATGTCTGCACTTTTGGCAGAATGGTACCTTACAATATGATATGTTGGAAGTGTGATGGGACAGCTTTCTGGGGCATCTGACACAGAACATTCCCTATGTTATCCTAAAAATATTCTGGGGTAGGAGAGCATATATCCCATAGTCAGAACAAGGAGACAAGATGGGTCTGGAGTTCCCATGATCCCAGAAGACAAAGCAAAGTATGATAATTAATACTGCTGGCATATGTTAGCAATGCTAAAATAAGTTAATCGGGTCCATAATAACATTGATGTATCAATTGAAGCCCTAAATAAATCTAACATCAAACATAATAGCATGACTAAATATTAACACATACTATAAGTAAGAATATGATCTTAAATAACAGAATGTCATACATAAAGTTGGAGCATATTATCCACTCATTTAAATGAATTTCACATATGTTTCAAGCAGGTAATATAAGTATAACATGAAATGTAAGACTCAACTGGAATTATGAGGGAATGGTTTACTTATTATACTCAAAGAAGTGAAGGTGATGGAGATTGCTTTCAAAATATTGCAAAATGTGATTTAATCAATAGCATTAGGCAACTAATGAAAAACTGATATTAGTATTAGAAGGAGGACAGTGTTAGCAACAATCTGCCATTAATATATATATAAAATTATATTCAATCACTACTCAATCAAGAGAGCATGTGTTTTGTAAGAAAACATATGAATATTAGTTAAACCTCCCATTATTAGTGGGATTGAATCTAATAATAAATTAGGCTAAATGGCATATTAGTTTAAGTCAAAATACATAAAGCACAATACAATATTAATTGATTAAATTTGCCACACTAAAATTATATATATATATATATATATATATATATATATATATATATATATAGCATTTGAAACAGGTAAAAAGAAATTGCAGAATTATATATTTATAGAGTTATAGAGAGTTGTTACATAAGAAATTAAAATACAATAAATATAACCAGCATTACACCACCAGTGTATGTGTAGGCAAAGAATTACATTTACAATGATTAATGAAAAAACAAATGAAAATATATAAATTTATTTAGTGCTAGCAGATATCTAATAATAATAATGTACAAGGCTAAAACCTTAGTCAGAAACACCTTAAAAATGCTTATGTGACAGCCAGTCAGATGTAATAATGACTGCATGTGGAACTCTCAATTCAAGAACACAAGAAAAAGATGGGACCCACCTTCTTCTATACTTAAATTTATATATAAATAAGTCAGACTCAAACATTCCGAACTAAAAATGTGAAGCTTAAAACATCACATTTAATTCACTAAATATTATATATAAATAAATTATGTGAAATCTTTTGATTTACAATGAAGCAATTTTTAAATCTAATAAAATGATAATAACAAATGTAGTTATATAAATTTATTAAGGGCTAGCAGATATCTAATAATAATGTGCAGTCATTATTACATCTGATTGGCTGTCACATAAGCATTTTAAGATGCTTCTGACTAAGGTTTTAGCCTTGTACATTATTATTAATGTTTAATGAAGTATATATATATATATATATATATATATGATTAATGAAGTATATATATATATATATATATATATATATAATTGAAATAGGAGTATAAGAGTTATTTAAAGTGGCATTGAAGTAGTTACCTTCTGATGGCATATAAACTTGCCGGCCAGCTGAATTAACATTCTTGTGAAACAGTTTATATTAATGCATCAGTAACAATACTTAGTTCATTGGGTCACAGGTAACATTTTCCTAAAATTACATTATACATTTAATTAGGGAGTCCATTAGTTTTATATAACAGTAATAACATTATTGCCTGGAGATAATCTTTGGAAGATCAGGGAAAACGTGAAGTTTGTCCCACTACTTGACCAACATATTATTGAAGTTTTTAGTTACATGGATACTGTTATCCCACAAACATAAAATATATCTTCTTCCCTCCATGTCCAATTCATTTCAATTTATACAGTTCTATTTTCTCAGGTATGCTTTTAAAGAATCACCTGAGGCAATATGGATACCAAGTTATCTCATGTGATCTCAATCAGCAGATAGTATGCTTTTCTCTTTAACCATAGTAGAATATGTAACTAAATGATAAGTTCCCAAAGGTATTGTTTAAATCTATTTTCAATTTGGAAACAATTAAATAAATATAATTAAGTTATGAGACTGGCAAAAATAATTAAATCAGTAACTTTTATTAAACTAATGTCTCACCCTTTTGTTTACTAAATTTAACTTATGCTAATTACCCTCCAGAACTTTCTCAAGTATTGCATCAAATTCCATAACTATTTCATATGAGGTAATGCTAAAAAATAATAAAACAAATGTAATAATAATGTTATCTGTCATACGTACCCATGCATATATGACTATTTATTGTTATGGAGTTAAATATTCCCACTATTTAAACTATAATTAACTTTATAAGTCAAACACTTATAGATATATATTTAAAATTATTATGGGAGGATGGGAATAATTATGTTTATATGTGTTCTTACACCATCTGATAACTCAAGCATAAGGAAGGATAGGTTTGATCTCCATCTCATGGTTAATCATGTCATCAGACAGTGAAGCAAAATATGTATCACAGATTTATCACTTCATATTCCCCTAGTTAAAGAAAAATAAAAAAAAACAAACAAAACAAAAAATCCCACTACACATTTCAAGGTAACAAAAGAACAATATGGTTTGTTAACAATTTCAATGTAAAACAAAATTAGACATGTTAATAGTTATTAGCCCCTAATAAATATGCAATATATCTCATATCTATTATCAAATATCAGTAATATACTAATTATAAATTAGTGTTATGTGTTATGTAGAGCCATTATCTGCTTTTGAAATGTTGGGTGTCCTCCATTTTGACCTCTTGTCCTTTTATGTTTATCTTTTTCATTCCCCTTGCTCTGGAGGCATGCATGGTTTTATATGGTGGACATTATTGTTCCTATATTCTCCAGCAAGAAGGTGTTTTCTCAACATATTTTTGGATCTAGTACAGTGCTCTGTACAGTGAAAAAAAATTGTGGAACTCAAGACCTGTCATATTGCTAGATTTATAATCTTTCAGCCACACCTGGGTTTCCTAGTTAAACTTGTATCACTAGGTGTGTACTTTTTGCTCATGCATTCTTGCGAAATGGGCCTCTTGATCTCTATTTTGATCAATATATGTGTTGTCCTTGGGTAGTGGTGTTTTGAAAATTTCTGGGCACAGCTTCCCATAATGGAGCCAT
Source organism: Epiperipatus broadwayi (assembly GCA_028023455.1). NCBI lineage: Eukaryota > Metazoa > Onychophora > Udeonychophora > Euonychophora > Peripatidae > Epiperipatus > Epiperipatus broadwayi. Next base: position 259,570 of record JAQFVV010012938.1, read on the forward strand.
CTTGATGTAAAGCCCATAGATTCACCTATCATGATTTTTATGCAATCAATAATCTTCCTGGTTTGATTTACCCTAACACAGTGGTTTGCCAACATGTATATGAGAAACAGCCTTTATCCCTCTCATAATTCTTTCACATGAGTTAAACTATGGGTTTCTAACTGAGGTGAAGCAATGGGTGATTTCTTGCTGCAGGGTATTTGCTCTCCATTCCCTCATGGTAAATGCTGAACCATGATCAAATAGTATGACATCAGGTTTCCCCACTTAAGGAAATTGCTTGTATTGTAGAGCACACATGTCACAATTTGAATCACTTTTCTCACTGGGTACACTTACACTTGAATGTATTTGGAAAGATGTCATAACTCACCAGCAAGTTGGCAGTAACCATCATGATCAATGGCCATCAACGTCTTAGGTCTTATTGCAACAATAGTGATAGTTGCAGCAGCAGATGACTTGTTTGGGTCCTTGCACTGTGCACATATGGTACATTTTCTCAGTATTATCAGAATTTGTGCATAAATCATGAGTCAGTAGAAGTGATGTATCACTGCTTTCCCCATTTTTTCAGTCCATAATGTCTGAGTGATTAATGCACATGACTGATTAACTGAACCCTCAACCTACTGGGAACTAATATTTTACATGGGTTATCTCTCCTTTGGGTACTTGTTTTTAATATTTAATTTTCAATCAATATTGTTGATGTTGTGTGGTGTTTAGTTTATGGTATTCCTTGCTTTCTATTTTGTAGTACATGGATAATATTGGTATATTGTGGTTTATTTTCCTTCCAATACTGGAGGTTTCTAAGCTCTGATTTCACAGATATCTCACAGTAGCAATTAGTCTTGGGTTTGATCTTGGATTTTCAGATTTTGGGACTGCATTTGTACTGTGTGATGTTTTAATGTGTCAGCTATCACATTTTATGGACCTGGACAATAGATTACACTATAATTAAACTTTTGCAAGGTCAGATTTTCTTATGAGTCTGTTGTTCATCAAGAAACCTTTATTAAGGAACTCTAGACATTTGTGGTTCATAACAATGATAAATTTGAACCCCAAAGGAATTGTCTACCCTTCTGACATGCCCATACTACAGTGAGAGTCTCTTGTTCCATTATCTAATGATTTACTTTGGTTTTTTTTAAAGTGCGATTATTAAGTACATAACTTGGTGCTTTCCACTGTCATCCACCTGGAAAAGCACCAGACCAAACTCTTTCTGCTACTGTTGGTTTGGATGTCAAACAGATGCTTAAAGACAGGGTGGTGACACTATTGAGAAATTTAATATTTATGGCATTGAAATCCTGGTCATGTAGGGTGGCCCATTCCAATTTCTGCCCCTTACATAACAAATTTACCATATTAGCCATTTCTTGAGTGAAACATGGGAAAACTTGTAGAAACATAAAAGACTCAAAAATGAGAAACTTAAAATTACTTTATGTAGTTTGTATGAAAAACACAATAAATCTATATGTTCTGACATTTTCAGATTGTATAGTTAGATGTTTGAAGTACTAATTAGTACTAATTCTATATATAGTATTTTGTAAACAAAGTTTAAATAGTTTTGCAGTGTATTTGTTCTTGATAATATATGATGTAAAATGTTTTCTCTTTAGATGAAGTTAACAATTTCTGTCATAGAAGATCATATGCTTATGAACACTATTAGCCAACTTAAATCATTTTACTCTCTGGTATTTTATTAGATATTTTAATCCTATGTATTTTTTTGTTTTTACACATTGTCTGGTTCCAAACTACATGTGTCCAAACAATTTTGTCAGCATTAATCATTTGCTTTTTCCAGTGCATTTTAATATAAAATCAAAAATAAAAAATCGTTTTGTTAAACAATTTTGTCAGCATTAATCATTTGCTTTTTCCAGTGCATTTTAATATAAAATCAAAAATAAAAAATCGTTTTGTTAATCACAAATTTTTGATTTTATATTTTTGTTTTGTTCCAACAATTTTTCTTTACATAAACAAATCTCTTTGTTTTTACAATAGCTTAAAGATGTTTCCTTTTTTTATCCACTGTTATTTATATTTCTCTCTCACTTCCAATACATGTTAATTTGTTCTTTCACCATTTCCATTTTAAAATGAAATTTTTTATAATCTTCCTTCCATGTCTATATAACTAACATATACTCCTAATTTTAGTTCATTTTATATTTTTTCTTTATTATCTAAAGCTTCTGACTTTATTCCATGATAACATCAAGCTGATGTTTCTATCAAAATTTAAATATATTAATTTATTAAGTGCCAGCAGATGATATAATAATAACGTGAAAGGCTAAATTTAACCTTTGATAGATGCACTTTAAAAATGCTTATGGGACAGCCAATCAGATGTAATAATGACTGCACATGGAACTCTCAATTCTAAAACACAAGCAAGAAATATGAGAAACCCCCCCCACCTTCTTCTCTACATAAATTTATATATAAATAAGCCAGACCCAAGCATTTTGAACTAAGAGTGTAAAACTCTAAACACTCTCACATTTAATTCATTAAATATTATATATAAATATACAATATAAAATCTTTTGATTTGCTGCACAATAATTTTTAAATCTAATGAAATGATTGTTATAAATGTAAATATATTAATTTATTAAGCACAAGCAGATGATATAATAATCACATGAAAGGCTAAAACCTTCGACATATGTGCTTTAAAAATGATTATGTGATAGCCAATCAGATGCAATAATGACTGCATGTGGAACTCTCAATTCTAAAACACAAGCCAGAAATATGAGAAAAAGATAGAATCCACCCTCTTCTCTACTTAAATTTATATATAAATAAACCAGACTCAAGCATTTTGAACTAAGAGCATGACACTTTAAACACCTTCACATTTAATTCACTAAATATTATATATAAATATCGATTTACTATGCAGTAATTTTCAAAGCTAATGAAATGATCATAACAAATGTAAATATATTAGTTTATTAAGTGCAAGCAGATGACATAATAATAATATGAAAGTCTAAAACTCCAGATTTGAAAATTACTGTGTAGTAAATCAAAATATTTCACATTGTTTATTTATATATAATATTTAGTGAATTAAATGTGAAGGTGTTTAAAGTTTCATGCTCTTAGTTCAAAATGCTTGAGTCTGGCTTATTTATATATAAATTCAGGTAGAGAAGAAGGTGGGTTCCATCTTTTTCTTATATGTATGGCTTGTGTTTTAGAATTGAGAGTTCCAAGTGCAGTCTTTATTACATCTGATTCTCTGTCACTGAGCATTTTTAAAGCACATCTGTCGGAGGTTTTAGCCTTTCACGTTATTATTATACCAAAATTTATAATATGGAGTTTATTATTAGAAGTCTGTAATTAAAATAGAAACAATCGTAGGATATATAATTTCAGAAGAAGGGATTTATTCAGATAGACTTATGTTTAAGGATTATGAAATCAATATAGTAACAAATTAAAACATATACCTATATTAAAATGACAAAACCCTTGGATTTTGATTTACATTGTATAAAATACTTTTACTTTTCTTTGAATTATAGCTTTTATTACATAGGTTTCAGATTTTCTTTTTCTATTAGTTTTTTAACAAATAAAAAGACAATGCAACATTCATTATAATTCCTTATTTTCATATTTTTAATCATCTGTTGTAAAATGAAACGACAAATACTAATCCTATTTTTCGCAAAATGTTAGGGTTAATTTTCGCTCATATTCTTCAAATAGTTTGGAAGAGCTATGCACATAAATTGAGTTTTCTGGAAATCCTTTTTTTTAAATCTTGTGACAAAAAATTAGAAAAATCACTCATCGCAGCTTCCGTATGAATATGAGCATGTGAAAATGTATATATATATAAATATGAAATGTTCCTCTAAATATATATTTGATATTTAGATATAATCAATAGATTGGATGGAAAGTATATAAATTTTAAATTACTGATGCTAGTAGAACTTTCAACTAAAGTTGATTTTCCCTCTAGTATTTTTATTTTTTTCATCTACGGCTATTACTAGATTCATCCTTTATTTTACTCCAGAGATGTTTTCCTGTCTATTTTGTAAGAATACGGCGCCATTAATATAAATAATGATAATTTGGAAAAAAAAAAGAAAGACTGAGAGGAAGACAACGAGCCAATAATATAAATTGTTTTATGTCCGTAGTGATAAAATAAACAAATTAAAATAATTAAAAAAACTGATATAAATTGACATTTTTTTTCTTTGTCCTAATTTTTTATTCTCCGATCAATTTTCGAAGATTAAATGCTTAATAAGGTTTTACGCAATCAAAAACTTTAATTGCTGTTATTAAACTAAACATATTAAAATTAAAAGATATGTGATATATATTCAAAACATCAAGAAAAATATCGTTAGAATAAAAAAATGATAAAGCTTCAAATAATTTAGTTTATGAAAAAAACAAAAAACAGAAACAAATAGTAGCTTTAAAACAGCAGGTAGACAAAAGAATTATTGAAAATCTCTTTTGAGTGCTAAATTCAGATTATCTTTTGATGTTCATAATAAAACGATTTTGATCTTCAGATGAGTCTTTACAGTAATAAATAAACATTGACTAAACAAAATATCTATCGTTTTTTAAAAAGTTTGATGTCAATGACAGAGTAGTAATTTCTTAAAATATTTTATGTCTCCTATATGTTCTCTTTATCTCATTAATTTTTTCAATTTTCTCTTCCACTATAACGACTTTAGTTACTTAGATTAGTCATCATAATTATGCAAATTACTAGCAATTTTATTGAAATAATTATTTATAACAATGATATTGTAAATCTTGGCAAAAACATGACCTTCATTTAATTAGATTTACAACAATTTATATTAAAATATTTTCTGTGAAATTTTTATCCAAAACTCTGGCACTGAGTAAAAAATAATGAGAATAGATTTAGTAAATCTAGAGTTCTTAGTTATAATCTTTTAGAAGCTAAAGCAATAAATAATGAGTCATTGTACAATTGAATTTATGACAGAAATTATTCTTGGATATTATTTCTACATTTAAAAATATCCCAGTGCTTGTGACTATCAACAGCCAATCATATCTTAAACACTGTCTCAGTGTTTAAGATCTGATTGGCTGTTGATAGTCACAAGCGCTTGAGAGGTTTGCAGCTCTCAGTTTAATTTCAATACCGTCTGCCCTTTATAAAATAAATATTATTTACAAATCTCCCAGTAATAATTAGCCTGTTTAGCATAAAAATAGAAACAGCTAGTTTGTTTCTGAATTGTTTCATCAAAATGATCTTAAGTAAAAGTAAAATTGGTGATAGAATTATAATAAAAATAAAAGGAATGGTAGTAATAAAGGTAAGTATTTATAACCTTATTTAGGTGTTTATCGGTATATTCTTTATCATGATCGCACCAAACCACAAACATCAAGCATAAAAACCTAGTCCAACCGTTGTATTATTTTTTTTTTAATATATAAATACAAATATTGAAATATAGGAATTTTGTTTGCTGTGAATATTTCAAGCAATGATCAAGGACAGTAATTGTAGCTAAAAAGTTGTTAGGAATTAATATTGAGATAGCTGTTCTTAGTGAACTTAATTTTCCAAAGATGAAAAATTTAATCAACACAATGTTTTTGGGAAGGTAAATTTGGAGTAATTGCAAGATGTTGGATCTGCTGTGACATCTAATCTGTTATTTTATTATTCTTGGAATTTATGTATAAATCAGTGAACAACCTAATGGTATTTGAAAATAAGTTGATCCATAAATATTTTATCATTCTATGAATGTTCCAAAATTAATTTCAGAAAATGCTGTGAGCAAAAAGATTGTATTTGTTATTGAAATACCATGAAAAATTAATTGTTTTTTTTTTTGGAAATCTTATTTCATCTATTAAAAGTGGCAGTAAATTTTAGAATAGACATATTGATATGTATCATAAAAAGTTCAATTTATCTCTTGTTATTTAAAGCTTAGATTAACCAAAAAATTTGTTTGAGGATATAATTAACTATATAGAAATTTGGATGCATTCCTATTCTATGGAATCCATGTCTTGTAAAACAATGTAAAAACAATTAATATTATAAAAATACTGATATTTCGATAAGTCATGTTCTAATACTGCTCCAAATTAAAATGAACGTTTGATTAATAAAAGGTCATGTTACAAACGTGATAATTTGATTAAAAACTACTAATTTAAAGTTTTAAGCCCCAAAATATAGAATTCTTTAAAATTTTTATTGTAGATATAAAAACGTATTTGAATTATCCAAAAGGCTTTTCTCAAACAATAATTCTAATATTAATGATATGATTAGATATAATCATATGAACATTGTGATTAGAAGAATAATAAATTAATTATGGACCTTCATAAACATTGTAGAGATTTAAATGTTAAAGTTAATTAATTTACAGGCTGCTTGATGGTGATTAGTGGAATAAAAACGCAAATTAGATATACATATCTGCTTCCTATGGTTGCATTTGATCGTTTGTGATATATTAAAAATAATCTAAAAATCTGAAAAACAACATCATAATACTATTAAATTTATAAAGGACACTTTTTATCATAATAATTGCAATATATTGACAAGGTAATGAGAAATATTTTGAGCATAATTGATAGAAAAAAATCATAATTTTGCAAACTCTTTGTATAACCAATTTTTTTTTTCTTTATCAATGATTTCTATTTTGCAGTTTCTACATTCCATTTCTGTAGCAGCTTTTTGATAAAAATAGCCATGTAATATTTTCATGTTTTATATGATAAAGCTTTGTAATGAAATTTTTAAATACATATAATTTTTTTAAAATTATTAACAGATCTATAAAGATAATAAAAAGATTTCATTTCCCGATTCTTCATAAAATTTTAAAAATACAATGACTGGAGCATAAAACTAATTAGTATCTTCTCCAACTTACAAGATATGATACAAAAAGTCTATATATTGTAAAATTGTATATTTTTTGATAGATGTGTGAAAAATTGAACAATATAACACTTTATAAAAGATTGTTATAAGATAAACTTTAGTAGGGTTTTCATAGGACAGATAAACTTTGTTTATGATTTAACAATTATCCCGAAGACATCACAAAGAAGTGCAAAGTTGATTTTGTTTTTATTTATTGGGAATATATGGAAAATGTTTAGAATAGATTAGAGAACTATAATAAGACATGCAATATTAAAATAGTTCAAAAAGAAATAATTTCTGAAGAAAAAATTAAGAGGTAGTTGCAAAATATTAAACAAAGAATACAATGAAACAGCTTGATTTATATAAGAATATATTTGTGATTCACAGACTGCTTTGTATAATGATTGCAAAACTCATTTCTACTCTATTATAATTACTATTATTTTTTGTGATCTTAATTTTTTTATTTGAATTGAAATGGCCATATTTGTTTGTGAATGACTGCTGCTTATGATATAAATTTATATTCATATACAGTTACTCTAAACACTTGATATGTTGTACATATATTTATCTATATATAATTAGAATACTAAATTCATTTTCATTCAGGTAACCCTATTTATGTACTAATTTTCTTTACTTAGAATTTGTATATTAACATTTTTTAACCTATAAACATATAATATCATCTCCTCTTATACACCTTAATGCTACCTTTTTTATACATTTTCTTCTTTATTTTGATTACAGTTTCAACTTTCCTGCAGTCTTCATCAGAGCTCTACAAAGACTGCAGGTCAATTGAAACTGCAAGCAAAATAAATAAAAAATACTATAAAAAAGATTGCATTAAGGTGCATAAAAGAAGATGTTAATTTTTTTTAAATATATGTGAATATATGAAGAGAAATGCAAAAAAATAAAATGAAATAAAGGAGAAGATATAAGAATAAAAAATATAGAATATATATTTATATAAACACTCATGCAGATAAATATAGTGACCAAATCTGTGGTAGCTTATTTAGCATTAATATGAGTAACCAGTTGTAATTATAATTGAAATTTTCTTAGGCATTCTTATTACACACACACACATATATATATATATATATATATATATATATATATATATATATATTGTACTGGTAAAAACATGTTGATCCATCTAACATGTGCTGGAACTCAATGAAACATAGTTCAAACCCAATCAAGCCTAAAATTTAGGTCAGGGACCAACCTGAATTCGAACTCACTCAACAAGCCCCAGATCAAACACCTAATGAATGACATATAATGATGACACACAAGAATTCATTCTTAAATCCAGCACATTAGCAGAGCAAAGAAACAATGAGACATCTATTAACTATGACTTAATTAAAATATGTGTATGCATGGCTGTACATTTGGAAGTGGAGAAAAAGGAATTCAAACTACACCTGAGTCTCATTTTATGTGGTAGATAGGTTCCTCAGAAAATGCACACAAAAGAACTGACACAAAAATAGACTTAACTTACCTTGAAAAATGGGGGATAGGTTACTGTAATTTTCAAAAATCACATAAAAGACAAAGCAACAACATAAAATTACTTTAAAATTTGCACAAAAAAAGGAAATAAAATATGAGTAATAAAAAATTTCAGATGTGAAAAAAATTAATACAAGACAAATTTTTTTACTTATTTATTAACTACAGTATTTAATTATATTCAAAACAATATATTTTTATACGTAATTTACAGTATTATTCATTTTTTTCATACCTGTACAGCATTGACAATAAGTAAGTTCATTTGTAAACTAGTAAGACATCAAATTCATCATGATATAATGTGATGTGATGTACTGTAGCTTCTCCTTAAATGAAATCATGAATTTTTCAACAATTATGCCCCGAGAAACCTGTTGAGCTACTTCACAAGAGGAAATACAACTAGCACCAACTTCATTTTTTTAATTGCTCTTATTGTGGACTCATCCAAACTAAATGTTTTCTAATTGCTGTTGATCCTTCTGATTTTGCTAAGCAATCTAAAATTGAAATTTTTGCTTCCAAAGAAATCCATTTTCTTGGGTGTTTTTTTCTTCTCCATTGGAGTAAACTAAAAGTTTAAAATAAAAATAAGAACTTAGAATTATGATAATAAAAAGACACCAACTCATCACTGTTGGACACAATTTAATTAAAACTAACAATTAAAAATTAAATTCTTATTTTTGTCTTTAATTTTTTAATTTTCAATTCCATTTAAAAATCACATTTCATTGTTTTGTGTTACATTGTATTTCAGATCACATTACGTAATATTTAAATTGTTAATTATATAAAAAAATCAGATTTTCATTGTCATATTTAATTGTGCCCACTGCTATAACTCACCTTTTAAAAATAAACTTGTGGACACTAAATGATTAATTGATTACATACTCTTTTTTACAAAAGCAAAAATAGAATGATTTAAAATGCAAAAACAACAAGCATAATAAAGGCATCTACAATGTTTGAACATATTTCCATTATAATCTTGTAAAATTTAATGTGTGTATATAAAATGGGAAAATACTGATTTAAAGTGAATTATGAACTTCTTTATTACATAAAGTCTATTACAGTACTATTGTAAAGCACTGAAAATATATTGAAATTATTAGAGAGAAGTCAAACTTCGATAATGCACTATTACTTTAAATGTGACATGTGAGTGTGCGAGACTTATAATATTTAAAGTAATAGTGCATTATCGAAGCTTGACTTCTGATCTAATAATTTTTATCACATAAAAGAAAATGCATACAAAGATATTAAAAAGAAACATGAACCACATAACTTCAAAATCGCATTAAATAAATCCACATAAAATAAGACCCGGTTGTACTCAAACAAGTTAGACAATAAAAAAATATAGTTTAATATAATGACAAATTATTATACATTATGACTTAATTATATACATTTAAATGTGCATGAATGAGCAAGTGATCTACCAAGTGGTAGATAATTACAGATTGGAGTTCATGCAAAGGGCTCTCATATGCTCTTTTATTAACTAAATAGTATATATAATTTAACACACATCTTTGGTGGGTACAGTATTAAGATGCCAATCAATTATAAAAAGAGATTTCATAAGCTTGCCATTAACACTTTGGTTTATGGTTCTGAAATGTGGTGACTAACATTATTTCGGGGAGCATTCTGAGATTCATTATATATATAAGAAAATTATTTTCATGCAATTATAAACATGAAAATAAAAATACATTTGAAAAATTATACTTGACTATATGACAAAATACTTATTGAAAATTCTTTTAATTAACATTTAATGGACAGAACATTTTATTTTCCCCAAGGCAGATAGATACTCTTAAATACATAAATAAATTATGATGGTAGGATTATATAAGAAGACTGAAATAACATTAATTAATAAAACTATTACTAGTCGGCATTTATATATATTTTGAGCAGAGTGCAATTTTATATTACAACATCAAAACTGGGTCATGAAGCAAAAGAAATACTAATATGAAGAAGTTTGCAGTACTGACATCATGGCAAAGAAATAACAGGAAAAGGTCATGCTTCTGGATGAAAAACAAAATCTAAGACCCCCTTCTTGGGCAGTGTTTAGAGAAATGTGGATAAGGCATGCTGTGGATTTTACTGACATGCAGAGGCCTTTTATATGAAAAAAATGGTCCTGGGTTGGTCAACTATCCACAGGACAAGGCATGAGAATAAATTTATGGGTTTGATCTTGACACAACCCCCAGATTAAAAGCACATAATATATATATATATATTCACAAAGATATGCCAAATGTTAGTAATGTAGTAGAAAATATGTTATTAACAACATTGAATATGATTTACTACTTTAAAATAAATGACCCTTGTTTGAATGTCATAATTTAGACAATACGCTATGTCATATATATATATATACAAGATTTTACTTAATAACTAAAATAGTAAAATATACATGAAAATTTGCCCCCTTCCCCATCTGCTATTTAAAAATGATTCAATTCCACCTTCACATATTTTACAGCTGAGAATATTTAAGCATATGATATTTTAAGAGTATGAAAAAATAAAATAAAAACTGGCAGTTATATAGAAAACAAATAATAGGTCATCCTTTTAGAATTGAATAAATAACATTTTAAGATTTCAGTGTGTTAATTAGCCTAAGTTCTGGATTCAAACTGGTTAGAATCCAGAGTTAAAAAAATAACAATTTTTTTATACTAAAACATAAACAAAATGTTGACTCATAAAAAAAAAACAATCTGGTGAGCATGTTAATTAATAATGCATTATGTTATAAGGGAATGTTAATAACCTTAATTCATGGAGGTTTTTATTAAAAGGAAAGATTTTGAAAAATTCAGCTTGTCAGATTGCTTGAAATTGGCATATTAATAATAAAAGTATACATATAAAATCAAGTAATAACTACATATAAATAATTGACCACACCAAAGTTAAAGAAAGTTAAAGCATATGAAAAAGAATTAAATTTATAGAAATTATTTGAGAGCAATTTACATATTAGAAAAGTTACAAAGTTAAATCATACATTAGGAGAAATTGATAGTAGGGTTCGAGATTAGTCAGCTAGATTTACTTTCAGGTGATATGAAAATCATTACCTTGCCCAATTTAAGAGTCCATTTTCGAAGTCTGGCATTTAATGGATCCACGTGAGTTCTTCTTGGTGACATCCAGCTTCCATTCAGCATTCCAGAGTTCCATTTTTAGGCTTTCCTTCATTTCAGGGCAGCAGGAGATGATTCCACAAAGAGTCAGGGAGGTGACGGGCTTTTTATCCAATCATCATTTTTATATTTCAAACCAGCATGAAGTTTGTTAACTGCACAGTTCACTCAATAGTAGATATCATCTTGGTATTTAAAATAAGCCCATTTTATATACTGCTCAGGTATTTGTGGAATGCTTTTAATTTCTTAATTCTATCTCTAAATCTAATCTCTGATCTAAAAAATATTATTTTTCTTTATCCATTGTTTTTGAAGATGCAACTGTTAGATAACATTCCAGAAATATATTCAAATCTATTTCCAGATCTGGAAATAGATTTGACAAAAATGTTTATAACAAAAGTACAATCGCTAATCTTAATCCCCATTTTATTTTAAGTAAAAACTTTAATTAAAAATTCCTTCCCAAGATTAAAACAATATTATATTTTTAACACTTTAATTATTTTTGGAAAATTAATGGTTGCATCTTTCATCTTGGATTTTATAAAAATATACAGTTGAATAGAAAAAAAAATTTAAAAAGAAAAGTTAAAAAAATGATATGTAATAAAATATTTAAAAAAAATCAATATTTTGTTAGTATATTAGCTCTTATATATATATATTATAACGATCCAAACGAAGTGGGAGATTGCATCGCACCGCACCGCACTACCAAAGGGCGCCATCTAGGCATTTGAGCCTAGAAAAATTTATAAAGTAGGCAGATACGCGCTGTTAGGATTCCACTTTATTTACATATTTAGATCGTTAGCCCATTGTCACTAGCTCAGTGGAATAGCAGAGATTTAATAATATCATTTACTAGTATATAAAAGAATAAAGTGAGCCACTGCCAGTAATTATCATACAAACAGATTTATTGATGCACATATATATAAGGTTTAAAATTATTTTAGTGATTTACATTTAAACATTTAACATTATTTTTAACTTTGATTTTACTTTAATTTACATTGAGTTACTATTATATTATAAATTTACATTTTTAATCAAGTTCGCACAGATGGGCTTATAAACCTGTTTAATATGTTGCTATAGATCGGTTACATAGATTTCAACGGTCAAAAACATTTCAAAGTAAACATAAACGATCAAAATACAAAATTATTGATTACTGACAATTGCATAGGGAATTATAAGAAACCCTCTAGTATTCATCGTAAGATACTTGCATCGTCACCAATAACTTAAAAGACATCCGAATAAATACATTTTTAGATACTCACCGTAAGGTATCATTATTTATCGAATGTCTATATATTTTGATCAAATATGAAACGCAAAACATAGTTAACCGATAAACAATCCATGCAAGCGTCTATAAACAACTTAAATTTAATAGTTTTATTTAGGATCGAGCCTGAATCGACTACCATAGATTTGCATTTAAAAATAAAATATTCTATCCCTACTTAACCTTAGGCAACACATTTCGCAATCAACTGGCGCCAATCCATCTGATACATTCATGTATTCAATGTAGCATGATACGACAACACAACAATATTGTCAGGGATGTACATCTGAACAATATGTAGAAATAGAAACGACATTGACTCTCCACCCACAGGGATGTGACATCTGTGGGCAAGTAGATCAATAAACTAAAAACTCCATAGGAATGGGCTGCGGTATTCTGCCGACTTACCAACCCATCCATAGGCAAACAGAGAGTGTGTGGCGTATATCTCTAATCCTGCCCGTGGCGGATCTCATACTACACCTACTAATTACATAAATATATCCAATCCATTGAACCAATTCAACTACGAAATGAACAACCCAAGATTACCCTCCCTTAATATATCTTTACAAATCGATACAGCCATTCACGCCCGACTTAAGTTTAACATTTTTTTTATAATTTATTTAACGGAAAACAGAAATCATAATAAAACTTAAAGAACAAAATTAAATAAATAAATAAATAAATGGAAATGATTTTACAAATTAAATACATTAAATAAAATTATAACTAATTAATAAAAATAATGTTGGTCAGATAGAATAATATTGAAATCATTTAAATCTGGAGAGTTTTTATATTTACTGTTCATAAATTTTAAAGTCTTACGGTTATTGAAATAGTTCATCTTCGTATATTCCTTGCCGTTTGCACGTGAATTCCCACGTCGTCCGAAGATTTGTATCCGGTTGATCGATTTATTTATCCTTTGGAGATTTTTTTTTTTTTTTTAGTGTAATTGGTCCTCAATGAAGAAACGATGGCCCATTTTTCTTCCTTTCTTACAGAACTGAAGGGATTGAAACTGTGCGTCTTTTTCAATCCCCCCAGCACTAACACCTAGCTGTTACATCGTCAATAATCAATTACTCCTCATTCACTGAACTACCAAGCTTTCCAAAACCTGTCCTTTTTATATTAATGTCAAGGATTGAATTAACATTGCGTCATGGAGTGATGATTCTTTCGCTGAGGTCCGATTTCCCAAATGGATTTCTTTCATTGGCTAATCAGTTTCTATTGTTTTTTTTTTCTATCTGACTGAGGTTATTACATTTAAATGCTCAAGGCTGGTTTTAATTTAACTAATTAACAATCATTTCCATTTCTAATTAATTACCCTGTTTTCCAAATCAAAAATATATTTCAAGACAAATTTAAAGATATAATTTTATCTCCAAATCTTTTTTAAAATTTAGTTTTAAAAATACCTTTTTCTTTAATAAAAATTTTATTTTAATAATTTATCTGTGCGACTTAATATATAAGAGTTTAAGACGATATTTTAATTTCAATTTTTAAAGAAAGTTTTTAAATGCGAACTTTTTATTTTAACTTGTTTAATAATATATATAAAAAAAAAACAATGTAACGAACGTCTGTGCTCGTTACAATATATATATATATATATATTTGAGCCACACCTATGTATTTTAATAGAAAAAAATTAATAACAATAAATATTGAAAAGTTAAACTTTATAAATTTTAGGCACATCTCTCAAATATATACATAAAATATATATACACGACTAAAGGAATGGGATGGGATATAGGGTTTAAACACTGGTTAGTAAATAGAACCATGAAGCTCAATCTTAACCTAAGATTTCCTGCTTCATATATATATATATATATATATATATATATAAGTAGAAATCCTCATATATATATATATATATATATATATATATATATATAAGTATGCATTTCACAATTTCTATCATTCATCTAAGATGATTTTTGTTTTACTTTTATTACATATTATATAAGAAAGTGCAAACTAGATTGACATTTATTACAACTATTCTCAAAGTATTTCATAATATATTGAACCATGCCCTATTTATTTACATAAAAAGTATATCTTCTTACCCTTTCTCCTTTTCCCTATTATCATATTTGAAAGCTTCTGGTTGTTTAGATAAAGATAACAACACCATTGGTAGCAAGCTACCGATAATATTAATTCTCTGCTACTAAATTATAACACTGGCCATTCAAGCACTTTATTTTTTTTTAAGTAAAACCTCTAGGTTCCAGTTAATTACAATGCAAGTAACATGCTTGCTCAAACAGCTACTAATTTAGTACTCAATTATCCCAGTTAGCTCATTAGAATCTAAATATTCTGATCTCTCTGCCCACAATATAAACCCCTATTTCTGTATATCAATATATCATAAATATTTGTCTGACTGAATACTGATTCATTATTTAAATATGTCGCATACTTCCCTCCCTCACTTTTGACCCTATCTCAATTAAACTACCCTAACTAGTGATAATTAAAATATCTATACATTCAGCTTTCTTTTTTTTTTTTTTTAAACTCTCATCATTTATTTTATAATGTAAACATGCACATACATTCAATTTAAAATATATCATTTAACACACCTTCAAAATTATACACATGTATACTTCACAACTAAATATAAACTAAAGAAATATTTAATAATAGAATACATCAACATAAATTAATAAGATATTTGAAAATAAATTATTATTATGGATCTAATGTAAATAATTACACCATGCCTGTCAATACCTCTACACATGATTTAAGTTCTAATTTATAGTTCTTTAGGTGTTTCCACCTTCGATTTCTTATTAGGATTTTTCCTTTTGATGTCTTTTATTATTAAAAGTTTTTTTTTTGATTTTGATTAGCAACGGCTATAAATTAAGATTTTGAAGACATATAATACAAGAAAATTATTTACCTAGGGTTCGAACACTCTCCAGATGTGGATAAGGTAATGTAGCATTCTGCTGTTTCTCTTGCTCCCAACCAGTTGATATTGATTCCTCATAAGATTTGATTAATATTCATATGAGCTATCTGTGAATTTAGGCATATACACTTCAATAATTTTCTATATTTCAGATGAACATGATTCTTGAAAACTAACAGCTGGTGTTGCTGCAGGAAGGTTCAAGCTGTCCGCACAATCCAATTTATTCAGCAGTACATTTTATCTGCTGATTTCAACTATTTTAAATAAAAGAATTTGTCACAGAAGAGAATATTGACAGGACATTTATTGAATATTAATAATACTATCGCTACTAAGATATTTCAATAATACAGACTTCTCTGTTATATATCCAATGTCTCTTATCTTAGGATCAATTGAACATACTACTCTAATTTTATTGGGTTTCTATTCATTTTCTTTGAAAGTCTATGCTTTGTTAGATTCTTCCCATTGGTTTATATTTCAATTAAACAGTAGTACAGGTTCCATTTCTTTGTTAATTAGTAATAGCCTTTGTAATTATATACTTTCCTCTGTTTTGGTTTTTTAAGTTTTAAGTTCTGGAATTTATCTTAGATTTCCTTTTATTAGTTCTTTTATTTGAATTACATTAGCTTTTATTTTTAATATTTTATTTGTTTTTTGTTTTTTTTTCTTTTAAATTTTATTTATAAATGCACAAACCCTCGATTACTTCAACATTATAAGGCAAAAGAGAAAATCTTATGTTAGATTTGATGATTTGATAAAATTATTTCCCCACCCCCTTTTTTCTATTTTTTTGTTATACCTTAATTTAAAAATGATAGTCACCTTTTAATTACTACTCATTACCATATTCATTTTCCCTCCACTTAATCATTTATTCTTTTCCAAATATACACTAAACCTCCCCTTTCCTTTTCTTTTTCTTCTTTTTTATTAATTTATTTCAATAAATTTTATTCTTAATAAACACTATACATATTATGTAGTGACCTACATTGATACATCTTCTTCATCCCTCCCTGATAGTAAAATGTCCTTCTGAACATTTTGTCTCTAACACTAAAATTAATAAATATATTTTTTGTATTATACTTAATTATAATTGTGACCTGTCTTCCCAAATTCTGATTAGTGTCAATTTTCTAAACCTTATCTCTTCTCTTTCACTATTTGCAATGATTGAGCATTGAATGTTTCTCTTTTTTTCTGTCTCCTGAGCAGTCACAAATGCATTGTTCCCATATTCTCATATGATTTTGTATGGCCCATCATATATTGGCTAAAACGTTTTTATATACCTTTCTCAGGATGACTCACTGGATTTACCTTCACCTTGACTTCATTCCTCAACTTAAACACATGTCTGGATCTCCCTTGCCTCCATTGTCTTATATTACCCAACCTTCTGAGGCTACTGCATGCTTTGTCAGTATCCTTTTTTTGTTAATACATTGCATTCATACAATCAAAGTGGTTTTAAATGGATATGGAATATCTTTCCCTTGGTGGAGTCAGATGGGCTCAAAGCCTGTTGATTCATTCTTTGACCAATTTATCATGTTGGTGTCTCTTGTCATGTCCTTCACCCATATTAGATGATTATTCTGCATGTACATGTGAAATAGGCATCTCAACTCTCTCATAATATGTTTGCAAGGATTGACTGCAAATCAAAGTGAGGACATGTCTTATTTTGTGATGTTTCATCCAGCTTTTCCATTATTTAGATAGAAAGGGCATTCAATGATCTGATTTTATTTGCTTTGGGATTCCTACAACTCAATGATGTTTGTATTCTAATACTTGTATAGTCCATATGGCATTAGTCAGCATTACTGGGTAAATGACCACTAATTTTGAAAAGATGTCATAGGCCATAACAAGGTATTTATTTCTATTAAACTGGGTTAGAGATCTGTAAAGTCTATTGCCAATAAGTTGTTGGATGGATATGCATATATGGGTCTCAGTGGTTCCACACTTGATGTGTTAGGGGGTTTGGTCTTTGCACACATGTTACATCTCTCAATGATGTTTAAGATACTCCTATACATCCCTGGCCAATAAAACCAATGGCCTATCCACCCTTCCATTTTTCTCACCCCATAATGTCCATATCTTTTGTGTATGCATTTAATCACCTGTTCTTATATGACTTCCAAAGAATGAGTCATATATGTTCACCCTGTTTATCTTCTACTGCAACAGTCCACTTTTTAAACAATACCATTTCCTCTCTTTCCATAATGGATTGTTTATAGGTCTACTTATAGATTGGTGATGTAAATAATATATATATATATATATATATATATATATATATATATACATCCTGAGATTGTCTGTCTTAATATATATATATATATATATATATATATATTAAGACAGACAATCTCAGGATACATACATATTAAAATTTAAAAAAAAATAAGAGTAACATAGACAAAAGTTATTTATATAAATTTCTAAAATACAGCCTAGACTGACTTATTATTTATTATTTCATTAATAACATTTGTGCTACATTTTGAAATTTTTTTAAAATAATTATATAAACAGGCTTCTAAGTGATTATTTACTTTGAGAAAATCTAAATTTTTCATATAAAATAATAAAGTATTTTTTAAAAAAATATATAATTATAAGAAATATACCCAACATGTTTATACTTTAAAAAATTAATTAGAGGGGATTTGAACACAAACTTTCAATCTTTTCAAATTTAATGTAATGGTCAATTGGGACAAATTATTTTGTCTTTTGGCCAATTCAGCCCCTGGTGAATTTTTTCATAAGTATTGTACATTAAAATGCATGTAAAACAGTATATTTTATTATAAAAAAATTTGCCTGAAAAAAGCAGAAAAGAAGCACAAAATTCAAAATTACCACTTTTACAATGGACATAAGCCCCACCTTGACATGATGAGTCATTTTCTGTTGATAAGGCTGCAAAATGATTAGCATTTTATGACATTGAAATTTCCAATGATGCAAAATCATGTGTATTTGCAAATTCATCATAGTTCTAGATATTTTTTAAAAATAATTTATACTACATTTATTAGATATCAAGAAATATAAATTATTTAATAACTTATTTTGACTTAAATACTTTATTTTCAAAAATATAACATTATATTAGCAGCTAACATAAATATGGCCTGAAGCAAATTAGAAGACAAGCTATGATGTAAGTAATCTACTTTGTTTACGAGTAAAGAAAATATAGTAATTTTGCAATAAATATTGGAAAAAATTTTAACATTTAAAGTATAATTTATTAGATATAAGAGAAATAAAATAATATAATTAAGAACTATTTTGTTGATTTTATAAACTGAAAATAATCTTTCTAGAAACATAACATTTAATATCTTTATTTTGATTACAGTCTAATTTATTTTTTAATATTTACAGAAACAAAATGTAAACATTTAAAATTTATTTCAGTAATAAACACAAACATCTATCAAATACCATCAAATTTGTTACTTTCTTATAAGTAATAAACATTTTATCATATATTTTACTTTGATTTGTGAGACAAAGAAAAATGTCAGAAAATGTTGAAATGTGAGTGCATGTTGGAAAGGTTAAAGGGATTAAAAAATAAGTAAGATTTTGTTTTGATAAAATAAGATAAAAAACAAACAATGTATTATAGATATAATCTTGCTTTTATTAAAAAGAAAAATACATATTTTAATTTTTCCTGATTATTAATCTGTACATTGGTTAGTATATTAATTAAAATGGGAACAATTTCATTATAGAGATAGACAGAATCAAAAAAAAGTTGTTATTTTTATGTTGGTTGAACTCAAATATATATATATCATTTAGCATTTTATATTAGTTTAACTCAAGCTCTAAAAATGAAAAATACAATCTTTAAATTAACTTTATAATTATATGAGTTCATGATGACTTTATTTATATTAGCGGTTAACATTGACATTATTGAGTTTATACAATTTATTTTGTGAAGTTTATACAACTTTACTTTGGTTTATATTTATTCTCCTTTTAAAACAACAAAAATGATTTTATAATTAAATGATCACGGATTTTAAAATTATCCATGCACATTTAGTACAAGCTTCTAATGTAGTGGTAGGTTTAAACATCTGCCTAATACACATATATAATAATGACTATTTTAATGAATTCTTTATACAAGATTTAAAAAAAAACATTTCTATTGAAAAAAAACCATTAATTAAATAGACAATTATAAGAAGACTAATTTGACGTCTTACTCCACTAACAGATAAAAATATTGATTTTATTTCTCTTTATAAAAATAATAATTTAGATTTTCAATAACTAATGTTTTATGACAATAGTGGACCTTGCTGGCATAGCTTATAAATAACTTTAATACTGTAAGCGGTTATAATAAAAAAATAGATCAGTTAATTATCAAGCAAACAAGCCACTTTAGTTGGTCTTACAACTAAAATCAAACCTATAAGAATTATAACATGAATTAGCCAAAACCAAACAATTTTAACTAATTACGAAAACAAATAAAAGAGTCGATTACTTAGGTTGAAGATTCTTTCAGTAGAATCATTTCCCTATGGCTTACGTATTAGATAGGCAAAAGAAAAACAAAACAATGTTGGTTTAATAAATATACGAATGCACAGAAGAAAAGAAACATAAGTAAGAAAATATGAGCCGGATTATGGACACTCGTATGCCTATTCCAACGAAGAATAAAAAAAGGGAAATCGATATGTCCACGTTTTGTGTCCATATGCTGATAGGAGATAGGATTTATGGAAAGCCAACATGCCCGCCTCTACAAGTATCATGCCAGCTAACCTACTCTATCTCAAACAATGCTATCTTATTTACAGATGTATGCAAAAGCAGAAGCTAACTCTGAAACACCAAATGAATGACCGTTTTAGGTCTGTCTATAATACTCCAAACATTTTTTATTAACCCGAGATATTATCATTATTAAATAGAAACAAATTATAATTAAATAGCCTTAAAATGATCTAATGCTGCATAGAGACCAACCTGCATAACCAACTATTTTATATAAATATTTAACCTACAAAAAACATACATATAGAAATAAGGGAATTTAATTCTCGAAAAAATCCCCCCTTCCCTCTTTCCTAACTTAAAAAAAAGGCAAGATAATTAACTGACACTATCCAGCGGCACTGTTACTAGGTCAAAATTTATAGCATATTTTATTCTGTTTTAAATTACTGAAATATAAAATAATAAAATCCCATTCTGGGAAATCTATAATAAATTTATTTAAAAATTATAGTAAGTTTATTTAGAAATATATATTTTTGACATAACCTCACTCGCGAAAATAAAATAGATTAACTTATTTTACTTTTAAAATTAAATCGTACTTTGCAAAAACTCCCCCTAGTAAATATAATTTGCTTTCTTAGCAAATTACTCTCTTTGAGTCCCTGCGAGTGAAGCTAGTCAAAATAAAAAAAAAATCAAAGCATGAAATCTCATGCTAAGATTAATATAAAACAAATAAATAAATTCATAGTCAATCAATCAAAATATTAAAAATTATGGTGAGCTTGAGTTAATGAAATATTATAATTTAAAAGAAAAGGATTAAAAAATCAGTTAAAAGCTTTACGAAAATACGTTTATACTCTTACGATAATAGTTTCAAACATCTTGATGGAAGTATTTAAGCTTTTCAGCATTTTCCTTGGAGTTTCCTGGGATTAGTTCTATGGGTAAACATTGGTGGCAGATGGCTCTTTTGAAGGCAGGTTTGGATAACAGCATAATGGAAGATTTCAGGTCTCAGGAAGAAAAGGGCAGTGATTTACTCTTTTTACTACTTGATCATCATGGTGTGATTTCTACAACTCTCTTTCTGTCTGTTCTCTGTCTGTTTCTGGTCTCTCTCTGGTCTTTTTTCTTTCTCAAAAGGGCCACTGTTTATCACTTCCTACTCATATTCGATTTCTGCTGCCTCAGGTCATTTTTGATTTTAAAAACAATCGAAATCATTCTTTTATTCTAATTTTAGAAAGTTTGTACCTCGATAAGGATCAATATATTTCAATATAATTTTATGTTAGGTTTTAATTTAGATAACAATGTAGAATCTCCACTAATTAATGAATAGAGATTCCACAGTGAATGGATTTTTGGTAATTTATCAATGCTTTTAATTTAAACATTTATTTTAAACTTCTTATTGAGGTACAAATCTTTTCAAAAAGGC
Source organism: Epiperipatus broadwayi (assembly GCA_028023455.1). Taxonomy (NCBI): domain Eukaryota; kingdom Metazoa; phylum Onychophora; class Udeonychophora; order Euonychophora; family Peripatidae; genus Epiperipatus; species Epiperipatus broadwayi. The sequence continues at coordinate 281,806 of JAQFVV010012938.1, forward strand.
CATCTTGGATTCTTGAACTAAAAATAAAGCATTTTAAACATACATATCTAAAATATATATAAAACAATTCAAAATTAATTAGTTGAATTCTTTTTTCTTTTAATAATATAAATGGAATAACAGTGTTAATACAATTATATATACATGATCCAAAATAAATTATAGGATTTATTCAGGATAGTTAAAAAATGTTATTATCCACTCTATATACTGATACATATATAGGATGGCATGATTTAGTTTTGTTAAAAGTTTTGGTTCTTGTAAATTAAAAAGTAAAATAGTTGTAAACAAATTAGCATTAAGTCACTGCACCTGCAGAGAAATCACTTTAAATTTAATAAATTTTGTAAATAAATTTGTTTACAATAAGCTGTTGTATAAGTAAAGTCACTGCACTGACACTATTCAAATCCCCAATGCAATTTTGGATACTTTGTAGAAAATTAAACAAAAGTTTTAAAACCCATTTTAAAATCTAAAATTTTAACTTAATATTTAACTGTAATGTGTTCTCAGGTGATAATAAATTGCCAACAACCAGATGGATGAGATAAATATTGTATAAATAGGGCACATTTTGACATAGACACACACAAACACCATTATTTGCAAAAGAGATTTTTACCAGAATCCAAGCCACACAAAATTTTGATTTGTCTGGCTAAGCAAGGAATTTGTTTTGCTACTTATCCATGGAAAATCGAGAGTTTCTTCCATACTATATGCCTAACAACTTGACCATCACAGGATGAAATTCTCCAATCACTGACTGCCACCAGAAAAAGATCATACCATGAACTTGTCCAGAAGAGAATGCTACTACACCCTAAAGTCCAAGTGCCTACATCACCAGTTGCAAAGATAAATTGGTAATATCATTTCAGAAATGCAAGCTCTGAATCAATTAATATTTAATATTCAAACTTTTATCTTTTAAAGCTAGCTAAATGTAAAATAAAGGAATAATTGAATGTTCAAATTAATGTTAGTTTTAACTATGTCTAAAATAATTAACCTTTTAAATTATGTAACTTGCCTACTTACACTTGTAATCTACGTTAGTTAAATCAAATCAATATATTTGAAATTCTTATTTCTCTACCACTGCAGCTGTGCCTATACCTTTTCTACATTTGCTTTTAAAACATATTTTATATATTTATTATATGCCCATGGTTTGAAACAGTGAGCCTTTAAATTCAGTAAAATTTAGTGGAGATATAATTTAAAATAGCTTCATTTATTTATCTTTATTAATGTTGCCAATTACATGCACTGTTTTGAAACCATATATTGTAATAATATCAAACACCACGTGTTCATTAATATTGATTATTTGTTTGTCAAATAAATACATAATGTGGTTTGCTTCTAAATTTAATTTATGACTTTAATTATTGTTATAGCAACTAATAGACTAACCTTAGGGACAGTTATAAAGTATATTTGTTAATCCATTTTTAAACTTCTCCAATATACTTCTGTCTTCTTAATTAATTAATAAGATGTAGAATTAAATTGTATTAACAAGATTGACAAACTAATTTATTCTTTAATTAGCCTAAATATAATGCTATTTAAGAATTGGATTCTATTAGATAAACTGATAAAAGCTATTGTTAGAGCACAGTTAAAGTTTAATATATATGTTATATCATTTATTGTATTGAGAATGTATTTTATTGTCAATGTACTTTACATGTTGCTGCATCTTCTAAAATGGAATCTCAGTTAGGCCATCCCATTCTACTATTTGGTGTTTGTGCATCAAAATTATCCTGAGATTTAATGCTAGATCATTTGAGTAATCCACCCCACTCCTGAACTTCAATGCTCCTATCATTAGCAGCAAGACACTCGGTCACAGAGTACTGTGCATTGGTTGAAAGAACCCTTAAAAATTATTCATCCACAGGGCAGCATTATTAGAAATATTTTGCTAGTGCTATAGCACATATTGTTGACTTAAAGGAGCCACTTCTTTTCTCTATCATTTAAATATGCAGCATTGATTTGAAACCACATCGTGGCTACTTGATTAAATCTACATCAATGTCAGCTTATTTATGCGTTCACACCTTAGATAGAAATATCTACATTTGTATAATACTATAATGAATGATCTATCTAAAGCTAGTAAAATTACTTATCAAATAGCAATTCACAATGCTAAGATAGGATTTGGCATTTTCATTATGTGACTGCACATACACACACATGTTGATTTAATATGTAAAATGGGATTGATATGATACTGTCTTATCCGCTGTAACACCTGTATGCATTTGCTCATACCTATGAAATTATGCTCTTTTATAATTTATTTTGTCTTTATTAATTAATAAATATATGTTTGAATTATATTGGTTTCATATGTATTTCTCATAGTCTAATTTCAGTTCAATTACATCTTAGTTATTATATTATATATGAGTGACATATGCATTAATGTTGATTTATAGATATTACCACCATCATCATGCTATCAGTCTATTTAAAGCTTTTTAGTTAGTTTTATATTGAGTCAGCCCCTGAGTCTCATGTTTTTCCCTGTGTTATGCCAGTCGTGAAAAAATGAAGACTGAGTGTAACCTCAGATATGTCATTTGTAGGATATTGAGTCATGGAATACTTGTAAATAAGTTAGTGTTTGGTTGGATTCAGGACTTCACAATACCATTCTGATTAGCTTTGGTATATTTTCCAGGATTCTGGATTCTGTTGCGTGAATGTTCAAATCTGACCGATACAATTTTGCCGGTTCATCCGTGCTAAAAAATTTAAATATTGATATACCGATGTTTTGACTTGATCACACAAGTTATCTACTTTTTATCACCCAGTGGATGACTTGTGTGATCAAGTCAAAACGTTGTTATATCAATATTTAAACTTTTTAACATGGATGAACCCACAAAATATGTATTTTATATATGCAACCCGTAAAAATCTTCGTAACAACACACACACACACACACACACATATATATATATATATATTGTGCCCTTTTGTATGGGTCACCATTTAATTTTTGTGCTAATCTATTAAAAATTTTAAATTTAAGATATATTTGAATATGTGATGTTAATTTTGCTTATGGGAATATTTCAAAAGTTTTAATTAAAGCAATCTATGAGTATTTGATATGTAAAATTGTGCTGATATTGAGAGACATTTTAATGATGATTATTATAATATATGGTTGGAAAAAAAAACTGGCCATAATCAATACTGCATGAATATATTTAATAAATAGGTATTTAAAGCTAAAAGTGTTTAAAAGACAAGTTAAAATTAAATGCATATGTTTATTGTTGATAAAATAATATTATAAAAGAATATAAATATTTTAATTATTGTAAGTACTTAAATAAAAGACTAATATTTGATTTTAATAGTATTGGATAATTATTTTAAAATCTATTATAATATCTTATTTATTTAAAAATATTTATTTTAAAAAATGCAATTGTTAGTTTATTTTTAGACGATGACAAGCGTTTCTTGTGTTGTAAAGAACAGATGTTAGTTAAATATACACACACATGCTTGGAAGTTGTTTAGTAAAGTTGCAGAACTATTTTAAAATCATGTTATAAAATTTGTAAATAATACGTGAGTTATCACGAGATAAAAATAAAGATAAATCAATGTAGAATATTTAATCTGATTTTAAAATATTGCTTTAAAAATATGACGTATAAAAAGACTTAATGTATTTAAAATAATCTTATAAAAGTTAAAATTAAAATCAAGTAAGATAATATTTTTTAGAAAAATGTTTAATAGATTTAAATAAATGATAAAGATTATTTTAAAAAAAATTTTAATAATGTAATAAATATTAAAATATTAAATAAGTCATTATTTATTTTTTAATTTTGTGTTGTTGGTAAAATATGTAAATAAGCCAGCAAGTTGATTGTTTAAATGTACCAATCAAATGGGAAGTTTCTTCCGGTATAAAAGCTCAGTTCAATTGTTAGGAGAGGACTCTGTGATTGATTTTTCAAGTTAATTGTGTTATTAAAAATAGCAAAGTAAATTTAATAGACGCTCTTAAAATCAATTTTAAAATTATAAGAGTGTCATTATAAATAATTATATAAAGTTTTAAATGATAGACATGCAGTGTTAACTAATTTTTTCCCTATTGGTCGTCTCTAATTGAGCTCAATTTACAAGCAAATAATCATGGAAACATCATATATAGTGAAAATATATCGGAAACTTTACCCTAGGAATATGACAAACGCTGGATTAGTTCGGATAATTATGAGATGGAGAAAAGTAGTATTTTGGACAGTATATAATTTTAAAAGCTAATTGCTATTGATTATTTAAAATAGATATTTAAAAGAATAAAATACTTCTTTATAAAGAAAGTATTTTGCAAGCTATAAATTTAAAGGTATATCTTAAGTAAAGATATTAAAAAATAAAGTAGTTTTATAAATACTGCCTTGTTAAGTCTTTATGTTTAAAAGACTGAATGTTGACAATTTTGAAAGGCAAATAAGTTGAAAATATATTAACTAAAAGTCTTAATATAATAAAAATTATTATATTGAAATAATTTAACGCTGGTCGTTTATAGATAAAAAGCTTATTCTTACCTGGATATTTTGGTTATGGAATACGCAAGTAATATATGGACGTCCAAGTCAATTTAAAAATAATTAAATATAAATTTTTATAAACTATAGACTAAATTAAAATAATAACTTTTGAATAATATTTTTAAAAGAACTAAACAGGTCTATAAACTATTTTAATTTTATTTTATTTTCTTGTGGGAACTTTAAAAGAACTTTCTTTTTATAAATTTTAAAAAAGGATGGGGAAAGGAAATGTGCTAGTGAATGTGTGCTTAGGATTAAAAACTTTATGGTGAAAGAAATCGCTGTAGTAATATGAATTCTGTTTTATTTATTAATATAAAAATTAAATATTATTAATCTATTAAAATAAGATAGTACATTCTTTAAATAATAACTAAAAATAATATAATGATTAATTGCATGAGTTTATTTTATAATTAATATAACACAGAATATTTTAAAGAATGATCGTGAGTGTAAATGTGAATTATTTTATGAAGCTGTAATTCCGAAGAATATTGGAAGATGGACTGTACATTAAATCATTATTGATGGTAAAAAATTGTATAATAATAATAATTTTAATGTATTTAATATGTTTTCTTTAGTCAAATGATATGTTATTGTTGAATGATGTATGAATATTTTAAAAATATACACACATTATATTGGCAGTAACATTTTTATTTAAATATGCATAATTTGAATTTATGATATAAATATGATACAACATTACATAAGAAGCTTAGAAATAATTATATGATTCTTTCGTAAATAAATTTTGATTTTTATTTTTATTATTATTATGTTGGAGTATTAGAATTATATTTATTATTCATAAAGTAATTATTTTATTTCAAGTTAGGAAGAGATCTCAAAGTCTATATTTTACTTTTATTTTATTGGATAAATTAAGTTAAGTTTTATGTAGAAGTTTATGTTGGATTAAAGATTTACGAAAATAGATGACAAGTATAAATAGTTTGGATAATTAGTATTTATTTAAAGTTGAAAGTTGTTTTTAAATTTTAAATAAGTTTTAGAGGATGTTTTGTAGATAAAAGTTTATTAAGAAGGAGTAGAATAACATAAAGTAAAGTAATAATTTCACATAGAAAAGAATCATAGAATTTATCTAATATAATACTTTATGAATTTGAAATTGATGAATAATTTAAATATTATTATTTTAACAGTACATATATGTAATGCATATTTGATAAAACAGTACATAATTGCAATAAGTGAAATATAAAATTATAATCAATTCTTTGTTATTACATTATAAGATACATTAGTTTCTATATTATGCTATTAGAGTAATGCTAATAGTAAAGTGAAAATACTAGTACATGATGAAATGAATAACAGTATACTTAAGTGATGTAGCAATTTAATTAATAAAGTTTAATTGTTTACATATGCTACATAAATATTATTTACATAAATTTTTCTGTGTAATAATTGAAGTTCACTGATATTTATTTAAAGTCTAAGTTTTGAAAACATACTTCAATGTTATTAGTACAGCTTTTAAAGAATGTATAATTACTTATTAGGGTATGAGTTAATAACAGTGTAAACATATTGTATTATTATTTTCTTATTTTATTTTTTTGTTTTCATAATTTGAACTGTAAATATTGTAAATAAATTTTAGTTGAAGTTAATGTAAATAAATTTGTTTAATTTGTTTAAAAGTGTGTGTTATTATTTTGCTTTGCAGCAGATAATTTGAAGAAAATAATATTGAAATGTGTTTATTATATTTTTGAAATAAAAAATATTCTGATTATCTTTATGAGAATGATTGAATATTACATCATATTACAATGTCAAGAGTAATTATAAGATAATATAAGAGTACAATATTTTTTTGCAGTTTTTTATAAGATTTTGATCTATTCAAAGTTAAGATGCTATATGAAAATAAAAGATATGCATGTTATTATTATTTAATGATTGATGATATAGTAGGAATAGATAAGGTTAAGTTATATTCTAAGATTAGTATTATTATTATTATTAAAATAAGTTAGGTGTATTTAGGTTTGATGTAAAATCCCATATCATACTTATTTACATGAGTTATCATTACTTTAAGATAATTAGAAGAACCTGAGATTATTTAATTATATTTTAAAAATTAAAAGTTAAGATTTATTTATTTTATTATTATTAAAGATAATTTATTTTATTTAAAAGAAAGAATTTAGAGGTAGTAGTAAGTTAATAAGGAGGTAAAGTATTCTTATGCATTGAGACAATGTCTTGGAGATATTGACTCAATGTAAATCTACTTATTGTTTGTAACTTTACTTCACAGTTCATGATTTTAATAAATACTTATTTAATTAGTACATAATAGAATATATTGATTTTGATAATTGATAATAAATTTAATTAGAATATGATATTATAAAAGTAAATTAAAGATAGATATGAAATTTTAATTAAGCATTATAATTAATTGAGCTAGTGTATTTCAAATTATATTATAATCAGAAGTAAGGTAAATATATATATATATACGAAATAATAGAAGTGAATGTTGTAAATATATATATCATCAAATAAAAAATTTATATTATAGTTTTTGACAAGAAAAGAAGTGATTTTTAATTATAGAAAATTAAAAAAATTTAAAAAAATAAAAAAAAAGAAAAAATAAAAAAAAACCCCTTATATGGAAAAATAGAAGACTATAAACAACTTTTTAAAATAATTATTTATCACTATTCTACTCTTGGACAAATTTGCAATTGAAACATTTCAAGTCCCCACTGAATAAAACTATGTTAGTAATTATTTTGGTTTTTGAAATTTGTTTGAATTATGAGATTTAATATCAAATCTATGGAATTGTTTAAATACTCATCATAAACATAGCCTTAAGTCATATTTATAAAACAGAAACTTTAAAATAATTGTGCAAACAATTGAAATGATTGTAAATGTGTATTGTTTTGATTGATAAATTTTGCATACATTATTTACATTAAACTTCAACAAACATTTCATAGTCTTATCATTCCAATTGCAAAGGAATAGAAGTGAATTCATTTTCAATTAAAATCATTTGTAGCTGTAAGCCTATTTAAAGTTGATAATTAAAACATTTTCATAGATTTGGATATCAGAACTCATAATTCTTAATATATAATTTGCTTACATTTTATATATTTTGAACTGCAGTTTAAACTGATTTTCTTTCTAGTCTTGCAGTCAGTCAGTGATATTAGAAGATATTTAATTAAATGTAATATAAAAAGAGTTAATCGTTGTAAAATCTTAGATATTAATTATATCTCAGACTACAATCAAAAATGAATCAAATTTTTCTGCTTTGCAGTTAGATAATATTACATTTTATTAATTAACTTTAATATAGGAGGTGCATGATGAGTTTATCACTTCAAAATATAAATGAAGTTGAGATAAGAGGCACTAATAATAGTTAAAAAAATTGAATATATATATATGCTTTTGTCATGTTATATTTTAGTTGAATTCTTATATAGATTATTATTTGCAAAATAATCCTATTATCTTTCAATGTTTATAAACACACACATATATAATTTTAATGAGCTATTTTTTCCACTTGTTGCAAAAAAATTATGTATATATATATGTGAGTGTGCCAATGATTAGAAGTAATCATCATATGTCTACTATTTTTCATTAATTTGATAATATTTTCGCTCAAGCTGGCAAAATTTCATGCAAATATTATAACATCACAGCATTAGGCATGAATGTAATAACTAATAGGGGGCTGTAGAAATATATACACTTTGTTAAGTAGTTCAACTTTATCAACATGCTCCATCAAGATTTATAATCACAATAGATCATATTTAGGATATTTACAATTATCAGGTTATCGATCGCTTATGAACATTAAAAGCTTATTTTATAAAGTTTACTTATCAGGTGAGCAGCATATAAAGTGTGTGTGTGTGTGTGTGTGTGTGAGAGAGAGAGAGAGAGAGAGAGAGAGAGAGAGAGAGAGAGAGAGAGAGAGAGAGAGAGAGAGAGAGAGAGAGAGAGAGAGAGAGAGAGAGAGAGAGATGCTAACTGAAACATTTGAACAATCGGATCAGTTGCACGTATTTCTACAGCATTACTGTTATTATATATATATATAATGATTATTTAAATAACCCATAAAATATAATTTACTATGTTGTTTCATTATTTACGTCCTCTACAGAAATTAAAAAAAAAACTTCATATTTTTTACAGTAAATAAAAATAACAGTAATATATATATATATATAACAAAAACTGAAAAAAAAAAACCCAAAATAATATTTTATACAAAGTATATAAACAATGACGTCTTAATTTTAAATTAAAATAAACCACAAATTAAATATTTTATTGTGAATAAAAAAATACTACAAATAAAAAAAAAATAGATTAAAAAAATTAGATTATATCTAAATGAATAAATATAACTAATAAAAAATAAAAACTTTTGCTCCAATAAATCAAATTATTCTTGAGGCCTTTATTTAAATAATAATAATAAAACAATAATAACAGCAGTTTATAAAATAATGATGATAATAATAATTATTCCCATATTAATAAATAAATACAAGGTAAACATATTATGTACAAAACCCTATAGCAACTTTATATTATTGATTAAATATAAACCTATATCAAAAAGAAATAAGGATTTTGAAATTAAAAGCAATTAAATACAAGAAAAATGTTTTGTGGTTTCTAAGTATTTAGTAGCTGAAAATTATTCTCGTTTGAAAATTGAAAAGATGATATACAAAATTTTATTCATGTTTTAAATGCAATTTTGATTTTCATTTCTTTTTTTAATGATCTTGATAAAAATTTGTAAGTCGATTTATAAATTAGGCTTTTAGATAGGATATAAGTCTGATAGCGGATTGCCAATTTGGAGAGAAAAGTAAGAACAATATTTTTTTATATATACTGATAATTGTACTAGTCCTATATAATTAATGATGTGTTACGATGTAAATGTGTCTGTACTGGTGATAGACAAAACCATATGGAATTGTTTTGTGAAAAAGACAAACTATAAAATAGTTTATTATTGTTTGTACAAGCAATGTATAACTGAATATAAAACATATTGGAAAGTATAATTTGGAAAGTTTTAAAATCTTTTATAAAAAAACAATTATTATAAGAAATATTAAAAAAAAAATTGCACGATGTAATACAAAAAAATCTAAAAAATATTATGAGATGTAGCAGAAGTATTAGAGATTATGGATGAGTAATAAATTGTTACAAGGCTAATTTGATTAAAAAAATCATATGGCAGTTTGAAATCAAAAATCTAACTACTGACCTAATTGATATATTTGTATCTACATTCTTAAATCATGACTTTATATAATCATTCTTAAATGTTGAATTTCCATTCTACCATTTCTTTAAATCTTACATTTCAGAAGTTTATGTGCATAATCATCACATTATTCCCAATATCATTTTGTTTTTCTATGCATTTAGTATGATTGCAATTATTTACTAGTGACATAGTGCAAAGTGAAAACTATTCAAAGTATTTAGAATTGTCAGATTGCTGTCTCTCTCTTTCTCTAATATATCTATCTATCTATCTATCTATCTATCTATCTATCTATCTATCTATCTATCTATCTATCTATCTATCTATCTATCTATCTATCTATCTATCTATCTATCTATCTATCTATCTATCTATCTATCTATCTATCTATCTATCTATCTATCTATCTATCTATCTATCTATCTATCTATCTATCTATCTATCTATCTATCTATCTATCTATCTATCTATCTATCTATCTATCTATCTATCTATCTATCTATCTATCTATCTATCTATCTATCTATCTATCTATCTATCTATCTATCTATCTATCTATCTATCTATCTATCTATCTATCTATCTATCTATCTATCTATCTATCTATCTATCTATCTATCTATCTATCTATCTATCTATCTATCTATCTATCTATCTATCTATCTATCTATCTATCTATCTATCTATCTATCTATCTATCTATCTATCTATCTATCTATCTATCTATCTATCTATCTATCTATCTATCTATCTATCTATCTATCTATCTATCTATCTATCTATCTATCTAAATAATATAACTTTTACATACTCTGTCATTCTAAACATTAATGTAAAATGAATACTCTTACAGAGTTTAAAGATAAAATTTGAACAATGTTTGTTGTACCAAGTATACTTTCAACATTTTTATAACATATATATGGTCAGTCTGCTGAGAATCTTAATTTTTTGTTTATTTGAATACTATTACTTTTTTTGGTTCATTAATGACCCACATCTTTTATTTTGCATTTGTGATGGTTTCTGCCTTTGCATACAACTCTGATAGCACTCAGATCACAGCTATGATCATGTTCTCTCTCTTGATTAAGAATGACAGATGAATTAGAAGCTTCAAGCTTAATCTTAGATTTCTTATACAATAATGATTGTCGTGTCATTCTGGTTCTAAGATTTTCCTTGGTTTCCCCATAAAATACATAAGGATAGTCTTTTTGGCTGCAGTTTGCAACATAGGCCACATTAAACTGGTCTTTTAGTATTATTAATGATCTTGTTTAAATTTATGATAGTTCTGAGTTCGACACTAAATCTGTCCAAGCATATTTGTGCTATTTTATTAGTCATATTTGATAGATATAGCAGAGCAATCCAGCTTTTATTATTTCTACCATCATACATTTTATTAATTATTTTGGTTCTGAATTGTTCGTATATAATTATGTATGTGTGCACTATAATGGCCTACTTTTATCAAGTCAGTCATGTAATGTTAAATGTTCTCAATTGTATCAGTTCTATCCACTTTATATTGACATTGGTAATAATTGCATTATAAAAAGTTTTTAAGTCCCACAAATTTATGAGACTTATAGGCACTTTAGAATTTATATCTGCGTACTCTCTTGTATTGGAGTACATTGTGTATACACTTTAATTTTAATTCAAAATATTGCATTAGATTATTATCTTCCAGTTCAGCTACCCAATTCAAATCTGAATTTGTGTTCAAATCTCCAATCATGCTGTTAATAGTATTTTGTGTTGCACAAACAGACATCGTCCATCTAATGTATATATATAATTTTTTGTGAGTGTAATAAAGGATAAATTATATATATATATATATTGCAAGCCAGAGTCTGACTATAAACGATTCCACTAATGGATAAAGCCTTTAACCAATACTCTATCATTTTATATTCTTGCCCTTTGTATTTAGTGACAATAACGTTGCCTATCAAATTTAAGACCTTTATGATAAATTTCTTTCTATTTGTATTCTTATTTTTTAGTAACTAATTACCAATTTTAATTAATTCTTATATCTAATAACAATTGTTCAAACAAATGATCTTATAATTCTTTAATTGAGGCAAAAATTATTGCATTTAACTTTAGATATAGTCTTCAAACTAAAAGTGTTTTGAGTATTTAAGGAAAGATTGTTACTATATATATCTGAATAAAAAAATCATGATAATTGCAAAGTTTGAATTCAAACCAACCAAGAACAATGGATCGTTTCCAAGTATAAAAAGTGACTTTTATCAGAAAGTATATTTTAATTGTAGAGAATATCAAAGTTAAAAAATATTGAATCAAGGAAATGGGAAAAGTTCCATCAATTTTAAATGATTGATAAGTTTTTTTTAATAAGTTTAGATAATTGTACCAAGTATTCAAATTTATTTTATTTAAATTATTTGTATAATTACATGAGAACTGTGATAACATATATATATATATATATATAATCATTGATAAAAATATATACACAAATATTATGATATATATATATATATATATATATATAATCATTGATAAAAATATATACACAAATATTATGTATATATAATAAAATTAAATCCTTAAAAGCTTATTACTATGAAATGGGGGAGATATTCATCTTTACTTGGCATATGAACGAATATAAAAGTTGTGTTTATTATATGAATAATTCAACTGACCCACATATCCATATAAACATTACTATTACATATGGTAATAAATGCAATTTTATATTTAGTGTAACATGAAACTACTTGATACTAAATATCAAGAGTATCTATGTTAAACATATCATGTGGATATAATGTATTGAATTTGTAGACAAAATCGTTTCTTTTGTACTGTCTTTTTTAGTAGTCGAAAAATTGTTTTGAAATAATAGTTTAAGAGAATATTTCTTTTAAATTACCTTCACATGTTTAGATATTACTATTTTTTTATTTTTATATAAATTCCAAATGTATAATAAGTCACTTTAATCTCCAATTTCCTTGTTCGATTTTTATTCATTTGCTGCTGTCTATTACTTGTTTTAAGATTTCACTTTTGTAATTGAAATTGTTGAGGTTATACCATTTAACTTTATTGGTAATCAAATATTGAATTCTTTGTCAATTAGATTAATAAATAACTTGAATCTTATCCCAGTATTGGAAAGCACATTTCAAAACATGTCAGATGAACTTCCATTCTTTCTAATTAAACTTCTCAGCTAAAATGAAATAAATATCTCTTTTTCTTCTGTAGATAAACATCAATATTATGTGTTTAAATATGGATATTCTTCTCTAACAATACTTCTTGGGATATACTTGGGGATATAGCATTTCAAACTGTTTATTAAAATATAAATATTCTGATTTTTTAATCAAATTAAATGTAATGTTTTATGAACCGCATCTTTTCTAATATACAAACAATCTTTTACATAATACATTTGATATATTTGATGTATTCTAGAGGTAATGGAAAAATAGATCCATAATATGTCTGGGTTAGTCTTATGGATTATTTGAAACAAAAACTATGGTGCTTTTTCATCAGATTCTAAATCAATCTCCCTATTACAAGCTAACTTTTCAGGCTTTTTCCCTATTTTTGTTATTTGTCATAATTTCTGGATTGTCAATACCCATAAAGATATACAAATATTAATATGTTTAAGTTAATAAGAACACCACTAAATAAGGGTCTAATCTCATTATGTAGTCAGATTTGAGGGAAGGAAAATCTGTAAAAGGATCTTTGCATCTCAGACACTAGAATCATATAGAGTTTTTTTGTCCTTCCAAAAAATGTTTTTCTAAAATCAAAATAGTCTTATTGTATTCACTTAATGTATATAAAGACACGTAGTAATATTTTTTCTGTTATTTACTATAAGAAAACTTTTATAAAATCCAATAAATAACTTTAAATATAACCATAATTGTATGGCTTAGTAAAATGTAACTGATAACGCTTGCAGTTATATAATCCTCTGCAAATATAAGATTAGATAATTAGTTGTTTCTGTGTCATTACTATTGAATTTGGTGTTTCTTATTTTAATGAAATCACTTATTATGTACTGCTATTAAAATAGCTTTTTCATTATTTTACTTTATATATATATATATATATATATATATATATATATAAAGTAAAATAATGAAATATATATATATATATATATATATATATCGATTTGATATTTTTATTTTCTGTCACATAAGCATTTTTAAGGAGCATTTGTTAAAGGTTTTAGCCTTTCACGTTATTATTTCTAAATATGTTAAAATTATTTTTTTAAAGTCTGTTTTTTTGTTTTTTAATTTTTAATATATTTTTTTTAAAATGTGTATATTGTCTACACTAATCTTGATGTAATTGTAAGGAATTTGAACTTAGACTTTCAAACTCCCCACAGCATGCTCACATACATGTAAAATAGATAAATGATCTGCAATATTCATATTTAGTGATAAAACAACACTCATCAGTTGGTCCAGATAACCATTTTCCACACTTATGAAGAATCACTACTCAGTTTATATTAAGATAACAAAGCTTCAAACATTAAAGGACAAGCTTCAATTTTCTCCACCCTCCAACTCTTAAGCCATTCATATCATTGAAAATCTGAGAAATGAAATGCTCAAAGTCCTTGTTGATGCCAATATTATTGTCATACTTACGTTGACCTTAAGTCAATCTGCCCGTCTATACCAGCACTCATCAGTTGGTCCAGATAACTATTTCATTGAAAATATGAGAATGAAATGCTAAAGAGCTCTTGTTGATGCCAATATTATTGTCATACCATGTTGATCTTAAGTAGATCTGCCCTCTGAAGCAGCACACATCACTTGGTCCAGATAACCATTTCCCATACATATAAACAACCATAGCTCAGTTTATTTTAAGATATCAAATCTTCAAACTTTAATGGACAAGTTTCAATCTTCTCAACTTTTCAACTCTTAAGTTATCCATATCATTGAAAATCTGAAAATGAAATGCACAAAATCTTTGTTAAAGTCAATGTTATTGTCATACCCATACCCATGTTGATCTTAAGTCAATCTAACCTCTCACACATAGGAACTTAATTTCCATTTAATTATACAGAAGAGGAATGAGCAGAATACAGACTGAATATGGAATCTTTAAATACATGCATATTGTCTATACTAAACAAAATATAATCATAATGGACTTGAACTCAGACTTCAAACTTTCCACAGATATCCAATCCATCTTATACAACTGATACATATGACCACATAATGTGAAAAAGATCTCCAATATACACATTTCATGCTAAACTAGTATTCATCAGTTGGTTCAGATCACCAACTCCCACACATATCTACAATCACTGCTCAATCTTCAAACTTTATTGGACAAACTTCAATATACACATATTTAAATATTACATATTCAGCCTATATTCTATCCATTCTTCTTTTTTATAATTAAATGGACAAATGTAGGTCCTATGTATGAAGAGTCATATTGATTTAAGATCATCATGGGTATGACAATAATATTGACATCAACAAGGATTTTGATCATTTCATTCTCAGACTTTCAATGATAAGAATAGTTTAAGAGTTGGAGAGTGAAGAAGATTGAAGCTTGTTCATTAAATTTTAGTTTTCTTAATATAAACTGAGCAGTAATTGTGCATGGGAGATGGTTATCTAGACCAATTGATGACTGCTGGTTCAGCACAAAATACAAATATTGAAGATCATTGATATTTTTCACATGCATGAGGGCATGGGTATCAAGATGTATTGGATAGTTATGAGTTATGGAGAGATTAAAAGTCTGAGTTCAAGTCTCTTATAACACACACACAAACACACACACACACACACACATATATATATATATATATATATATATATATATATATATATATATATATATATAGTGACCTTTTATTTAGGTACCTGTATTGAATAATCCAAAATTTTAAATCATAATAATATATCTGGCATGAAAATATTAATAAGTGGCTTTAAATAAAGACTGTTCTGGATGCACTAGGAAATCTGCTTGAGTGGAGAAGAGGTTTCAACCCCAGTGTAGGCTTTTACTAGGGATAAAATAATAATTTTATCAGTATTATTATTAACTGGGAGATAAATATTGCTATTTTTATTATTGTTGAATAGCAATTGAAATAAATAAACAAATAAATTAAATTTATTAAATCTTGTAAAATAAATGGTTTTAGTCAATTCTTTAAGCATTTTTTTTTTGTAGTGAATTCAAAAACGGCCTTGAATATTATGAGTAGTTATTAAAAAGATGGTAGGTGGAGTAATATTAATATATTCACACTAAGGTAATTGGTCCATTTGTTACCACAATGCATTGTAATAAAAGCTATATATTATATAACAAAGTTCTAGGGGTGGGTGATTAAGAAAAAGAGGATTAGACTCAACAGACCTCAACTCTACTCTTATAAAATAAGGAAGAAAAAGCTGGAAAATCAGAAAAATTTGGAATCTAATTGAATAGGATTATAGTATATTGTTATCTAAAATGATTGAATAAAAATCTCAAAGCCTTGCTATCATTTTTAACACCATTATTTTTTTGTGGATTGATAGTTCTTGAAAGTCATACTAAAAAGGAGAAATGAAAGCCATGTGGAAAAGTCCTTACCTAAATAAATATTATGTCATATACAGAACCATTCAAGAAAATGTAAGAAATTATTTTTATTTTATTGATATTGGTTAATTTTCAGATTTTAAAATGATGCATAAATTATTTGGACTTAAAAGAAAAAGTTGACAATGTTGATTTTCACACTGTTATTATTATTTAGTAGAAAAATACCTGTGCTTGTAAATTTAAATCTCAAAAAAAAAAAAAAAATTTCCAGATAATTTTGAAGAAAAGTAATATGATATATATAGTAAATAAATCAAAAAGTCATGTTTGAAATCATCTAAATTTTAATAAAGTAAAAGGAAAATGCATGAATTTATTGTTTATTCTTATTAAGAAGTAAAACTCATCTGCCAGATAGCTATCATGCTAACCTATTTAATTATAGAAATGGAAAGTTATAGATTAATTAGAATGCTAAGATATGTATTTATATTTGGATAAGTTCTTCTTGGTATTGATAAATGGTTATTACCTTGCTAATGGAAATGTAATTAAATAAATATTTATTTTTAAAATTTTACTGTGCAACTTGTATAAATAAGGTTTTAAAAATGGTTTGAGAGTGCCCAGATTGTTTAAAGTTGTTACAAATCTTACCATGAAGGAAAGAACAGAATCAATAAATAATTTTAAAAAAGTTGAATATGTTAATTATAATGAAATTCTAAAGTCATTTTTAAAGAAAAATTATCTGGATTAAAATGTGAATAAACCGATTTTAATTTTGCTACACTGAAAAAGTGTTTAAATATTGTCTGATTATGCTGATATCGGTCCATAAACCAATAAATGATTTTTTTTCTTTGCCTTTGGAAAAGTATTTGAATAGTGTCTGATTATGTTAACATTGAATATATATATATATATATATATATATATATATATATATATATATATATATATATATATATATAATATATATATATATATATATATATATGCATTATTTTCAGAATGTTACTCAACATAATATCAGTTCTTATCATTTCAGCTCACAATGATAAAATAAACTTTACTAATAGGTTAAACTCTAAGGGGATAAAATGTTTGTTTATTTTTTATTATTGCTATATTAGTTTATAATACTTACATCATGTGTCATTTGGAAAATTTTTATGTATAATTTTTTTATGTATAAAAATACATACATTCATTATTACACATATTTTTGATATTTTCCCAATTTAGGGGAAATATAATATTAAATGTCATTTATCTGTGGAGAGGGGAAGATATATTTACTTCGCGAAGAAACAGACTTAAGCTTTGTCAAAGATATACTACAGACCTAATTGCTTTCTTATATGAAAAAATTAATATAAGTTGGATTTTTTTTCATTTATTAAGTTTGCCTATGAACATGTCCATTTTAAATATAAAATGTTGATTTATTTGTTTTATCAAGCAGTGATTCATCTATAGATAGGTTAATTATAAAAAATGATAGCGTTGTGGACGTAGGCAATGTTTTAGTGACATGTGTGCATTTGACTTTTGATGTCTGTTCTTACTTTAATACACTAAACTATTCATCTCAAATTTTAATCAATTGTTAATTGTGCAAAATTTGATAATTGCCTTATCATATTTTGATAAAAGTAATGGCATTAATACAATGCACTACTTTATAACTTTTGAATTCTAAATTTAAAATTTGTGCATACCCTAAAGTCCTCAATACACTGTTGTTTTTGTAATTTAAGTGTGAGTTCAGCTTAGATAAGGTTTCATTATTTCATTCTTTAAGATAGTCTAAACAGTAATAAGTGATAGTCTGAATATCATTGTATAAGTTGGTTGTATTGACTAAGAGTATGCTCAATGGGATGCTAAGTATGTTTCCATCCCTGAGCTTAATTTAATGTATTGGTTTTATTTCATACAATGTCTCTGAATTGAAATTTGTAAATATTGTAAATAAATCTTGTTGTGTTAAGAATTTATTTAGTTATCTGTAGTCTTATTGCTAATCACCATACACACTATTATTGTCATTATTATCGACATATCAGAAGATTATATATTAAAGTCATCATCGACTACTATAGTACAATTAACTATATGTTGTTATATTTTAATAATTTGGTTAAGCCCTATAATTTATTAGTACATCTAATGCATCATCACACAATAATTAAATATTATTAATCTAGAGTACATATTGTTTTGAGTGATATGCTAAAAGATAAACACTTAGTCTTGTTTAATCAGTTTAGTTGAACCCACAGTTCTATTATTCACTGATCTTGATCACATAGTGTATAATTATTTAAGAAGAGGAAATTGGTAAGTTATTATGTTTAATTATTAAAAAGTCATTCCTATTCCTAAATTTTAAAGTTCATAAAGTTTTTGTGGAACTGCTAAATAAAGTTGTTAAGAGAGTTTTGCTTTGTTTTGGATTGTTTAATAACAATTATTGTGCTAGTATGAGATAGTGATCATGTGATATTTATATTAAGAGCCGTTTTGTGCAATATATTCGGGTAGTAGCAAAATCTCTCTCTCTGATCCAAGTATATTTTGTATAACAATCTTCGAGTTGTTTGAACCCTGAGAAGAATTAGTTGTTAAGTTTCAAGATAGAATTTGAAGTTGTAGTAAATTTTATAGCTAGTTATTTATTATAGTTTTACTTGAATTAGATTAATTTCACTGTTTTATGAAAGTCAACCAAACTTTAAGGTATAAATTATTTTTATTGTCATAAAAATGTTTAGCCTGTTTTAACTTTATGATAAATATTCTGGTTGGGTCAAGCTTGGAATCCCTATTTTTATTTAACTTATCTTCATACCATTTAATACAATATTAGGTTATAAATAGTCAAAATAAGAGTCATAGATCATGTGACTCTATCTCTTAAGCTTGTAAGTTATAAAAAAACAACAAGGATTGCCAATTCCTCTACAAACTTTATGATAAATGTTTAGCCAGAGCCAGCACTTAAAATATCTCTGTCAGGAACCCCCCCCAAACCCCTGGCCATGGTTTTGTGCTTTGGCACTCCTCAGAGAGGTGTCAGGATAGGTTCAGATACTAGATCTAAAAATACCAACCCAAAGCCAAGCATTTAACTAAAAGTTATCTACTAAGTGGAAAATCTGAAATTTTTTTTTTTAATATTAGGTTATAGTTTAAGATTTCAGTTTCCATCATCAACATTGGTCTTCAATTTCATCTTGCTCACTCTTTTATTTGGTCTTTCTCATTTGATATTAATTCATTCTCATAATTGATTAATCATACATTAACTTTTATTCTTTTAGCATATTAACTATTCATTAACTCTTATTCTATCATCCTCTTAATCATTCATTATTCTCATACATCTTTATTCTTTTCTTTTCATTCTTAGACTCATGTCATTCCACTATTTAATTATTACTTATTCTCATCATCCATTTAGTCATCTACATCATAATTTACTTATTATTTCATTTATAATTTTAATTTTATAATCATTCCAGAGTTATAATTATTAGTTATTGATTGGTTTGCTGAATATCAAAGTTAACTCATCACATTTTGTTTTGTGTGGATTTTAAAGCTGGTTTGACCAGAAGTTATCATCTTTATTAATCACCGTGTGATCTTCTTTAGATCCATAGTTTCATGCTAGTTTTATGCAATAAAGGAATCAACTCATTAGTTTTACATTTTTGTTTTTTTATGCTTAAATTCTTGAATATTCAGGTAG
This sequence comes from Epiperipatus broadwayi, assembly GCA_028023455.1. Lineage (NCBI taxonomy): Eukaryota > Metazoa > Onychophora > Udeonychophora > Euonychophora > Peripatidae > Epiperipatus > Epiperipatus broadwayi. The sequence continues at coordinate 302,151 of JAQFVV010012938.1, forward strand.
TGAAGGTTACAAAGGGCGAATTTGGTGCCATGAAATATGCGGCCAGATTTGTCTATGATTCCAGCGTTTAAAGAGAAGGACACAAAGACGGATTATAGCGCCAAACGTGAGTCTAGATTAGTGGTTGATCCAGGGGAAGGTCACAATGTATATATGGTCACAATGTATATATATATAAGAATATTTTCCCGATATAGATTTATTAAACAATTGTCAAGTTAACTGAAATAAAAAAATATATTAATTAAATGCTCAAAATCGATTAGATATTTACGTCTTTTATTTGTCATCACCAGTTATTTAATAAAAGTATAGAACTATATCTGCCAAATATTATTTTCAACCATTATTAATCCAATTCAAAATAAAATTTATTTAAATTTAATTCAGTTTTTTCTTCTCTTCTCTATATGACTCAAATAAACTTATTTATCTTATTGATCCAACTTATTTATAATTCATTTCTAGATTCTTGCCATATTTTGAAATCCTTATTAGAATTTCAATTGTATAGCTATTACAATTTCATCTAAAAATTGATCAGCTCACCTCCATTTTGCCTTCTAAGTCTTTCATTTTTTTCCTTCCTTCCTTTTTTTATTCATTCATTCACGATAAAGTAAGGAAGGATGTGTCTGGGAATAACGTGGACAGTTTCAAAAAAAATATATATGAATGAAGGAACAAATATCCGAAATGGAGATAAACACTCTGTCAATTTTAGACGAAATAATAATAGATATACTATTTAAATTCTAAAGATAATTTCAAAACATTCCCTAAAATCTAGAATCTATAAATAAAACGAATCAATGGGAAAAAAATAATTTCATTTGAATCTTATAGAGAAGAGAATAATTTGGATTAAATCTAAATAAATTTTTATGTTAAAGTGGATTATAGTTGAAAATGATAATAATCATATTTATTTTAAATTGATGTGTTAAGTATATCTTAAAAAAAAAAGACAGACTTTTTTTTTTATTAATTGAAATTATTTTTTTAAGTAATGTTATTTTCCATACTATTTTATCATTGAAAACAATTATTGTACTTGTCAGCTAACTTATATTAATATAATGGTACTTCGGATCATTTTTTTTCTAAATCATATTATCTCCTGATCGTTCTTTCCATATTCTTATTTAATTTCTTTTGGCAAACATATATTAAATTGTTTTATTATATATATATATATTGGTTTCGACAACATTTTTAAATATATTCTCTGTATACTTTTTAATATTTGAGCAATCGTTAATGATTGCCAAAAAGTTATACGATTTTCAAATTAAAGATTGGATAATATATTGATTTAATATCAACAAATTAAAACAGTTTATATTTAATTATAAAAATAAATAACTTGTATTTCTAAAGAGCATCGATATCAAATCATTTAGTTGGCAAATAAGTTGTGGTCAATCAAGAGGGAATGATAACTTTTTTTTAATCAAAGAAATTAAAATCAAATTAAAAATGTTTGAAAGACTACAATATATAAAAATAATATAATAATAAAAACACTATTTTAATTAGATTATAAAGAGAGATCGATCGATGGCTAAAATATGTTTCAATATGCAAATTTAATATATATATATATATGAAATAAATTGCAGAAAATTTATTATACGCTATAATTATAAGGAATGAAAAAAATGAATTGATAAGTTGTTTAGAGAAAAATAAATAGTGTTAAGAAATATATAAAAATTTAGTTTACAGTTAGATATGAATAAAAATCAGTTAGAATGTAAAATAAAATATAAAAGAACAAGGAGGAGCGTATTATTATTTGCTAAAAAAATAGAAGTTTTTGATATTAAATAAGAAGACAAAAATAGGATAAGAATTTGAATTGTGTGAGATAAGAGAGAAGGTATTGCACATTTATTTTTGGAGTGTAACACATTGTAAAAGGTACAGAAATATTTGTATGAAGAATAAAAAAAAACACCCACAAAGTTGAAAATAGAAAATGATAAGGATTTTTTTGTTTTTTGTCTTTATGATAAAAATAAAAAATATGAACAGAAGATGTTTGACTTAAGGCAACAATTTTTATTAAAATGACATTAAAACAGTGTCTAAACTGGAATATTAATTGGATAATTATAAGTTAAAAAGATAATAAGGAGAATGAAAATAGATGGGATTTGTGTTCTATAATATATTCAAAGAGCGAGAACGAATCATTAAGTAAATGGATTATCTATAGTAATTTTTTAGTTTATCATTTCGTTTACGAAGATGCCATTTTACACTTATTATATTATCTTCCTTACATACACTACAATATGTGCAATATTTTTATCATTGATGGCTAAACTATTTTATATTTATTAAGAAATGTTTGTATTTTCTTATAATATACCATAGTTGTAATTTAATTAAAAATTTAAGACACTAGAAAAAAAAACAAACCAAATGTGTATGCTATGCTGAGTTTGAAGACATTAACGTGTCTAAAAGATTCACGATTGCAAGCTGAATAGAAACTGTTTCATAAATGCTCAGAGTTTGTGTTTAGATCTAGTTTCTTATTCCTGTCTTTCACTGACGATAGCAAATAGCTTGAAATCATGATCTGAAAGTGGAATTAAAGTTAGAGATAGTGAATGCTGGCTCTGACGTTTATGTAAACAGAAAACTACGCTTGACAGTGGTGTTTTTGGTAGAACACCATCTGTTATCATAAATACAAGCGTTAGCAAGTTTTTTAACTTGTGTTTTTTTGTTTTTCATATATATATATATGTTTTCCCGAAGGTTTGTGATGATACTGCTCTAGTTGTATTTTTATATTGTACTATTTCCATCATCTAATATATGTATTGAATATCTTTAAAAAAAATTAACTTTATTTAAATATTCCAAATACATTCAACTGTTAATAATAGCACATCAAACAGGTTAATATATGTACAACATTTTGAGATGTATTAGTCTCCCTTTTTTCAGATGTTGCTGACCTGACCATTAACAGTACTAGCATGGAATTCGAACATGAGTCCCTAGATTCTTGAGTTTTGAATTTTTAGATAATGCTCTAACCAACTGAGCCACCCTGTCAAAGCAACAGTCTGTAGTAATTTCATATATGTATCTATGAGGTTCCTCCTAATTTCTCCACCTTTTCCTAAAAGCAAAGTTGATAAGTGGTTTCCATACATTATGTATAGTAACATTGGGTTGGCTTATGGGATTTTTTGCCATTGTCATGTCAGCAGCTTCTTTAAATTTTCTTATTTGTACCTTTTCTTCTCTATCCAATATTTTTCTATTTCCCCACTTGAACATATATTCATTGCCACATACATGTTCTGCTACCATAGACAATCTGTTTTCTCTCTTTTAATCATCAGTTTGTGTTCTTGTAAGTGCTTTTCAATGGGATGGCTGTCTCACTAATATATGTTCCTCCACATTGATATGGTATTTCATAGATGTAGTTTTTTCTTTTCATTTCAAGTTTAGGCTTTGTAGATGTTACAATTCCTCGTAGGGTAGTATGTCTTTCTCTCTCTCTGTATATATATTATATCTTAATATTTTTATCTCTCTCTCTGTATATATATTATATCTTAATATTTTTATTTGGATAAGATCTTAAACATTTGTAGGTATTAATAAATGAATTTAAAATTAGCCAGAGCTTCATATGCATATTTCATAACAAAATAATCTAAAAATTTTCTAATTTTTTTAAATAAATAAGCTTTTCTTTATTTTTTTTTTCAAATTTTTGTGCTTTGTATGGTTTATTTTAGAATTATAGATTCAGTAGTTAATATTCTTGGATCATTTCTCTGTTTAGAAAAATAAAAAAAAATATGTAGGATTATTTCAATATGTAGGATTATTTCAATAGGACTGCTGTGCCCAATCTTTTACTTAATAGGATGCTTAAGTGTGCCATGACTTCCAGAACAACTTTACACACTGATAATTATATTAATAGTCCTATATTTTATTTGAAAACATTTATATGGAGTAGAACTTTCTTCAAAATTAGATTCAATCAAAATATTACTACGGATAAAGAATTTAAAAAGTTGAAATGTTTTTTCAGAAAATTCTTTTAAAGGAACAAGTTGGCATTTAAATTTTAAGTTGTGAATTATTTAATAAGTATGAAACAAAAGAAATATTTAAACAGGTTGGTATATTCAGTGACTTTTGCTAAAAAAAGTAAATTGTAATATAATTTCTAAATATAAAAGAGTATCAGTAAAAGTAAAAATGAATCTTGAGCTCAGTACTCATAAAACTATTATATTTTCCTCATCATTAGAAAAAGCTGCATATACTACAGATCGTGTTTATTTTATATTTGTATATATGATGCCACTACAAATAGACAGCATTGTATATATATATATATATATTCATCTACAAATAGACAGCATTGTATATATATATATATATATATATATATATATATATATATATATTCATCTGATAAATCCAGATTGAAATGTTATATCCAGCCAAAAATAATTAATGTCCATTTATCATAAATAATTAGAAAATTAGCCGTTGGTTATATGTTCTAAGCCTAAACATAAATTTCAGATTTATCCAGATTCAGACACTGTCAATGGCCATAACCGATGAACCCAGGACCTAAAAAGAGAGTATTTTAAATAACACACTCAACTATTATTGCATATACTATTTATCTTATAAGTAATGCTTATATATTTATACATTTTTAAATTAAAAATAAAATTAAATCTAATAAAAAAAAAACTACTGTTAAATTTTAAATCCAAACCCGTCTGAATATTCTATTAGTTTTATTCATTTTAGAAAATTACATTAATTTATGTAATATTGTGAAACATGCTTTTTAACTCTCTCAATATCAAAATATACATAAATTTGTGGCATAGTTTTTCTATACTTTCTGCACTATATATAATAAGATTTAAGCACTTCCTTGAATTCTTATTTTTTATAAAATTAAATAATATCGTATTTTATTAAAAGCAAATACTATTTTAATCTAATTAAATATACACGCCCACTTAGGGAAATTATAATATATGGGTGGAGATTATCTATTAAGCCTCATATATTTCAATCTCTATAATGGAAGTAAGTGTATAGTTTTTATTTTAATTTAAATTACTTTTTATATGCTTTATAAGTAGATAATAAAATAAAGAAAGTGAAAAATTGTAGGGCTCTGGTAAATTAATACTATAACTAACAACTAGTATAATACATTGGCTGATTATGGTTGTGAATAATATGAACTATATTAATGTTAATAATAAAGTTTTGAACCACTAAACATCACATGATCACTATTTCTTATGCTTGATCATAAGTGTTATTAAAACAGGTAAAACTCTTTATACAAGCCTTCTGCATCCATTGATTATACTGTCTTGCACTGAGTGGGGCTATTTTATGGAGAGTTTTGGCTGTTTAAAAAGTTTTGTATGAAAATAAGTGGGGAAAAATGAGTAAAATATATCAATAGTTTGATTAATATTTTTTTAAAAATTATTTTATAAGTACATTTAATACAAATAGAAAAGATTACATAAATCCTATTTACAACCATACCAAAAGTTATGTTTCTCCATAAATCAAAACCAGTTATACTGAAACACTGGAAATTCTGTAAGACAAAAATGGATTCCTTTTTATAGGTTAATAGTGAATTATTTATTTCTCATTAAGAAATTGAACTTAGTTCAAAATACTATATCTTTGAAACAACTGTAATTAATAGTAAAGTACATATTGTTTTTTTATGGAATATGATTCAAAATATAAAATCAAAAATAATTTTTGTTTATAATTAATGAATTTATACTCTTTTTTGACAGGTTTTAGTTGCAAGTAAGAAAAAAAAACATACATCATTTGCTTTTTATGAATGTCAAAATATAAAAGTAGAGGGTAATTTAAATTCCAAATAAAATTAGAGCAATAAGGCAACTAACTTACGAAATGTATATACTTATAAATAAAAAATAAGTCTGTTTTAAGTAATCCAATATAGGATTAAATGTGCAAACATTATAAAATATATTTACTGCCAGATTTTTATTTTTGTTATATTGTTTAGTTAATTAAGAATAGCTAGAAACAAATTTGTGTATCAATAAATGAATAGTTGTCTAGGATAACAATAAGCTTGCACAAAACTCAACAATATAAAATCATTTGCATCCTTTTTTCAAATTCCTAATAAAAATCTTATATGAACAAGGAATTTGTGTTCTATAACTTATCCTGGAAAATTTTATTATGTATATTACCAAAACTTAGATTAAATTATGAAATCCAGTTTACAATGCTATGCCATCTGATAATACATAAACAGCAGTGTTCCTGCAGCTACACATCCAATAAATTTACAATGCCATATAGTATTAAATAAATAAGATTTTTTGAAGCTCTACTGTAATGGATCACTATTGGAATTTGCAAGACAAAAGTAGTTTCAATCATTTTAATATCTGTATAGCTTTAAAAAAAAATTGGGCTTCCAACTTATCTGGATTATCAATGTTTAAAACTAAGGAGGTGTTTAATGTGTCAAGCTCAACAAGAATAGAAGAGATGATTATGAGTCATGAGAGATGGAAGAATATAAGTTTTCACATCTGAAATCAATGCTGAAAAAATTGGGAAAATTATAAAGATATGCAATCACATGATATAAAAAAAAACCATAATGGATTCAAAATTGTAGAGAGTCAACACACTTTTGAAAATTCCATTATATGTCAAACAATCCATAACATGGAGGTTATGACATCTCAAGATTAAAAAAAACCCGAGATAATAAATATTTTTAAAGACATTTCATATTACCAGAGGAATTATATTTTTACACTTTTCTTGAACTAAATAAGTTTATTTTCTTGAATGTTTGTGATAATGGTATTTTAGTTGTACTATTTTCACCACCTAATATTAAGTATTATAAAAACATAACTTTATTTGAATTTTCCAATTACATTCAACTGTTAATAATAACACGCAGGTTAGTATATGCACAATGTTTCAAGTTGTATTATTTTCTTCTCTTCTCTAGGTGTTTCTGGCCTGATCAGTGATAATACTAGCATAGGAACCTGGTCTCTTGGATTTTAGAATATTTAAAAATGTAAGAGTCACTAGTCAGGCCAGCAACACCTGAAGAAGAAAAGAGATTAATACCTTCTGAAATGTGTTTCACATACTAACATGTTTGCTATTACTAACAGTTGAATGTATTTGGAAGATTTTAATGAAGTTAATTTTTCTAAAGACATTCACTACTTAAAATAAATAAGTTTATGTCTGATAATAGCTCAAAAAAGTTTCTTATCAAGACTGTCTTATTTAGAGGAACAATTTTTTTTTTATTTTCTCTGGAATTGTCTATTGTAGGCATAAGAAATTAATGTTTAATTGATATAGATTGTCATTTCTAATTTGAAACAGGAGATTGTGATCATTTAGTAAGCAATAATCCTAGCGAGATTCTTATGATTAGAATTATTATTTAAATAGATATATCAGAACTGTTAATTCTTCGAATATTTAATCAGATTTTCCACGTAGTAAATAATGTTTTAAGCAATATTTGTTATATTCAAAAAAAGATAATGCTTCAATATATAAAGTTTAATATTGATTTGAAAAATCTGAGGTTGATATTAAATATGTATCAATGAATATCAATCACTTAATCTAAATTTTATCGTGCACCTATAGATCATCCTCGAGCAATAAGCTTGTCTTTGATAATTTCCATCTACATATATTATATAACAATGAAAATTTTATTCATGAATGCATAATAAGATATTTTTGAAAGCACCCAAAATATCTGCAGTTTTTGATAGTAATTATGATTCTATATTAAAATTATTATTTTTTTTATATTTTATACTTTTGCATATGCATTTTGTAAAATGTTCAAATGAGTATATGGATTCGTCATAGTTTATTATGAGTTTTTTTCTCAGCCATATTTTCATTTGCATTATTTATTATTATTAAATACAGCTTAAAAATGCAAAAAGGAAATAAGAAAGGATTTACCTAATTTAATAAATTAGTTTTGATAATCTTAACTATATATTTGCACACACCAGCTTATTGAATAACAATAAACGCAAATATTAAATTTAAATGCTTATCATTTTTGATCGCCATAATAATAATAAGCTGACATTTTATTTTTATAACTAGCTTTCTATTTGTTCAAGAATAAAAGGGTTAAATATAATTTTGAATAATCTGAACCATGTGTGCTTAAGAGTTTGTTATTTGTCTAAGAAAAATATATTTTAAAAAATCATACAAGCACAAAATCAATATATTTTTTTAATTTAATTTTATAATGCTTTTCAGAATTAAAATAAAGAAATATATTATTTGTTTTAGAGTATGTTGAGTTATTTTTCCTCTTGTTTTTTTCCCTTCTCTATTTTGATAAAAATATGTATTTAGAATGGTTATATTTTAAAGATTTTTTTTCCTTCTCTTTTTGCATTTAAGTACATTTTATATTGCTAATAGCATGAAAGACGAATCTCTTCAGTCAAGCTTAAATTTTTATATAAAGATTTAATTTGGTATTGCGCTTAGTAAAAGCTGGGAGAAATAAAATGTTTGTAAAATGGAGTGCGATATATAAACGGATGTACGTATTCCTGAATTATCTTCCCATCTTTTTGTTTATTTTTGATCTCGTAAAACACGAGGATTGGATATCATAAGATACATATATATTCGTTAATTTAGTTTATCTATCAATAACATATATTAACGCCACGGTCTAACAATCGTCCGCAAAGATAGTTTTCTGTAATTATGGGATTATGTCTCGCGTTTTCCGAGCGAGAGCAGTTTGCACGTTAATTCGTGGCAAGTACTCGCCGGTGAGTGAGGCGCAGTCTTGGGAAGTAAAGTGGGTATAAGCTATAGTTAACGTCTCATGATCTGCTTATACAGGATAAGGGTTGCGGGCTTATGTTGTTGGGGCCCTGGATGTCGAAAGGCTGCACGTGTGCGAAGTATTAAAATGTTACAGGGGCTTCATTTATTAACGTAGCATAACCGCGCGCGTCACGCCTCGGCGTAAGCAAAGAGGACGTCGGTGCTACTTCTTGGAAGACGCACGGAGTGTATATGTTATTATCCGGTGATAACCTCGGCAGTTTTAACGCCGCTTTTTTTTCTAATGTTAAATTTTTATGGAGACAGCGGAAAAGATGACTAATTTGATAAAATTATCTTCTTTCTAAAACAATATATGTATGATTGCGGTTACAATCTTATGGATAAACCAATACTTGGTATTTTCATCATGAAATATCTAGGTTTCTCATGTTGGCATTTATTTTTATCGTTAGTCACGAGCGTGGCCTCAAATGTTCTTGGCTTTAGCGTATGGGATACACTAGAGTTAGACAATATTTTACGCCGGAGCTCAGGAACCGTATCTCCATTGAATATAACCTGGCCTGTTAAAAAGACTTTAACATTGGCAGGGGATATAATACTTGGGGGGCTTATGATGATACATGCAAGAGAGGAGAAGTTAACGTGTGGCCCTATCATGCCTCAGGGTGGAATTCAAGCATTGGAAATTATGCTTTTTACTTTAGACTACGTAAATAATGATCCAGATTTTTTACCCGGATTTAAAATCGGAGCTCATATTTTGGATGACTGTGATAAAGACACTTACGGTCTGGAACAGGCTGTTGATTTTATTAAAGGTATGTTTTTTTATATACATATATTGATAATTTTATGTTTGTAATGCTATATTTATTGATTTTTTTAAATCTTATCTTGCAAGCATCCTTTGTAACTGTTATAAATTTACAAGATGAATATGTTAATGAGTTTCGGAGAAGCTAAGTCCGACTAGCTCAACCGAACAGTTTTGTTAAAGAAAACACTTTATTAACCGCTGTCGAGTAATGATAATTATTATTATGTAAAGATATTTTATTATAGACAGTCTATTCAAAAAGAGAACAATTTTCTTTTTATTAAAGCAAAAGATTCGTGGATATTAAAGAAAAAAAGAGTAAACAAAAGGGAAAAAAGTTATTTTTTGATATGATTATGTCCATGAAAAAAAGCCTCTGGAATGAAAACACACTATTATGACTCTAGTATCGTTTTCTAGTTAGCATAAAATTGTCTTCATATTTTGTATTAGGATTTAATTGAGGTAAATCAAAACGTATAAAACGAGTGATTTTATCTAAACTAATGTTTTATTTATCATAAACTCAAAAAATAATTTTAAAGTAACTTTTTAATCTTTTGATACATAAATTTATATATTAAAAATGTATTAATGTATTTTCTTGAATCCTTCTAAATAAATCCGACGCTTTATAGAGTGATGAAGATTGTTTCAATTAAATAATACGGTAACTTTATTATTCAGTATATTTACGACTAATATTTAAAATCTGTATAAATTTGCGCTTATTTTTTATATTTTTTAAATTGAAATAATTTTTGCTTTAAATTTTTGAAATAAAAATATTTAAATGGAAGCATCTTAATGTATCTCATTTAATGATAAATATCAAAAGATTTTAATACGTTTTCCAAAAGGTTATTGAATGATTGTAAAAAATTTTTAATGTAAGTAAAGATTTCCTAGGAACTTGTTTACTAATGTTCTACAACGAGCAGTTCCTCCTCTTTTCCACTGTTTTGTGACGGGGAAGCCTAATACTTAAAATTGTCGCATGAATTAAGTGGAGTAAAATTGCACTTAAGGTTTTTAGCTAATCAAAAAAATAGAAATCACTTTAAAAAAGAAAGAATTGTTGTGAATTTAAAATTTTTCTCAGGATGGCTTTGGCTTTGTTAGCAATTGCAATCATTTAGTAATATTATCTCATTTTATACGGTTATTTTATAATCCAATAAAAATGAAATAAACCATTTTAATTTTAAAATGTTTGAGCGTACAATTGGTAATCTAAAGTGCGTCAAGCGCCCGTATTTTTGCTTACATCAAATCACACACTCATTTTCTGATACTTTCGTATATATATAGAGAGAAACAGAAAGATGGAAAAACAAATAGACAACAAAAATATTACAATTGCCGAACATTAATACATATAAGGTAAAAATAGGATTGCATTGTGTTTAAGCACGAAGCATTTAAAAAGAAAATGGGGAAAATTGCATACATCTAAAGAGAACATAGTCATGTTTATTTAATGCTAAAAGATAAATATACAATATTTAGATGATAATTTTCAAAAAAGAGTTTAGCATATAAATGCTAAATAATGAGATAATTGATATATTTATAAATGTATGTATGTGTGTGCGTGATATTCTCATAACTCTAATATACTCTCATATTTGAATATTGTCTGATTGATCTTAGTAGTATAATATTTTTAATAGAAATATATATATACAGATTATTTTTTGCAAAATTTAATTTCGGTATCTCATATTTATTATTTGCAATGATATGAAAGATTAAATGATGTTTATAATATAATTGCATGTTAAAATTCTTTAAAAAACTGTGTTAGATTGACTAGTATTAGTTATGTATAGGGATGATGATCAAGTATTATTCCTATCATATCATATAGTTATCTCAACTTGTATTTTGATACATATATATAACTTATTAAGAAGTGCATTAGAAAATAAAATAATGCATTACTAAAATTGCATTTATATATATTCATAAAAAGCATAAACATAACACAAATATATAAATGTTTGCTAAATAAATTAATAATATATATGCATATACACTCAAAAACATCTTTGTAACAATAACTTATATATATATATATTAAAATGATTTTTTTTACTAGACAAATTATTTTTTTAAATAACAAGAAAAAAAAAAAGCATACATCCTATTGTTATAACACCAATGTTTGATTGGAGCTTATATGTTATTATCATGATAATATAGGGGAAGGGTAATTTTATCTAGGGGGGGGGATCAGTAAATCATTAGTGAAAAAGAAATATGGTTTAGTTTAAGTAAAACTAAATTATCAAATGATAATAAAATTGTATTAACAATAGCTCAATTAACAAATGAATTTTCTGTGTTTTAGTGATGCTACCAAAGTGACTTAACCAAAGCAAGGTCCCTGTAGCTTTGTCCATCAAATTAATGTTTCCAGTGAATGATGATTAAGTTTAATAATTAATAATTACTCACTATAAAGTTATTTTGTTGCAATATAGAAAAGGCTCTAAAACCAAAATACTACTTTATTATTCCTGAAATCATAGCCGGGTTTTGAAAGATATTAATTTATTCTAAGGCTAAAGCACTAAACAATTGTATACCAATATCATTTTTAACTATCATATAATTTATTGTAGTGTTTATTCAAGTATTCTGTTCTATATATTCTTCTGTCTCTCATTTAAAAATTATTTAAATCTTCTCTAATAATTTTACACTCATTTTTCTATAGGGATCTACAAAAATCTTTCAGATTCAAATTATGACTTTAATTTTTTATTTAATGTTTTTCTTTTAAAAGTAATATGCAGATTATTTGAGTCTATTAATTCTGTCAAGGATTTTAGTGACAAATAATTGATTTCACTAGGTATTTTGTGTATGGTTTTTCTTTATTTCTTAATGTAATTTGCTTTATTTTTTTGTTAAAAGATAGATTCATTGTAAGCACTGAAATAACATTATTTATTTTAAGTACTAAATATGTTTGCTTTTATTAGTAAGTTATTTCCATTAAAATGTTATATGTAAGATTAATTCTGCTAATATTTTCATTTTTGTATTTAAATAATTTATAATTGCAATTTCATTTACTTCTTATTATTAGTTTTAATATTTTGTCTTTGAGATAACTCATTCACGTTTTGTATTTAAATTAAACTGCATTTTTATTTAATAGCTCTCATAACATTTTTTGTAGCTTCTGAAGCAGTATTTGTAAAACAACCACATTGAATTTCCTTTTTTTAATCTTTTTCCAGTTACAAATAGATTCATAACATACTTTTTATAAAACTATTGTAAAAAAAAAACTTTACATTTCACTAATGTTAGTGTTTATTTTCATATATTCTAATCACAACTTTTTCTGATAACACTTTTTAGAGTTGGCAAAACATATGTATCATTACCATAGCTTGAATCACAGACAAAGTATTTTAGCTTCAAATATGTGATTACAAAATTTCAAAAATAGGAATCATTTAGTCTTCTTTATAATTTTTTTTTTTTAGATGTAATCTATTTATGTTTCAATTATTTCAATATTCCTGTGCTTTTCTAGGTTTAAATTCAATATTTTATACAAACGATGTTGCAAGAATCTTAAAACTTTTAATTATAATGATCTCAATTGTATTCTTCCTGTCACCTGACATATATATATAATTTTGACATTTTCAAAATATAGTGTTGCTAATTTTGTGCTTCTTTTAATTATTTTAGTATTACCGGCATAATATTTCCAGGGATTTTTCATTCTTCATAAAATTAATATTTTGTTTCACTTTTTTAATTAAAAAATATAGCATTTCTAATGATGTTATTTTATCTGTAAGAATTATTATTATTATTATTATTATTATTATTATTATTATTATTATTATTATTATTATTATTATTATTATTATTATTATTATTGCTGTTGTTGTTGTTATTACTACTACCACTATTACTATTATTAATATATCAACTGTTGTCAATATAAAATGACATACTTTTTAGATTTTATTATTTTCTATAGTTTTAGTTTATATTTGTCAGTAATATAGTTTTAATGCAATTTTAAAATCATTTCACACCAATTTTACATTTTTATAAACAGCTCAACATAAATTATTTTTATGTTCATATTTTTTGAATCTATTAGTTTGCCTTAAAATAAAAAATAAAAAAACATTTTTGAAGTACTGCTTTTTATCACTTCTATTCAAACGATTGTTTTTAATGAATATTTTAATTCATCTCCTAACTGAATTCTTTTAAATTTTAGATATTTTCGAAGTAATTCTAAATTAAATCCACAATAGTATTTTTGAAAATTAAGAACATCAACTCTTAATATTTTTTTTTAACCGTGCTTATCTTTTTAGCTTAAGCCATATAACAATTACTTTACATTTTACTGATCAATGAAAGTATCTCATACTGAATTTATTAGATATTTGCAGTCTTGCAAAACATATAATTATTTAATAAGATGCAATTAAATTTTATTGTACCTTGATTTGGATGCACCTTTATTTACTTTGTGTGTTTTTTTGTTTGTTTGTTTATTCAAATTAGAAAAAAAAAATAATGCCTATATTTGCTCATTTTGAATATTTCACAATTTTAGTCTTATTTTATTCATCTCTTTATATAAATTTACTTATTCTACTTTTAATTCCAACTATAAAATCAAAGACTTTTATGACAAATTTTAAAATGTTATTTGTCACAATAAAAAAATAATCTATAGAGAAATATAACATACCCTTCTTTATCATTAGTTAATATATTAAAAGTAATTAGAAATTATTTATATTTAGCAATTTGTATTAGATATAATGTCTTTATACTCACTATTTAAAATTTTATCAAATTGTAATATGTTGTTCTTTCATATTTAAATTTATAATAATTTCCACTTCGTGAGAATTTTCATTTTCTAATATCTATCTATCTATCTATTAGCTTATTTTAGGTATTTATTGGTATGATATATATATATATATATATATATATATATATATATATATATATATATATATATATATATATAATTTTTCCACAACTATGGTCTAGTAAAAAGTTTTGTTAGCTAGTATTGGAATTTATATGAAATTCTATTTTATTTATAATTATAAGTGTAGCGTTAGGCAGTATTTAATTTTTTGCAAGTTAGATTTCTGAACAGGTAAATAGAATTGATATTATTACACATAAAAAAAAATGTAAAACAATGTTCAGTATATATATATATATATATATATATATATAGTATTATATATATTTATATATATATATATATATATTATTTGCAGCAAATTTCTTTGCAAACAAATTAAAAATATAATTAAAACTGATCTGATGTTAAATCACTAATAGTACAAGCAAATTGTTTTAGAATTTAAAAACCTTAAACTTTTTTAATACCAGTTTATTAGCTTGAATAATATAAAGGATGAGAGCATAGTTGTTAGATGCATAAGTGTAACAATTTATTGAATCCAAAATTTTCATTAGTGAATGCAGAATATTAGTATTCAGTCTAGTAATGTAAATATAATACTGCAATAACATCTTGCGTTTATTGATTAATGTTTGCTATTGAATTTTTATAATAATAAATATTTTCAATTTTTTGTTTATGTTTACTATTTTTTGAAAATCTTAAAAAATAATTTCAGAATTTTTAAATAATTCTGTTAAACTATATTCCTTTAATAAGATTGCTTTCTTTAGTAAAATAACATTCATTATTTGGTCTTGGTGTATTTAATTTCTTGTGATTTTTTTCAACTATACTGTAAGTAGATTAATTTTGATTTTGATTATGTAAATTCCATTTACTATAACGATTCTTGGTTTTTATTTTGATAAGTTGATTTTATTCTTTTTATTATATATTAAGAAGCTAAAAATGTTAATTCATACAAAAAGTTGCTATAAAAATTTTAAGATTAAATAGTTCCCAATAACACCATTTTGAAAGTGAAAATATTTTTTATATAAAAAAAATATAGACTTCCATGTATGTTTTTAAGTATTTAAAAATAAATGGAAAATTTTAAATATTTGTCTATACAAAAATTTAAGTATTCTGTATGTAAGCAATTAATAAAAACATATAAGGAACTCACACTTATAAGAAATAAGTGTAGTCCAGCAAATTTATGTCTATTTCATATAATAAACTGAACCAGCCATTTTTAAGTAAAAATAAATATATGAAGTTTTTTTTATATTTCATAATACAATGACAATAATATTATATTGATAGGCATGACATGTTTAAACATCATATCTAAAAATATTTTAACCCAATGTAATTGAGAAACGAATGTAAAATCAATTTTTCAACAATTATTATTGGATGTGTTAAAATTTTAAGACTGGGTGGTAAAAAAAAGGTATGAAAAATATAAATAAAAATGATTATGTATTTACACTGTTTTTTAAATTACAAACACTTTTATATATATATATGAAATAACAGTACTGACAAGGTTAAGCATATCCAAGATAATGAAATTTTGTTTTTTTTTAAACAAACAGATATTCACTTATTGATGAACAATTGCATAACTAGGTAGGTTGGCTGGGAACCATATACCCTAATAAAAATTATAAGCGTGTTAATATCTTTAAAATATTTTATGTTTCACTTATATTTGAATTCTATTTCATGAGTATGACATATATATATATATGCTAACAATTTTTTAAAGACATTTTTGTTATAATAGTAGTGAATAGATATAATATAATATTTGGATATTATTGAAGAATGCATGCATTGTCTTCATTTAATGTTCAAATATTAGCTAAGCATTATTGAAAAATATATTATACAATACTTTTATAATGTTATAAATTATTATGTAATAAAGTTTTTATTATATATATATAATTATATAAGTGAATACTTATAAATACAGTAATCAGATAGATTTTTATAATTTTATCCACTTAGTAGCTCTTTAGACTATCCTTGTAGTCTTTGTCAATGAACACTTTGAAAAACTAACCTTCCCACAATTCCGTGATCTTAACGTTTGCTTCCTGCCTGTTAATTAAGTCCATATTTACCAAATTACTGTATTTTAAATATTCAATTATATAATTACATATATTGCTTTGAAGAAGTACAGACATCGAATTATAATATTATTACTTATATATGTTGTAATAAAAGTTTTAGAGTTAAAGGTTACTTAAAACAAGCTTAACTTAATATTTTCTTGATTATATAAATGCAGTATATACACATTTTTGGAAGACAGCACAGCGGCGCAAGCTGTAAATATATCTGAATCTGTTATATTTTGTTTTATTGCAAAGAAATGTTAATAATTCAATTACATTATCACTTCCAAATTTATATTATAACTGCTTCTTATTAAGGGGTATTAAGTAGGCTATGGACTTCATATAACATTACTTTAATTAAATTTGTAACACTATTTCAAATATTTAATACGGCAATTCAAGGATTTATCTTATAATGTATTTTGTAAGGAAATATCAGACACTCATCTTGAAGGACGAAAAAGTTTTAACAGATGTCAAAATACTAAAAAGAAAAAAAATAATAACAAACAAAATCAAATTTCATTATTAAAATTAAACTATGTATTTACATTAAGGTTTACACATTGTTAAAATTAATGATTAAATAAACTTCTGTAATTGAAAAATACATAAACAAAATCACTTTTACTTATTTTTATTCTATAATTATTTTAGCATGAAGAGATGTTAATTTGAATCATTAATATATTGATCTAATTTTTTCTAGTATTTAAAGTTTTGAATTGGAGAAATTTATTATTAATAAAAAATAGATTCAATTTTGTTACAATCATTAGACAATAAACTTGTCGTAATCATATTTAGTGCTTTATTAAAAAATATTTAAATCATATTTACGAAATCTATATAGAAAGCAAAGAAAATCTATGATGAATCCTAGGTATAGTAGCGGGTGGAGTAACTAGACAATGGTATATTTTGACAAAGTGATAACAGTTAATACTCACCAGGAATTGTTTATTACGTTCAATTCTTGAATGTAAATTATTTTGTTTAAAGCTACATTATATATTTCAGCAAGCATTTTTTCAGAGACAACCCAAATTTAACTCAGCAGAATAATTTATACAATAACTGATAAATATGGGTAAAATTACAATGTTGCAAAACTATTTATATCAATTTATTCCATTTTTAAAACACAAAAATTGAAATCTAGAATTGGGTTTAATAAGATATATTAAAGTTTTATTCCCTGATTTACAATAATATTTACAGAATTGTTTCTATTAATAATATAATCTTATTTTACATTGGAATCAAAGCTCTAGGCATTTATATATTTCTAACGTACTTTCTCCATTAATTCCATTAATGTCTTGGAACTTCTAGTTTTATAACATATTATAAAAATTTGCTATCTTGAGAAAAAAAATCTGCCTTAATCAATAAAATATTTTTATTTCCAAAAAGAAAAAAATAGATTGGAAAGTGTTGTTTGGGCCAATGTGACCAATTTTACTATCCCTGTTTAAATAACATCAATCAATTAATATTGCTTAAAATAAATACATTATGCTGCTGAATTAACTATAATGACCGGTTGCTCAAACACTTCTTGTTATATTATTAATTAATATCAATTTTAATTTTTTAGTAGTTTCTTCAATAATGGCAGATGTTTTTAGTTTAGAGATATTTAATTTTTTTAATATTGGGGTTTCTTCCTGTAGCCACATATAATAATTGAGAAAAAAATGAACTGATATTATTAGTTTTTTGTAATGATTGAGATAATTTTCTATAGTAAGCATATTGTTTTTTTAAATTTAACTATATTAACATCTGCATTCAATCTTATTATTATTATTATTATTATTATTATTATTATTATTATTATTATTATTATTATTATTATTATTATTATTATTATTATTATTATTATTATTATTATTATTATTATTATTATTATTATTATTATTATTATTATTATTATTATTATTATTATTATTATTATTATTTTTGTAAATAAAGATAAATCAATCATTTCAAAAATAGTTCTTGTTTTAGCTTATTTATAGTTTAACTTAATATATACTGTGCTGTCTAAATGTTTTTTGGCCAATTTCATGATCATTGCCATTTAGTCTTTGATAGAATATAGACAACTTAATAATAAGTGAAACATTATTTCACATTTAATGTCGAGTCTAATGACTTGAAAGAACTAATCTAATATTTAAGCTTTCTATTGAAGCAAAATTAAAATTGATATATTACATAAAATACAATAAAAAATTAAAAACTGTAAATCATTACCAGTTACTACTGTTTTAAATATACATTTCGTTAAATTACACTTTTGACTGCGCTTACAGTTTATCAATAGATCACAACTTTATAACTAAAATCTCCTTTCTATTTCTAATGCCTATTATAATATTTTAATTTAGCAACATGTGTATGATCAGGTGGGTCAGCAATATGAGATGGCATGGAGAGCTGAGAGTCGTGTGAAAGTCTGAGTTAGAATCCCTTATATATTACATTTACACTTATAGATAATTATTTCATTATATCTTTACATATTTTGTGTTCCATTTATTAACTATATTTATGTAGTTTTTAATATTGTTTTTATAGAAAAATAAAACATTTGTTCTTAAAGATGTTAAATATATTGACAAAGAAAAAAAAAACATAGTCACAGACTCGATAATATGATTAAATTTTAAAAATTAAAATTATATTATTAATAAAGCTATAATAGTAATATAGGATAAAAGATAAAATCAATTCAGTAGTGAATAAGACTGTCAAAAATGTTTTAAAATTAAAATTGAGCTGAATAGAATAAAAAATAATTCCAGATTCAGAGAAAAAATTGATTTATATATATATATACACACACAAAGCCAAAGTATATTACAGATCACTATTATTTAGTTTTACGTAATTTCAGTGAAGTGAATGATTATATTTATCATTTATTGGACATTTTTACCTATTTTATTTTATCAATGCAATAGACTAAGAGTTTAAAAAAATCTCTTAAACCATATTTAACAAAAAAATTGAGGCCACTAATATATAAAGTTTGATGTCAAAATTAGATAACTATACAAACAAATTCGTCTGAACTCAAAAAAGATTTGTTAGCATAAAAGTGATAAAGATGTTGACTAGATTAAAAGTGCCTATATGTTTTTCACTGAAGCTGCCAATAGCCAGAAACTAGTCTAGTAATGTGGATATATCCAATCATAGAATTTATTATTAACTCAAGCTTAAAATAGATGACTCTAAATTACTGCTCATAATAAATAAACAGAAAAGTTAACAACAGTGTTCATATGCAATATACAACTATTTTAAAAAAATAACAAACACTAACAAATTATATAAATGAGCCTACTAAAATATATTATTTCCTTAACAAAGATGCTCAAGTAATTTTACTAAATCTGCATGTAAATGCAAAAACTTAAATATAAAAATTTATTTTTAAAATCAATCAATTATATAATCATAAATTATTTTCATTGGCTTAGTAAGTCTATCGTAGAGAGATATTTTAACGATACTTATAATATATAAAAGTAATTAAGTATTATACTAGGGAGACATATGTTACCAATTAAATTAATTAATATCTTCATTATATGAGTTTCACAATATCCCTAACTATTAAACAATGAAAAAATTATCAGAATAGACTTCTTCCACTATACATTTATATGTAAGATCACTTTCAATTACTAGGAGAGCTAAATAATTAATATATAAATTTTTATTCCATAGACGATAGCAAGACGATAGTATAACTTGATTATAGTCCATTGAAATATGCATATATGGAATATTAAATCTAATAAGATTATATTTAAAAATTATATCTCAATGATTAGATATAAATTCTGTTTACATTACAACAATCAATAGACGTTTGATATATATATATATATATAATGCAAATAAAATATCCGTTAATTAAAAAACTATTTTAATAACAATAAAAATAATAAATATAACAGTAATTAACTATATATATAACTCTTATTCTCAAAGGATTTTGTTACATATTTTTATTATTTGAATCAGTATTGATATTGTTTAAACTGAGAGAATTTTTAAATATGTCAATTAACGATATCAATAAATTAAAAATATCATTTCGTGTCGTAGACGTAAAAAAAACCGTTTCGCAATCAAATTACACACACATAAATATGTATATGAGAGCAATCAGAAATATTGACCAAGATATAGATTGTCACAATATAAGATAGTTTAATAACTCCAGTTCAATCTAAATAAATGCTTGATTGACGGGAACTATTTTTGTTTCTAATCATATTACAATAGTGATTTAATCAAGAAAAATAAAATTAAACAAACATCATGTTTACGAAATCTGGTCCCAATAAAAAATGTTCGTCTTAAAGATAAAATATTCATATCATTTTGGTGCTGATAGAAGATAAATAAAAATGTCATTTATGAGGCATCAATAAGGATATTTGAGCAAATAATTTATTTCATTATTTTAAATAGTGGCTGCAGCAATACAACTTAAAAAATAAATCAATTTCATTTGCTTTCATAATTCTTATATCGATAACCGATTTGGCTTATGAAATTAATTAGAGCGAATATTTAATTGTACTCAGATATCAACACTGCCTCATTCTGAAAATGTCAAATGATTATCTTAATTTAGTAAATAGAAAATGTTAAACATAAACCAGATTTTTGTTGACAGACTTTATTATTCATTTAAACATAAGCATATATTAAGTAATAAAGGATAAAGATAAATTATTCACAAGGGAAATATGTAAAAAATAGATTTCGATTGTGGTTATGAAATATATATATCGGAAAAATAAAAAAAATACATTTCTAAAAGTGGCTATCAAAAAAATTCCAAACACAAGCAATATATATATATATTAAGAATGTGGGAACATCTGTTTTATTTTGTTTTACAAAAATCACAATCAGATGGTATAGAAAGTAACCAATCAAAATAGTAAAATGTAAATACTTTATATATATAAAATAATCATTTAACATAACAATACTAGCCAAAAAAAACAAAATTTTATTTAAATTTTTCCATAACTATGGTTTCAACTAGTAATAGATAAACTTTTTCAAGTGAAATTCAACAAAAACATACAATATATATATATACACAAAACCAAATAGCCTTCCCACCATTCACTTCAAAAATCAAACTTCCTTTAACATAAAGGAATGTCTTCATGAGATGTTAAAGAAAAAATGGTTTTTGAAGTGAATGATGATAAGGCTATTTGTTTGTTTGTTTATGTTGCATGCTTTTGTTGACTGCAACTAAAAAATGTCAATTTGTTAATAGATAAAACCATGGCTGTAAAATTTTTTAATAAAATTTTGTTTTTTTTTGCGAGTATTGTAATGTTATATGAAATTCTGTTTTATAATTACTAGTACAGCATTAGGCAGTATTTAATATATATATATATATATATATATATATATTAAATACTAAGGGCACTATATATATATACTATATATATATATATATATAGTGCCCTTTTCTATAGGTCAGAATTAGTTCATCATAGTCATTTATTAAAAAAATTTAAATTTAGAGTATGTTCTTTTTGGGTATAATTCTATTGTATTGATAATATCTTAAAAGTACAATTTAAAGCTAAATAAAAATATGTAATGCTTAAAATTATGATATATAACCTTAAAACAGTTAAATAAAGCTAAAAAATATTGACTACATATGGTTGGAAAAGCTGTCCATAATAAATAATGCAGCAATAAATGTTTAAAATATGTTATAAAAGTTAAATTTTAATAGTTAAAACTTGTAATTAAATAAATGCTATATTTTAAAAGTATAAATTATATTTAATAATTATAATTAATATTATATATTCTAAAAGTAAGTTTTATGGTAGAAAAAGTTATATTTAATTCTATATTTTCCAAGTTATTATTCCAAATTTTATATTATTATATTATTTATTTAATATAATAATTGTTGCAATTTATCATTTAATTTTCAGACAGAAATTTGGATACAATCTGTCTCAGTTGTAAATCATGTGACTTGTATAATATAGTCATACACACATGCTTACTAGTAATTGTATTAACAAAGTTCAAAATATTTAAAAAAAATTACACTATAGAATTGAATATATTTATTTCCATATCATAAGGAAAAATATTTAAGTTAGCTATCATTAAATGTTTTAAATAATATTATAAAATGAATACAGTTAATAAAAATTAAATATTTTGTTTTAAAATAAAATAGATAAATTAAATATAAAAGGTGGGATAAATTTATTAAATGTTTTTAAAAGTCATTTTAAAATGTTTAATTAATTTTAGTAAAGTATAATAATTGATTTAAGATTAATATTTTCAGTAATATTTTAAAATATAATGAGTCATATTTTATTTTTTGAAATTTAATTGTATGATACTGTGGTAATATGCAAATTAAGTATTAGATGAAAAGCAAAAATCCACCAATAAGATGAGGTATTTTGTAGAGTATAAATACTGTTGCACTATTGATTCTAGGGTGTGATAGTAATTTTTTAAAATGATACTTCTTTTAAAATTGTTATTTTAGTCAATTTTAGTGCTCTCATATAATATATTTGCAAACTGATAGGATATTAATTTTTAAGTATTTGCAAAGAGAGTGTAATATAAATAAATTTTATTAAGTTTTATTAAAAGGATGCAGTGCTAATTTAAAGTTCCCTTTACCAGGATTTTTCCATCAAAGCTTAATACAATTTCACAGTAAAAATATGGAAATGCCAACCAATTATATGTGCTTAATTAAAAAAATTTTAAAAATAAGAATGATAATTGTTAATATAATATTAATGGTATTAACTAAGAGAACCACTTCATTAAGCAAAGAATTCTATTGGACATTATGCAAAAAGCTTAATAGAAAAGCTATTTAATAAATTTAAAAGTGAACAACACATTTTTATAATAGTGAGATAGTCATACTTTATATTAGTGAGATAGTCGTATTCAAAACATAAGTAATATGACAAACTTATATTTTTATGGAAAAACAATGCTATGGAGATAAATGTTTTATCCTTTTTGAAGAAAAACATTGTGAACAATTAAAGAAAACTGTCAGAAATGATATCTAAATGAATATTTTAAAGCATAAGTAATAAAACCTAAATTATATAAGGTTATACACATTTGCTAGCATTTATTTAATAAACCGATAATTTGAGCAATAATGGAAATAGCTATGAATTGGATAATAAATAATAAATTATCCTGAAGAATAAACCTATAAAGGAATGGATTATAAACAAGCAATTACTGAATTTATAGAGACACAAATATTTTAAAATTGTGAAAAAAAGTTTTATCCGGATCATCCATATTCAAATTGCCGGGACAAGATGCATCACCAAGCTGATAAAAGATCCTATGGAATAGAAGCTTTGAGTTATTATTTTTCAATATTATGATTTTATTATTATTTTAATAATCATTGTTCTGGACAATAGAAACTATAAACTATTATTCTATGAACTTTTCTAGAATAGATCAATGATTATTTTTATTAATTTTCCAAGATTTTAGACATTGTAAATTATTTTTTTTATCATTCATTTTTTTAACTTTGTTCATCATACATGAAGGACTTTACAGCACATGTGCCAAGTTCAGTGCAGTTGTTCATTGTCAAGCAAGAGAACTTAGCAATGGTTGGGAGTTTTAAATGTTCTTTGAAAGAAATTTAAAAAAAAAAAAAACTCTCCAGGAAAATATAAAAAAAATTAAATTTTATCAAGAACATTTGTCAATTGAAGATATATGAAGATATACATAATTATTGTCTTGATTTATTTTATTAATTTTGTTTTTTAAGTGTAATATTATTTTAATGAGAAGAGTAGGACCATGAATATTAATTTAGTACTAATGATATTATAATCTTATAGTAAATAGTTTGATATTTTAAATAAGTTAATATTTTTAAATATGGAAGTATGGATGTATATCATATATGCAATGTTTATTTAATTGATGGACATGGAGACATCATAAGTAATTACAAGTTAATATCACTTAGGTAATAGTTGTGAATATTGATATTTTTATGATGTATTTTTTTCTTTTGCAGATTGTCAATGAATTATATTATATTGAAGTATAAATGTTAGGTTGTATGTGGATGCACTTATACAACACATTTAAATTATAAGATTAGGATTTATTTATTTTAGGAAAATGCATACTTGAATTTCATATTATTAATATAATGCAACATGGTGATGAATAGTTATATGATTCTTTTACGAAGAACTTTAATATTATTAGATATTTGAAGTATAGATAATGATTATTTTGTATGTTGTTTAAGAATATTGGATAGGAAAGTAAAGTAACCTTTTCTTGTAGATTAGTGAGATCATTCTAATTATGATTGAATTTTATTATTTTGAATATGTGAGTTAGTTTCATTTGTCAGTGTAAGATTTGATAAATCTATAAGGAAATGTTGATAAGATAGTGACTTGGGAGTAATCTGGAGAACATGAAACCAAAGAGATGTTATTAATGTAGTATTTATTATGGGAATCAGAATAAAATTTCTGTAATCTTATTAAGTATACAGTACAGTTAACAAAGCCCTGTAGCTGGTATATTTTGTTTGTGGGCAGTGTCTATTTTATTTAAATACCGATGTTTCAATAAAGCTGAAGAAATAGCTTTGACATCATTGATAGTAGTGGAGATTATTAGACAAATGGGTCATGCCTCTATTTTATATATACTGTGCCATGGTATTTTATCTAATATGTACTATGAGTAAGACTCTAGTTTTCTTCCCTAGGCCTACACATCTATTCTCTATCATGATTTTCCAAAGTAATTACATCGAACAGTATTGTATTTTGAAAAGAAGTAATAAATAATTTAGAATTTAAGAATTGTTATTGAATGAATAAGATAGGTTCATTTACTTATAAGGAGGATTAGAGTTAATGCAAAATGGAATTGAAAATCCAATGGAACCAAATGGTAAAGAATCATAAAATATGTTCTATATATATATATTTTTTGGAAATAAAATAAATTTCATGAATAAATGAATAAAGCAAAGTTGCTCTAAAATATTAAATAACTTCAAATATTTTATTTTATGTGTATTGCATATTTTTCAAGATACATAATATAATAACACAAAACAGTAAAAAATAAGCATAGGTACAATTTGATATTTATTTAAATAATAAGGAATACATCAATAATTGCAGCTATTCTGTATTAAAGTAATATTAAGTAGAAGATATTATGTATAATAATCATAGTATAGTAACAACGATGTCCATGTAATGTATTCATAAATTAACAGTAGATATTTTATGTATGATATTCATAACATTGCAAAAGTGGGAAATTATTTAGTAAAAGATCCATACTCGATATTGTTATTTTTTGTGTTTTCCGTTCTATGCTTCAATGTATGTTTTAAGGAAGCATATGGTAATTATATTTAGAAAGATAATATTTTAGAATAAATATAAAGAGATATAATTTTATCCTAAAATTTGATAACAAAGAGATATTAAAAAAATTGTATTATATTTTTTTAAAGTCAGAGTGAAAACTAAAATTGATTTTCTATTGTATTAGTTGTTACAATGAATAAGAGATGTATAATGGTGCAAGTTTAGTAAACCAATTGTATATAGTGTAAATATCTTGTTGTTTTATTTTATTTGTTATAATAAAACTTTGTTAAATTTGTTTTCATAATTTGTGCGTTCAGATTATTTTCTTTCCCATTACAATGCATAATAAACACAGTGTATTTGAATTAAACATAACATTTGCACAGAAATAAATAAAGTATTAATTTTAAAAATTCTAATATTTTTCTTGGAATTTATTTATTTAAGAAATTACATTTTACATTATTTTATAGTCATAGATTGATTATTATAATAATACATCGAATTATAAATGCTATCCGTTGCCACTCACGTATTTTTTCAGATTATAAAATGCTACCACATATTTATTACGTTATTAGATGAAAGATAAAATATTATATTATATTATTTCTTTATTATTAGTATGTTAAAAGAAGAATTATAGTGGATGAAAAGATATATAAAATTAGTCCATACAATGAAGAATATTATTATTATTTTTATTATTATTATTATTATTATTATTATTATTATTATTATTATTATTATTATTATTATTATTATTAGTTAGGTGTGGTAAAGTATGACATTAAATCCCTTATCATGCTTTATTACAGTGATTTTAATTAACTTAAAGTAGTTTTATGAACCTGAGATTTTATTTAGCTAAATTATTGTAGATAAAAAATTAAGATCTAATTGTTAGTTTAATCTCAACGATTAGTTATTATTAAAGTTGTAAGAATGCTATAAATTTATTTATTAAGATGGTAATAGCGAGGATAGTGTTCTTATGCCATTGAGGTAATATCCTGTGGGATATTGGCTCAATGTAATCTTTCTTGTCATCTGTATCTCACTTCCAAGTCTCATGATTGAATAAATAGTTATTTATTTATTTTATAAACTGAACCTTATTATTATTTTTTATTAATATGAGCTAGTAGAAAATTTAATATTAATGTAGAAAATTTTATTTATCAATTATTTGCATATAACCAAACGTAAACGTTAACTGAGCTAGACCCATTTTACTTAATATTATATTGCCCGGAAGAGTGAGATTGCAAATAGATAAGGTTAGAATATATATATAAGTCATAATAGGAAACGTGTTTATATTAGTAAAAATAAAATATGTAAAAGCTTTATCAGAAAATTATTTTTTTAATCAGAACTTTTGCAATATATAGCAATTTACAAAAAATATTTACATTTATGAAAATAACTTTATTTCTCAACAAACTATTACAATTATAGAATTTTATGCTCTATATAAAATATTTTCTATTATGCTATACATATTTACGCTACTTTTAATGAATGAATGGTTTGGTGGATCCATACAGAGCTGAAGTAAACATTTAATTTGAGACTTAAATTGTATATATTATTTCTATCAAGTATTAATTTACTGTGAGAGGAGGATTTTTTAAAGATTAAACAACTTCTCAAATTTTCTTATCTTACCCATTTATATCACATGTAATCTTGTTCATCTTTTACATTCCAGTTTAAGACTTAAATTGTCTAAATATTTTTAGTGATATAATTAGTTACATTCAGGTTTTTACCTAATGCAATCTTATGATACATTTTTATCAGATATTTTTAAATAAACCTCTCCATATTTCGCTGTATAATCAGCAATCTTTGCACTATTTTTCTATTGTGCAGCCAAGTCTTAAATCCATAAATAATTATAGTTAAAGCATGTTTAATAATAGTCTTATTATTGTTTAATATTAAATTACTTTTACTAAAAGTTTCTATATAAATTTAGTTCTATGGTTAGTTTAATAAATCATGTTTCCATTCATATTAATAATTTATTCTAGGTATTCATAAAAGTTAATTTTTTTATAGTTCATTATTTTCAATTTTTATTTATTGAAGTTCATTGATCAAGATTTGATTCTAATCTTCTTGGCACTTATATATTTAAACTTATTTTTCTTGATTTCATCTGATAGCTTGAGAAACGTTTTCAAAAGCTTCAAGAATTAATTGAAAAACAATCTCATTATCAGTAATATCTACAATTAAACATATGACTCTCCTTTCAATTTTAGTCCACAATATAGATATAAAACTACAGTAAAATGTTTGATAGATAAAATATTCTGTCTTACATACATATCATAATAAAATAAAATTAGGAATGTGTGAAGCACTGGAGAGAGGAGCTATAAAGAATACAATTATAAGACTATTTATGTCATAATAAATTTTGATTACTACTGATGCATTTTAATAAAAAAATATTAAAAAGATAACAATTCACTTGGTCCATTTATTGATGTTTCAAAACCAATTAATTCATAAATGGCCTTATTAAAATCTACAAATTAAGTGCAAACGACAACTCATATTTATTAAACCTTTAGATATATTTTTAATTATTAAATGTGATGTTATATTACAATGATTTTAAAGTTCAGTTTTGTATTTTTGGTTTAATTGGATCCAATATTTTTAAAAACAATTTAGAATGATACCTATAAAATTTTTATGTAGAATTTGGTCACCATATATACATGACATATGCAATATCTTTTCCCACTTTTCTTGAATATTAATAACACTAATGCATTTTTTTTAATAATCTGATATAGACATTTGATACATAATTTATTAATGCTATCTTTCTTCATTGCTTCATTTATTATCTTTTTCATAACAAGTTGTAATCTAGGTGGATGTAAATTTAAACTTTATTTTGAAAAAAAAAACAAAAACAAAAACAAAACACATATAATTAAAGTTATTGTAACTATTGGCAATAATAATAGGAAGCAAATTTATTTCATTATGATAATAAATAAACAAAATTAAAAGTGTGTGGAGTGCTTGAAAGAGAAGCTATAAAGAGTGCAAAAATATTAAATGCTTAGCACTTTTGAGGTAGGTTGCCTCATATTCATAGCAATACTGATTATAAGAAAGCTATTAACAGCTTATAAAAGAAATAATTATTTAAATTTTTTATATAGATAATTTAACATTTATAGTAAATAAGGCTTATAAAAATCAAATTTAATATATATATATATATAACAAATTTAAATTTAATATATATATATATATAACAAATTTATATCTTGGGAGCACTATGAACTACTAATTGTAATTGGAGTTTCACAAAACGATATTATAGCCATTGCAGATTCATTAAAGCAAATAATTTTATGCATTTTGACAACTTGATAAAATAAAGTCCTATGGATATTTAAAAGTATGCAGCCTTGTTTTTTTTATTTGATACAGGAATGTAAAAACAAATTTCAAAATTTACAAACAAAAATCAATATTTTGTTACATTTGTGTGTCCATTTTCACTTGACATAAATCTGTTATTTGCCAATTTTCAAATCGACTGCATATGCCATCTGACATTCAATGTAAAAAAAAATTGATAACATGTCTTTACTGGATCTTTGTTGATCTTATCTTCTCAAGACAAATATCTCTTACTTCATAATTGTGTCTTGCTCATGTCATCTGTTATTTGGCAATATCTATATTTGTGAAAAACTATTTTCCTAAAATAAAACTTATTATGAATAAAATTAAATCCAAAACATCTTACAAACAGCTTGAGGTCTCATAGAGGATTGCAACAATTATCATAAAATCAGATATTAATGCATTAATCTTTCAAATACAATGTCAAATATGCCACTAGTATTATATAGCTTTGTTTTATTTTTATAGAAAGAAAAATATTACAAAAAACATGAATATTTTATTACTTAGATATTTACATATTCTATATTAATGATCACACCCTTGGGGCCTGCTTGACAATTTTAATTGATTCTCTAGATGCTGCATAATTAGGATTATTATGTGAGGACTGTTTTGCTTATTTATGGTTGCAGATATCTTCAAAATTATTCATGAACATTTTGATTATCAGATTTCAATAATGTTTGTGCATTTAATGTGTAACCAAAGACAATTGCTCTTCTTTCAATGTATCCTCGAAATGTTTAAACGTTGGACACCCCTGTAATAAATTATTCTTTGATATTTTATTTGAGTACATTGAATTTTTTATTGTTATATATAATGGTTCTAAGTGTGTAATCAACATAGATAAATTATAGAGCTGAATATATTTTAATATGTTTAATCAATTGCTTTGAGTTAATTATACTCTTGTAAACACAAATATGCATAGAGATGGAAAGTACGGGCATATTTGAAAAAAAAAAATTAGCATTTATCTGAAATCAGTTGAGATTTAGATTGAATCAGTTAGTAAGAATAGTTTTGATAGGAATTGCACATTTTAGTAGATTAAATAGAAATTTTAATCTTGAATGAAGAATACAAAGGTTTTGGAATCTGATTAGAATTTTATTGCATGGAAAGTTTGTCCAAAGATATCTAGAAGAATAAATAATTTTCTTTAAATATCTAAATAAAATGACAATGAAAGATTTGATGTTATCTTTATCTAATATTTTCATGTGCTTGAAATAATGATCTGTAAAAAAAAGACAATCCAGACATATAGAAGCTAAACAAGCAATGGTATTGTGGGAAGGGGGATAACATTGAGAACTGTATTAATTAGAATTTCAACAGAC
This sequence comes from Epiperipatus broadwayi, assembly GCA_028023455.1. Classification (NCBI taxonomy): domain Eukaryota; kingdom Metazoa; phylum Onychophora; class Udeonychophora; order Euonychophora; family Peripatidae; genus Epiperipatus; species Epiperipatus broadwayi. The sequence continues at coordinate 333,215 of JAQFVV010012938.1, forward strand.
ATATTGATTTTAATATAGGTGACAAAAGATTTAAGATATATATATATCAAATTGAGACTAATCTTTTATATGGGAAAGCATGCAAATCTGATTGATAAAAGATGTGAGGATGAGCTTCAGAGGCATGATTTTAAGTCAGTCATACAGTTTGTTAAAATAGTATTAAACTGCATCAGTGAGATATAATAAAAGTATTCCACTAAGAAAAGTATTCACTATTCAAACTTTTATAATAAAATAAATTATTTTTGATCAGGTTATTCTTATCTTTATAAAATCTCTATCTTTGTGTTTGTGTTTGAGAGTTTCTTCTGTACTCAACATAGTATTATTGAGCTATTATAAAAATCAGTAAAATGCATATGCTGAAAAGATGAAATCCTTTCTTTTTAATATCATATGATCTAAACACTTATATAAATTTGAACATTACATAAGTTTTATTAATTCATAATATTAACATACAGTAAATTGAAAAAATTCACTAATGTTATTGTATGTAAGAAAGCAATGGATATAAAAGTGAACAGAATAACATTTTCACTGTCTCAAACCAAACCCTGTAGCTTGGCCTGTATAAGACAGAATTTAGGTTAAAGATAAGATGACCACTCTTATTTTATAAAGTATCTATCTTCTGTTTGGGTTTGATAGTTTCCTCTGTACTCAAAACAGCATCTTTAGTATGTTAAAAATGTATCCTTTTTCTTTAATTTTATAATAAATGTGATGAGGATATAATGATACAATGCAGATAAAATAGTTCAACTCAAGACTGAATTATGTTTGATGGAATAATTAAAATGTCAAGAAAGGATGAAGATTTATTGTAAAAACAATGTTAGCTTATATCATGGGTATAGCTGCCATCTAGATGATTTATAAATTTGAATTGTGAATGCAATCGACTATTTTTAATTCATGATTACCAAAGTTTATTTTTGCTTTTGAGAAAAGTTCATTTTTTGGTATATGAAAGCAACATATGTAACTGAAAAATGATATTGCTATTCTATTAAATCCAGCAATAATACTCTCTGTATAATGACAATGATACTTAGAACAGGTAGAAAGAATATATGATCATTTTTGAATAAAGATATAAAAGTTGAAATGATAACCTTTAATTATATATCTACTTTACATTCCAGTTGTTTCTCATTCATAATTTTAGCTATTATAGAATACTCACTGAATGAATGAGAGATAGATGCTGTTTCTCTTGCTGTAGCCAAGAAAAATCTAAGATAATTACATTTCTCTGTGTTATAAAATTAAATAATTGTAAATTAAATTTAATGACCCCATTCTGCTATGATAAAAAATAAATATATTAATATTACCAAATGTTTTTCAAGAAAAGGTTTTATAGTTAGTTTAAGTAGCACTCCAAGGGAATATGTATGATCTGAGCATGCAGAAGACAGTATTATATTCACATAAACAATTCTGTAATAGGGGATTATTCTTTATTGTTGTTTATATATTTGTTGGTGGTTATATTGTTCTTTTAATTAATCCTAGATGATTTGTGAAATTGTTGATATGTTATTGTTTATTGCCTATAAATTTAGGGTACTTGAGCATTAAAGCTGCAACACAGAGCATGTATTAGATCTATTGTGCCTGTTTACATTAGGTATCAATCCACTGATAACTGGATCTTAAAGTTATTGGGAGGTTGACAGGAATGGCAACAGTCACACTAGGTCTAATACATGCTCCATGTTGCAGGACTAAAAAGAAGTAAAAGGAAAAAAAATATTAAAACTTATAACATTAACAAAAACCTTTTAAGAACATTTAAAATAAATGTGACTTTCACAAATATGTACGACTTTCAACATTAACAAACAACTTTTAGAACGACATTTAAAATAAAATTTCAACATCAACAAGTTTCCAAAAGCAATAAAAATGCGACTTTCACAAATATATATATAACTTTCAATATTAACCAAAAAAAAATGTGACTTTAAGAAACTAATAACTTTTAAGAATGAGATTTAAAATAAAAAAATAAAATGCCATATTACAATAATGATGCCATTAATCAAAAAAATAGTTAGTTTAAATATACATCAAAGAAACAGTAAATGACTTTGGTTTTTAAGTAATTTGGATAAAAATACATTAACTATATTCCTACAACACTTACCATGTAACCATGTAATATATAACAGGAATTTACACGTTAAAAAAATTTTTTTTGTAGAAGTATTACCACAGAAAATGAAGATCCGCAGTAAAAATTTTCGCTCCGAGGTAATTGCAAAATATGTTGGGATTTTCATAAAACTGCTAATAAATTGGCTTTTTTAAAATAAAAAAACCCCAACACTACAGAAAAAATACATATTAATTATTACATTTTTATATAAAACATTCATATGTTTCCCTACATAAACCAACAAACTATCCATGTTCCCTTATGAATGCTGATTTTAGTATTGCAACCTATGACAGTAAAAAAATGTGGAAGTATTACCAAAAAAAAAAAAAAAAGATCATGCTGAAAAAAAAATATTGTTGATTTAAAAAAACAAGTTTTCACAGTGAAAAACATGACAAATAACTGAAAATGTGGACGTATTACAAAAAAAAAAAAAAATAGATCATGCAACTTCAGACATTAATGAAAAATATGACAAATAACTGGGAAAAAAAAAGAAAAAAAGGCTTGTTGATTAAAAACATGTTTTCACAGTGAAAAATATGACAAATAACTGAAAATGTGAAAGCATTACAAAAAAAAAAAAGATCGTGCAACTTCAGACAATAATGAAAAATAGAACAATGAAAATGTCCAACTATTACAAAAAAAGATCATGTTGAAAAAAAAATCTTGTTGATTAAAAAAAAAACACATTTTCACAGTGAAAAATAGACAAATAACTGAAAAAAAATGTTTGCACATATACTCTTGCAGGGATTATTTTCTTTGAATTTGACATCATCATGTTGTGAAAAGGTCCCCTATCTACTTTACATTGCAACTTTAATACTCAAGAACCAAATTTAACTTGATCATGTGACTAAGATAATCCCTTTTAATGTTTACATTAGATGTATTAATTATATCAAATACTACCTAGCATTATTTGAATAATATATGGATGAATCTGTCATCTCTATATCAAGACAAAATTAGTTGTGCCATAATAGAATAGAAGATGAACGACAATACCAAATGATCAATATGTATAAATTTGATTAAATACCTTACAATATATTATTTAAAATTACATAACTTTAAAATAATTTTATATACGTTAATTTTAATTGGTTTATATTTTATATACATAGATAGATAAATACAAGATTAGACAGATAGATTGCTAAATCACATTAATGAATTACCTAATACAAAATTAATTTTATTACTGCCATTATATATATATATATATTTAAAAAATTATAACTCATAGAAAAACACATTAATTATCTTTATTTGAGTTAACACATTTTAAACAATTTGGGATAAATAATTTTTTAAAATACAATAATATTCATTAAGGCTGTAGCCTCAAGCACATGCGTTTAAAAATGCGATAGTAGGGACTTCTACAGGTCTTAAACCACAAGTTTACTCTTTGGAAAAAAAGAGGGGGACCCTCCTTTACTTCAACCTACTTTCTATTTAAATAGGTGAAGCTGAAGCGGTTTGATCTGAGAGCGTGAAGTTACTCAATACTTCACTAATTAAGTCCACTTTTCTTATTACACATTAATACTCGTGAAATCTTTCGATTTACTACGAGTCAATGGAAAGATTTTATAATGAGAAATCTATTACGTTAATTTAAAGTTGTAATTATAAATTTATTTAAACGCACATTGATTACGTAAGTAATATTCATTAAGGCTGTAGCCTCAAGCACATTCCTTATTATAAAAGCAAACAAAATTAGAAGAACAATAACGAATTATGTGTAGGTAAAAAGCTATAATGTAAAATAAATACATGCCACTAAGATGATAGTAAATTATTTGGATGTTCAATAAATATCAGTAAAAAATGACATATCGTATTTTGACTATATAGATTTAATTAAGTGTTATTAAAAAAATTCTGATAGTCAAGATATCAGTTTATGTTTGATATTACTAAAGATATTAAAAAATGATAGTATGATGGAGGTAGTTATGCTAAAAATAAATGCACTAGAGAAGAATGTAACAGAACCTCAAATTGAATAGAGTTTTTATTTCTTGATCCCGTTTACCACTGGAAATTTTTAACTGTAGACAAAATGTACTTTAGAAAGTTAGTCACTTTAATAAAATAAAATTAAAAAATAGAACAAATTAAAAAAAACACTATTACCTAATTTAAAAATAATTTATTACTACAGTTATTTAATTATGAACAAATTTTGCATTATACACATTAGAAAAACGTTCCATAAGAAATATGCTCTTTATTCATAACTTGCTGCTTTATAGAATACGATATTAGTTCATCAAAATCTAGTTACTGTTTCCATACTTACAGATTTTTTTGTCTCCCTTTTCTATTTTTTCAGTCGCTTAAGTTAATATAGGCTTCAGTCGATCTTATCCATGAACTTCTTAAGCAATGAAATATTTATCTATATGGGAGAAGGGATTGTGTATTTACGCAGCTATATTTCCAGCCTCTAACAAAAAGCACAGTATTTCTGTATCTATTTCTATTTTGATGCAAGCTTAATAACCTGCATTCTTCAGCAGTTAGTCTGACTTTTGATTAAGGAAATACAATTAATAATGAGTCAGTTTGGAACCTGATTTTAATAAGAAGGAGGTTTTAGCTGATAATGATTGTATATTTAGGCAGCTCTATTTAGAGATTCATCTGCTTATCATATAAGAAGAGGTAAAATGTTATCTAAAAATTGTTATCTCAGACTGAAATATTAGGTTGTTGCAGTTATCCGATTACTTATTACAGCATAAAAATAAATTAGCTGGAAAAGTAAAGCAGTGCACTGGTGCTAAAGAGCTGTCCAGATTTAAGATCATTGTAACTGCTTTTAGTAAAATTTGTGTCTCAGAAGAAGAAAATAGACAATGGATACAAGTTATTTTCGAATGGATGATGCCTGACCTTAGATTTTCTGTAAAATATAATTTAATATTTTGATTGTTGATTTCTTTATGGTGTGACTGAAAAGCTAATGATGTTAAAACTCACATTGCAAATTGATATTAGTCCCCATTTTATTAAGGTCGACAGGCACTCCAACTTTAGATTCAGAGAATATTTTGTTATTAGTTAGAATTATTACAGCAATATCATTAAAATATAATTTTTTCTTCACAGAGACTTTATGAATAGTAGATTTTGTCCAAAAGTTATTGGAAATAATAGTATGATGCTATAAATTTTAAATAGTTTGCTATTTTTGAAATTTTGAGCAACACATTGATTAGCAAGGATTCACTCACTCTCAATAGAATGACTTAAATGGATTATTTTCTAGTTAAAAGTCAGGATGTAAGAGAAGTTCACATTATGAGAGTATTTACAAGTGCACATTATTTAACAGATCATAGATTAGTGATGGACAAAAGTTATTGGAAATAATAGTATGATGCTATAAATTTTAAATAGTTTGCTATTTTTGAAATTTTGAGCAACACATTGATTAGCAAGGATTCACTCACTCTCAATAGAATGACTTAAATGGATTATTTTCTAGTTAAAAGTCAGGATGTAAGAGAAGTTCACATTATGAGAGTATTTACAAGTGCACATTATTTAACAGATCATAGATTAGTGAGTTCAAAATGACACATCAAAATAAAATTATTCCAGTCATATTCGCAAGAAAGTTGTTCTGTTTTCCAACAGCTATTAGATAATTTCTAATTTGGACATTTAGGACTATTATTTTACTAAAATGACAAATTCTCCTAAAAGGTGTCTTATGGATACAAGTAAATATATTTCTTGATTTTACTAAAAACAAGAATCCTGATTGTTTTTTTAACCAAGATATTATTATTAATTATTATTAGGATTTAATTAAAGAGATAGTGGCATGTTTTTCCTTGGCAGAAATATAAATTAAATGCAGAATTTCTTAATAAATATAAAGATCTGAAGACAAAAGTTCAATGACTAAGAAAAAGGCCTAAAATAATGGATGAACTAAAGTTGCGAAGAAAGTAGAGAGGTTTGTCGATTGCGGTCATCTAAAACTCTTTTAATGCCTTGAAAGCGACACGTAGATACGATTATTACGTTCACCAATGTCACTCCATTCTCTTATATGACTACATTCATATTAATTTGATCACCTTTTGAATAGTGATACAAAAATTGAAATTATGACTTTTAATGATATATCCATTTTATATAACTTATTAAAATTTGGACAAAGATATACAGTTTTGTGAATTGAAAACAGCTCTTTGTAATTTTTAACACGGAAAAGTTGGAGTTAATAATAAAGTGGCTGAAAAAGTTTTAAAATACATGTTAACTATTACCTTTAAAAATATTAAAATATTTTAGGTTTATATTGGCCTCTGTATTTGGGTCACCCATTCTTAAGAATCGTTTTATTGTTACAAGTTTCAAAAACAAGAATAGATACGATTGCAGTAGTTATTATAAAATATCAATCCTCTATATCAAAAGTCTTTTAAGGATTTTGATGAATAGGATGCTTCCAATAATAGATTCAATGTTTACTAGAGACTCAATGTGGTTTTAGAGATTTAAGAATGCAAAAAAAAAAAAACGTGTTGAAATAAAACGTGCGATTTATATATTGTTTTTATTGATTTGGCTATTATTTGAAATTAGTTGACTGTTCTTCAAATTTTATTGTATTATATAGTTTCTACGTTATGGAGTGACAAGAAGTATTATTACTGCATATGGAAAATCACAGAAATTTAAAATAAAACATTGTTTTCAATTTTTATGAGAGTGGATAACTTAATAAAATAAGAAAAAAGAACCAATACAGATTTGATGGTGGGATTTAAAATTCAAATTGATTAAAATCTAAAACAATAACCTTTTTGGGATTCTGGATTTACATCAAACTGATAATAGTTGTATTTTTGGCAGTTCAGGAGATGATTTATTAAATGTGATTAATATTTTACATGCTCTATTAGCCAGTGATGGAAAAACATCCTCATCATCATCTAGCTTGTTTGATTATCAAGTTGAGAATGAAACTAGTTTAAATACCCTAACAGATTTATAATTAGTAAGATGGACTTAGATATTGATGAGTTAAAGGATAGAGTATTTTACCACAAGAAAAACACCTACTATAATTAATTTACCTATTATTTTATGTAATTTATTGTACTAATGTGAGACTCTGAATATTGGCTCAATAAATAAAAGCATTAGAAAAGTTTCATTTAAGAATGGTTGTAAAAATTTAAAAATCCAATGGATTAGATCATAAAACCAATCAAAACGTTTTCAATTTGCTGAATATAGTATAATGATATAATAAATTTACTGTAAAACCAAGTTTTCCTTGGCCTGGATATTGTAAAATAAATGAATAATGAAAGATTTTCTAAAAGGGTTTTTTATTGTAAACACGAGCATGGTTTCATAGGAGAGACAAACCTTGTCTATGTGAAAAGTTATATGACATAGATATTCTAAAGAAAACAATGCCAATTCTTTCCATTCAGAGTCCTGTAGTAGAATACATTGTGGAACTACAACTAGACATGGGATTGCATATTTCAAATAAATACGTTTTCTGTTAAAGAAATTTAACTGATATTTTAAAATATTAAATAAACAGAATAACTGATCACCATAAATTTATAAACTCATGTATTTGTAGTTCACAGATTGGTGGGTATATTCTTGCAAAATTAATTTCTAGAGCAGGTTTTTCTTTTTCTTTTCTCTCTTTTATTTTCTCTTGAATAAAAAATAACTATATTCATTTACAAAAGCTATTTATTACTATTGTAATCCTTATTATTCTAGCCATATTTTGAAAATAAATGTTTAAATTGAATTATAATTTAAACATTTATATGTTGTACTCTCAGTTGAGAATCTGTAACTGATAACTATTCTGATTTTTTAACAATTCAACTTTTTTGTCGAAATGTATATTTGGCCACCAACTCGTGTTCTTTAAGAATAAATGTTATTACACATTGTAGATTTGCACTAAAAGTTTCAAAATAATAAAATTTTGTTGTATGTTTTGTTTTTAGTGGTTTTTAAATACACCTTTAGCATAAAATTGAATTTTTTTATTTTATTTTATAAATACATAGATGAAAAACAATATGTAATGTTAGTAACCACATAATATAGATTAAACAGGGTTTAATTTGATTTTTAGCGATACTAATTTTTTTTTAATGATCAGTATTAAGAAACTTGTAATCTTTATACTTTGGCTACTTAAACGCATTAAAAATAGTTTTAGAATTTAAATATTAATTATCTTTTACCCAAACTAAATTACAAGATTTAAAAAAAAAGCTTATACAAATGCTAGAAAAGAAAGTAAAAAAAAAAGATATGTGAAATGATATTGAAAAGAAAGTTATTAATTAGAGAATGTTAGGAAAGTACAGATATTCCTTTACCTAGATAATATTCTTAAGAATATTATTAGTGGCAAATCATTTAATTATGATGAGTAATGCAATCTATATGACTCGTCAGAAGCAATAATAAAGATACAATTAATAGACGAAAAATATTTACAATTGAAAATAGTAATGTTGCTATACAGGAAATAATCTTAAGAGGAGTAATGTAAATTCAAGTAATTCTATACTTAGTTTCACTAAAAATTAGAATGCTGACTGATTTACTGAAAAGATGATTGGAAAATTATTAAATTGAATGTTGAACTTAATATGTAATATAAATATTTAAAATAAAAGAAAAAAAAAAACATTATTACAAACTTATTAGTAGCCGAAAACTTAAAAGAAAACACACTCGTTTCTAATTGTAATTATTTTAAATCTTGCTGCATTTTGGAAGTAATAATTTCACTTTAAAACAGTCAATATTTTAATCATATTAAATTTCTGCTAGATTTTAGTTGATAATGATAATATTTGAATGCTGGCAGGAAGTATTTTTGTAATTGTTCGAATAACGATTCTAGAATTCACTTGATGACTTTTAAAGTTATATCTATCCTATTTACTTTTTAATGTGAACAAAGATATTCAGTTTATTGAAGTAATAATAACTTTTTGTGATTTTAAAAATAAAAAGCTTCTCATGATATAAATTATGGAGACATTTCAAAATATGATAGTGACATATTAGCTTCAAAATTAATAAAACTTTTTAAAAATTATCATAGAAATTGTTGTTACCTAAACTGCAATAGTATTTTGAGAATATTAGCAAACTGTTTCTTATAATCAGAGATACAGATCTAATGCAAAAAGGCAGAAAAAAGATGTTTTGCAATGTTTAGTTAAGATTTAATTAAAATCAAAATATCATCTTCATTTCTGAAACTTCTATAGCCTTTAGTTCAGTAATTGACTTATCAGACATCAGATAATTAATCTTTATACAATATTTGAAATAGATATTAAATGTATTTTCTCAATAATATGTCCTATAAATGAATTTAAAGATCAAAAATATCATATAACACTATAAATGACAGTATTAAAATGCACTAAATAAATGACAGTATTAAAATGCACTAAATTTAAACCTAATGTATTTCCTTTTATGTGATTCTTATAAACCAATGTATTTTAAATTAATAACTTTAAACATTGTTTAACTTTCAAATGATGATAAGGTTTAAATTGTACAATAAATTTTTCATATAATTGATCCTCAGTTTAAATAATGTTTGTGGCAGAACAAAATTATTTTGAAACATAAAAAAATACAAACTTAAATTTATGCATTAATAATGTAATTTAAACAAGCACTATTGGGGAATAAAAATGAATAAATCAATGAACCTCATTGACTGACTTAGCAAGCATGAGTACAAGCCATTTTGTAATAATATCTTTCACTTTCTGTCTGACATCTTTCTCATATTTTGTAAGAGTTTTGTTATTGGTTTATTTATTTTAGTTGTTGCATTGTACTTTTAGCAGTGAGAATACTGCATTTTTAAACTATGCAATGTATAATAATTAACTCATTAGCTAAAAACATAGAATTAAAAAAGTAATACAAACTTAAGGAAAGAAATTATTTCCAAGTTAAATAACAGTAAACCTATCAGAGACCCAAGGGCTTAAAATGAACAAAAATAAGAATGAAATAAAAATGCACAGATGGGAGTTTCCAGATTAAGGTCTTCATGTTAAAATATTAGAGGGCAGGTGGAAATTCTTGTTGGTGATAACAATCAATGTAACAGATTTTACATGGATAAAAGTTCTATTTTTGATCAAAATTTACCTGTAATACACAGTACAAGAGTTTAATGCCATACAATTAAAATTAAATATATTTACAAGTTTATCGTTGACTTTGTATTATATATTTTCTGTTTAAATGATTGCTGGATGGCAACATTGTTCTAGGCTATGAATCTAAAACATATTAGTCCTAATATATAAATCTTCAATGTATTATTGAATGAAAAAAACTTTTTAGCTGTCATGCTTCTGGAACCAATTGCTATCTTTTAGTGGAATTAAACTATGCCTAACTGTATATATATATATAGAGAGAGAATCTTCAATCTCTCTCTATTAGCTTATTACAGAGTTCACTTGCTTTTTTTAAATAATATAATATAAAAGTTTATCACATATTATATTCATAATTTATTATTATATATGTATGTAAAAGAAAAAAGACCGAATGAAATAATTATTGTAATAAAAGTAATGAATTATAATTAGATAATATATTTATTATAGTTATTTATAAAATATTGTATCACCGTTACAATTCATTATTTTTATTACAATTTTATTATTAATATATTTAAACTAAGCAATAAACTTAAGTTACTCAAAAACATCAGAACGGAAGTAAATACATAAATTAGAGTTTTATTGAAGCAGCATATTTATACATTATGATCATGAGACATCACAAAATTGAAATATACATCCATTTATCTAATTAACATGAAGCGCTTTTGTTATCGCTCTTTTGTTTGAGATAATAACAATAATAATAATAAATTTTTGCTTTGCTTATTTTATATATTTTTAACTTTAAACTACAGATCAGTTTATTTCTTTAAAATTTCCATAAGGTTTTAAGTTTATAATATAATTGTTTGTTTTGTTTTTTGTTATTATGAACTTTGTCATCAGTTGTGGTAATTTATTCTCCTATTCAAAACAGTTTTAAGAACAGTAATTCCCTTAGGAGATTTATTTAAATAATTTTTAAAATGAAATTTTCAAGAACTTAGTTTTTTTTTTCAATATAAAGTGTTTAATGAAGTTGGTGTATATAAACAAACACAGACTATATATCTTTATCTGTATTCGTGTAAATGACGATTATATGATATATTTATAAAAGTTAATTCATAATCTTAAAGTTTAAATATTACAAAAATGTATAAGTATAAATAAAATAATTTAATTGTAAAACTTAATTTTCTGAAAATTTAATTTAAGTAGTATTAACCATATACAATATTCATAGCTCTCACTGTATAAATCTGTTTTAAGATTGCTTTTACCAGGATTTTTTAATGTCATTGTTTAGAATTATATACATATATAACATTAATTCAACATTTATTTTTAAAACATCAATATTTTTTTATTTTATATTATAAATTTTTAGTTATTTTTAATGTTAATATAATTAAAACTGACTAAACAATCCACTAAATTGTAATAATCATTTATATATATGCAAAAACAATATTCACTATTAGCGGAAACTATATTTATACATGTTCGTTCAGCAATTGGAAATCCTCTTTTAGAATCAAATATATTCAATATATATATATATATATATGGTAATTCTATAACAAAGAGAAAAATACAATTAAAAAACCCAATTTTATATATATATTATAAACAGTAAGCAGAGATTTAATATCATAAAAAAGTTCCAATATAATAAACTTATTATGGGAAGACTAGCTAAATAAACTATAAATAATTGGCTAAATGCAAACGTTATCAATAGTTAGCGATATTAATTCAAAGAAAGATATTCAATACTAGCTCCATGCATACGCAGTATTACAATTAGAAATATATGAATCAATGATTAGCTCCATTCGGTACACAAATATGATGAAGTTTGTTATTCAGAATTAAAAATAAATATTTTATATTGCCAAGTTTATGTATTGAATGAGACTGATATTTGACAAAAAAACCTAAATGTTTTCCTGTTTCTATGGCTTATGAATGTGATATATTCACATACATAAACTGATGTACATATATAAAATTAGAAATACTATTGGCAGTAATAGATATTTTACCAAGTATTTCTACACAACATCAACATTGTATTGAAGTGGCAAAAGCTGATTGTTTTTTTCCATTATGTTTTACCTCATTACAAATTTTATTTGTATTTAATTATGATATTCATTGGATATTTATGTAAGAGAAAAATGAGATTTTATTTATAAAATATTCAATATATTGGTTCCCTACGGTTTTCCTTAATACTTTTTTTTGTATGGAATAGCTTTAAATATGAGAATGTGAATTAAAAAAAAGAACAATGACTTGCTTTGAGAAGTAAATTGACTTCATCAGTCACATAAAAATAACTCCATGCGAAATCCCAAAGTCAATTAGAAAGACTTTTTTCTGAATAAAAAGTATTGGAGGGCTGTGTTTTAAAAGCATGCATTTCAAAAATTGATAAAATGCTTTTCTTTAACTTATATATTCATAAAGTTTTCTATGAAAACTGAAATCTGTGAATATAATTGAAGAAAAAAACTTTAGAATAATTGAACAGAAGAATTAGTTTGTATTGAAAGTGTCTAAAACTTTGGTACTAAAGGCTATTTATTTAGCATTGATTATGATCACAATTATTTTCAATAAAAGGGATTTGCTATAAATTGATCAGAGAAGCTCATATCATATTGACTATGTGCTAACCCATCTTACCCACAAAAAAATAAGGAAAATATTATTAGAGGAATACTGGATGTGTCATAATATTCCACTGAGACATTGAAATCAAATTGTGTTGTAATAATTTTGTAAAAGTTATACATTTTCAATTTAAATGTAACATGTGAGAGGTGGCAATTAATAGTGTTACAACAACCGTTCCAAACACCTGCAAAGAATAAAATTTTAACCAGAAAAAGAATAGCTGGAACACCACTCGAAACCCTTGCAAAGAATAAAATTTTAATCAGAAAAAGAATAGCTGGAGTTGGAAAAATGCCCTATTAAATGGACAAGTGACTTTTCATTAAATATTAAGTCATGAAAGGGGAGAAAAAACCCAAATCTGCTAAAAGCAAGAATATAAAACTTTCTGATGATATTTGTAATATGAGCAATAGCTGTTTGAATAATAGTAATGGCAAAATAGACAAAAATTCTGCAAAAGCTGGAAAAAGTTCTCACCAAGTCAAAAATTTATCTAATTCACAATTCTCTAACTCAAATGATAATTATTACAACAATTCTGATTCACAAAGTGTCAAACCTCATGAAAACTAAAAGAAAAGGATCAGAGAAATCCTATTTAATCGTTAAAAATCAATAATTTAGGTATAGAAGATGATATTACTAGTTCTAAAATTATTAAAAATGAGATAGAAGCACCTAATTTAATGGCTTCTGAAACCCTGAACAAATCTCCTAATTATCATAACAGCTATCCCATCACATATAATAATAATAGTGACATAAATAAATCAAAAACACTTAGTGGTATTAGTTTTAAAAAGTCGTTTGAGGGCGCTATGAGCATTATTCTTGACTTCGTTTAAGGAAAAGCCACAGTACATCACATCACATGAAAGTGAATTTGAGTATTGGAAATTTATTAAATATTTATGAGGGACAATACCCATGGTCTAAAAATAATATATTTCACACAATAGATTATGTATTGGTAGAGAAAGAGAAAATCAATAAAATATGGATCATTAACATATTTGATAATGAAGAAAAAGTATGCACTAGTAATCATAACTTTATTTTAATTAAAATGGTTAGTAATGTGATGGAGAATAAAAATAAAAGTAGAAATAATAGTGAAAGATGTGAATGGAGAGTGAATGATAAGAATAAATTGGAAGAGTATAAAATACAAGTTGAAGAAATCATGGAAGAGTTGGTTGGGGATGAGTATAAGGTCTGGTGTATAGAAGTAGAAAAAGTGGCAAATAGAGTTTTAGGTGAGAATATTGAGATGAATAAAAGTAATAAAAAATAAGAATTAGTAAAAGTGTAAAAGAGAGAAAAAAAGCATGTAGAGAATATAAGTGTGCTATTAAGAACAAGGAAAAAGATATTAATGCTAAATGGTAAAAGTATTTAGAAAATAATAAGTTGGCTAAAATAGATAATTATAGAGAGAGAATGAAATTTAATAATAAATTGTTGGAGGATATTAATAAAAGTGGAAAAGATGGAATAAAAAAATTTGAAATTATATTAAAAGGAGAAATGTAGGAGAGAGAGATAGTATTACTAGATGATGAGGTAATAGAGTGTGGCTATAGAGAAGATTTAAAGAGAATCTTAAATAGATATGTAATGAATATAGAAATGATGTTAGATGTGAAGGATAGAGTGATAGAAAACATGAAAGCATATAGTAATGGAAATATTAGGTTTACAGAAAATGAACTTAATGATGTAGAGAAGAAATGAAAAGTGGAAAGAAGAGGTTTAGATGGATGGGTAGCAGAGATGGTAATAAATTTAGGATATAGGGCAAAAGTAAAGTTATTATCCTGTTTTAATAAGATGGCACAGAATCGAATTTTTCCGAGTAGTTGGAGTAATACAAGAGTAAAATTATTATTTAAAGGAAAGGATAAGGATTATAGAAAGTTAAATAATTATAGACTGATAGTGATAACATCAGTTTTATGTAAGTGTTCTCATATGTGGTGGCTAGAAGAGTTGTAAAATGGATAGAAAGAAATAATGTAGTGGGGGAAATGCATGTAGGTTTTAGATTAGATAGTCTTATAGGAGATAGTTTATTTGTAGTTACACAACTTATGGATATGAATAGAAATTTGGGTAAACAGTTATATATGAGTTTTATAGATATACAGAAGGCATATGATAGAGTAAATAGAAATAGATTATGGATAAGTTTAGCAAATTTGGGAAATGATGAAGCTTTAGTTGATATTATTAAGAAATTATATGAAAATAATTATATATATCAATTAGGAAATATAAAATCAGTTAAAGTTAAAAATGGGGTGGGACTAAGGCAATGATGCCATATGTCACCTATTTTGGTTGTGTTGTAATTGAATGAAATGGAAAGAGCAATAGAAAG
This sequence comes from Epiperipatus broadwayi, assembly GCA_028023455.1. Classification (NCBI taxonomy): domain Eukaryota; kingdom Metazoa; phylum Onychophora; class Udeonychophora; order Euonychophora; family Peripatidae; genus Epiperipatus; species Epiperipatus broadwayi. Next base: position 348,642 of record JAQFVV010012938.1, read on the forward strand.
ATTTGGAAGAGGGATAAAGATACCATTAATAGATAGTAAGGGAGTATATATTTTGTCAGGTCTTTTTTGCAGATGATATATTTTTATGTGCAGAAAGAAGAGAAGATATGGAAGTTATGTTGAGGACATATGAAAGGGTGGGTAAAGAGATGGGGTTAAATTTAGTGAAGAAAAATCAAATATAACAATGATTAATACTGGGGAAAGAGAAGATGTAGAATTTTTATTGGGAGATATTAAGTTAAGTGTGGTGAATAAATATAGTTATTTGGGAATTATTTTAAGTAATCAGAAAAAATAATTAGATGAATGGGAGAAAAAATTGATAAATGAAGCAAAGAAAAGAAAGGAATTGATAAAGAAATTAATAGTGTTTTCTTATAATAAATATGATGTAGCTAGAATTATATGGAAGGGAGTTGCATTAACAGGGTTAACATATGGTAATGATGCATTATGTGTTAGTAAAGGGGTATTAAATTACTTAGAAAAAGTTCAAGGGGAAGTAGAAAGACATACATTGGATGAAGATGTATGGACAGCAAAGGAGGCAATTCAAGGAAAAATGGGATGGTCAAGTTTTCATATGAGAGATGCAAAAAGTAAAATGAAAATTTTTGGCAGATTGCAGTTTGTGGATAATAAAAGAATAGCCAAAATAATATTTAATTGGGTTATGAGTAAAGGGCAGATAACAAAAAGGGTGAGAAAGGTAATGTAGTATGCAAAAGATTTGGATAAAGAATTTATATTAGTATATTTGTACAAAAGATGGGATGATTGTGTTAGGAGGATTGTTGAGTGTTATAGTAGTAAGGAATGGGATAAAAGAATTGATTTATTAATAAAGAATAGGGAGTTAGAGAGATGGAGAACTAGTATGGAGAGTAAAAAGAGTTTAAATATATATATAGAAATAAACAGAATACTAGGTGTGAGTTAATATATGATAATAGTAAGGAAAGGGGTTTATTGTTTAAGGCTTGAATGGGATCTTTAGCAACAAGAGAATATACATGTAAGTGGAAAATATGGGTGATTTAATCTGTAAATTATATAAGGAAGAAATAGAAAATATTAGGCATCTGTTAATTGAATGTAAATGCTTGAAAACAGAAAGAGCACATATAATGAAATTATGGAAAAATAAATATGAAAAAAATGATTATACAGAAAGTGGATTATTGGTTTTTATGCTGGATTTTTTAAAAGATAATGGGGATTTAGATATAAAGACCATAGAGTTCACAAAGATTATGTTGTGGAAATGGGATGGAACAGAATATGAGAAAACTTAGACTGGGGAATGAAAATAAAATGGCTAACAGATTTCTCTGGGCATAATTGTTGAGAGATTTTTGACTTCATTTAAGGAGAAGCTACCCTACATGACATCACATCACATCATGAAAAATCTTAAGGATGAAAAATTGTGTTCTAATAAATCTGTAGACTCTAAACACAATAAAATCAAAGAAAGTATTTTTCCATACCAAAAAAAAAAAGAAAATATGTCAATAAGTTATAATAGTAGAAATAAAAGTAAAACCTATGCCAATGTCCTTAAAAAGGAAACTGATAAGTTAAAGGAAAATGGAAACACAATAAATAAGAACCAAAATTCTATACTGAAATTTTCATGATATGGAAATTGATAATATATCACAACAAATAGAAGCTCACAATGAATAAAATATAATACAATTCATTGAAGAAGAATACCAAAGAATAAATATTCAATTCAACAACTCAATCCCTGATCTCTTGCTAAATTTCTTTACAAACTATATCAATGACAAAACCCTGATTTTGGCCATACCAAATCATAAATTCTCAGTCGAGAAATTTTACAACATGATGTTTGAAAATGATATTTGTATGGGTATTAATAGGATCTTTTCCCATCCAAATGATAGATTCATAATTACTAAATTTACTTCATGGTCTACTAGAAATTGTTTAAAAAATAGCATTAGATACTTGGATAGAAAGATCATCTGCACAATTGATATAAATAGAGCAATCACACTCAATGGAACCATCAAGAACTGTTTGATGAATTTTGATCAAGCAGAACTGGATAACATGCTTGCGAAATATGGAAAAACAACTGAACTAATATACAGATATGATCATCAAACTAATGGTTGCATCCTGACCAACACTGGTATGTTCACTATTACTTTAAAGAAATGGGTGCACCCTGATGATATACCAATGGTAGTCTACTCCACAGATTCACCGATGGTTGTAACATTTTATGGAGTTCTACCACAATGTTTTTTGCTTGGAACAAAATTATCTTATTAAAGACTGCAAAGCTTGTATATATAATGTGTGCAGGTTATAATGCAATAGGATTCATAAATGCAATAAAAAGACTGGGGAGTCACCACTGGCCTCAACACTGAACTCTAAATTTGTTGACAGGCACAATCCAATTAACTTGATACAATTAGACACAAATCATAAAGAAGTCAATCAATCTGATCCAACACTGAGAATTTTAGAAGAAATTCCTATTCACACAACTATATACAGAGTGTTTGATTACAACACCCTAAATATGCCAATCAGCTCAAATACCACTGAGCTACAACACCTCACTAGTGGAGAAGCTCAAAACCAACTTCATAGTTTGACTGAAAATGAAGACAAATGGACCCAGATTGATCATTGGTGAGAAGGAATCTGACTCTGATGCAACAGTCATTGGCAGCTAAAATGAACAACCCATGAAGACTCCAGCTCTATAAGAACCAAACACAATAAAAATATATAATCAAAGGATAACAAGAAAAAAAGGAAATCAAGGCAACACATCAGGTCCAGTTCAGATGAAGATATTTCATCAAATTCTAATGATAATTCTGAGAAACTAAATAAACAATACCATAAAAATATCAAGGTAAATCAATGGAATGATAAAAATATTAAAAGAAGGAAAGGCAATATTCAACCCCCCTTCAAGACCTCATCCAGAACCTCTGTGGAAGAGGAACAGAACATGAATCTAGATGACAGTAGCAAATAGATCTTAGTGACATGAAATTTCCCAATCAGACTGGGTTTCTCCTGACATGAACAATTAGTCTGTGGAAAATGAAGATACACAGGACTAAGTTCTGGAACAAAGAACGCCAGACAGAAACAGATAGAATAATGGAATGGCAGATATCAGCCAATGGTAATGGCAGGGTCAATCAGGGATAAATAACCTCATACAAATTATGTGAAGCTAAATTTCTATAGAATTACCATTAGAGGCCTGAACTCAATTGATAGGCATTTTCTATTCAAAGTTGGAAAGTCATATGCCATTCAAATATGATATGCATAGCAGAGACCAAATTACATCTAAATTCATGTTGTAAAATCAAACAGATTCTCCAAAATAAGTTCTAGGCAGTGACAGGAGGGGTAGCTATTTTAATAAATTGCAAGAAAGACCCCCCTACTAGCTTCAAGATTCTGCACCTAGACTCAAATTGCCTAATTGCTAATCTAAAAAAAACACTTTCAAAACAATCTAATCTATCTCTACTTTAAAAATAACCACAATCTAATCATAAAAATAATCACCATCATCAATTTGGTCATTGCCTCAAACCCATTTCCAATCATTGTAATAGGTGATTTTAATTGTGATGCATAGTTCTTTCAATAAAAATATATTCATCTCTTTAATCATATTCAAATGCCTTCTCCTTCTATACTAAAAATACTAGATCCTTGATTGACCTTGTCTACTATTCCTCAAGCATTCAATTCAAGAATGCAAAACTCTGACTGGTGATATTTTCTGACCACTTTGCCCTAGAGATATCTCTTAAAACAAACATTAGACATCTGATTATAAAAGAAAATAATAACACCATTCGAATGTTACTAAAATACACCACACCTGAATGTATCTTTTCTGAGGTCTACATTTATCTTAAAAATTGATATCGTAAGGATACTGGTAGTGGAGGCATGGGTTGCTTTCATTGGCATCCTCCAATCCATAATAAATGAGGTTTCCCTCAACAAAAAAGGCCCTGACCACTTATCAGCTGACCTTGATGCTATTGACCAAAACCTGAAAGAAATTCCACTTGATAATCAATTTGTACATCTTGCTCTTACTCTGAAATGCCAATACATGGATAAGCAGAGATTCTGGCTGAATATATGTCGATCAAGTGGGCCAAAAGATTCCTGCCATACCAAAAATGTTGGTCCAAGAGTTACTTCTAGTGGACACTGAGAGTGGGCATTAGAAAACCCATTCCACTATCATTAACAATAGATAACAACATTCTTGTGGGCTTGGAAATGATCTGTGCAATTACGAAACACTTTAGGGCAACACTTCAATCTGATCAGACTGGGAATATCAATAGATTTTTCATCTTAGATGAAAATCTGATCCATGATATCACTGAGGGAAAAGATCCACATCAAGTTAAAAAGCCTCCTGGAGAGGGTGGCCCCAGGAATGTATGTCATACTAAAGTTAGTTTTTCTACATCTAGAGAAATATTCGGTGCCAATAATCAAAGCCATGATAAAACATTTAGCAGAGGGAAGTCAAGAGATTAATAACTTGTGTCCAATATCTCTCATACCTTTCCTAAAGAAAAAGGAGAATGGAAGATGTGACTTGAATAATCTGAGGCCTAAGTCAATGATTCCCCTTTTAATTAAAATCATAGAACAATTCATTAAAGATCAAATTCAAGGGAAAATTTATAAATACATTTCTACTAACCAATATAAATACATTTCTACTAACCAATATGCAAAACAGGGAAATCAATTAATGCCAGTGGCCAAATGAAATTTCTTATTGATGTTATCAGAGCCTGGAGGATGTCAAAACTGATTGCTGACACTGAGGAAAAGATCCACTTCAAGCTAAAAAGCCTCCTGGAGAGGGTGCACCCAGGAATACACAGCATACCAAAGTTCATCCTTCCACATCTAGAAAAATATTTGGTGCCAATAATCAAAGCCATGATAAAACACTTAGCAAAGGTAAGTCAAGAGATTAATAACTTGTGCCCAATATCTCTCATACCTTTCCTAAAGGAAAAGGATGGAAGACATGACTTGAATAATCTAAGGCCTATCTCAATTATTCCCCTTTTAATTAAAATCATAGAACAATTAATTAAAGATCAAATTCAAGGGAAAATTTATAAATACATTTCTACTAACCAATATGTAAAAAGGGGAATCATCAATTAACACCATTGGCCAAATGAAACTCCTAATTGATGTTGTCAGAGCCTGGAGGATGACAAAACTGATCACCATCCAACTTGATATCTCAGTGGTGTTCGACTCAATCAGACCAGACATTCTGGGGGTGCTGAATGTTTATCTGAGGATGATTGCAAATTTATTAGCAAACAGAATCATCCACATCACAATGAATGGAAAAATTTCACCTGGGTTTGAACCCTCCATCTCTATTCCTCAAGGATCTCCACTAGGTAAACTATATTTTATAGCCTATGTCAATTGCTATTGATGGAAAGGAGAGATCATGGTCTGGAGCAGATACTAGCTTGGTACACAGACAAATACAAACTAAAATTCAATAAGAAAAAATCTACCTCATGGAGCTTGGTAAGTGGGAGGAAAATAAATTTTACAGCTGAGCCACAGAAATTTTTAGGCTTTAATTTTTCAAAATCGAATAGTGCTATGAGGAGAAAAATTGAAGAATCCCTGTTTTCAGATATTTGCCACACAACAACCTCCTTTTCTAAGATATATGTTTCACTTCATGGTAAGGTAAGACTTGTAAACTTGTTGATATTCCTGAAAATTAACTATTTCCTATCTGGTAACTGCTTTTTTAAAAAAAAATTATCAAAAAAAATAAACTCTCTGTGTGCAAAACTATTCTGGGGACAAAAGGTTGCTGCCATTAGCCTTCAAACTCCAAATTCCTTGAAGGCTTAATGGCCTTTCATTCCATTGTATCAAAACCATGATATTCCAGAGAGATTATAACCCATTCTTCTGTCTCCAAAATAAATACCCATATATATCATATCAAAAAGTTATCACACCAATGGATAGACTACCACCCAATAATAATATATGGTGGGATTCATTATTTGATAATATTCAGAAAGTTGTTGATTCGAATGAAAATCCAATTATATCAAAAATTAAATACTGGAATGCACATAAAATAATACATGGGGAAAATAACATAAACATATGGTCTCTCAGGATTACCAATCAGCAACTGATTTTGATATCAAAATTCTGGTTCATTGAGGCAAAATTTCAAGATTTCGTAATAAAAATCAACTTAGACTCCATCCCTATGAACTCATTTTTGGCATACAGGAGAAATTTCAAAAAGATCAATTCTGTGTGCTAGATGTGTGAGAGAGAGGAGAAATCAATTGACCACATTTTTTTTAGATGCCCCAGTATGTCCAATTACAGATCAATAACTCCTAAATGGTGCAGTAATAAAAATGCAAACTATAAATCAATTAAAGACTATATAGCTCAGGGTCTATTTATGGACATAAGGCTGGAAATTTTTGTGAATTATGCCCTGTTGTGTGTCAGATGTGAAGTAATGATTGAAGGGATAAAAGACCCACATGATATTAAATTAAAGAATATCATGGAGAAAATCATGAAGAAGGACTGACTAATTGTTCCAAACTGTATCACAGTAGCAACTTGGGAGACAGTTGGATCTACTTTGCTTCAAATAGATATATAATTGAAGTAATTTTTGTATTTGTAACATTCAATATAGTAATACAATTTTTTTTTCTTTTTAAAAAAATGTAACATGTGTTGGTATTATATTATAAGAGTCATGCATTTCTGAGTTATATATACAGCCAGTGTAGTTGGAAGAATTATTGTTTTTTAATTGTTGAGAAGATTGACATGTAAGAGTATTTTGGCTTCATACATTCCATGAGTACAAACATGATGTTTTATTTTGATAGTAGAAGATATCATATTAAAGTCCTAGTACAATTAACTTTAATAATATTTCTAAAGATATTATTTCAAATTTTATTGATGAGCTTGTGGTTTAGTGCTAACTAACTTCAAAAAATCCTACTTACAATTGAGGCAATTGGTTTTACACATAAATATATAGTATTTGTAATGTAAGTTGCTTTATTGAAGGGGTATTATCCCCCATCTTATCAAATTATTTTGATTAAATAGATAAATTGGTCATAACATTCTAAACATGTATCTGAGTTGTACATTGTTTACAGTAGTTTTATTTGAAAGTGATGTAAAAATCGATAATTTAAAAGGAAAATTAAACTAACAGTTGCATCTTTTCACACAAATGAGTTAAAATATATCCCAAAACATTTAGACTTTGATTTATTTTGAATGACTGTTTAATTTTAAATTTTTAAACAATTTGCATTAATAATAAAACATATGTATTTGGAGCAAGAATTATTTAAGCAACACATGGGAGACAAATCTAATCACTTTAATGATACCAGTAGCAGAAACTGGTCTGTGGTTGAGAAATTTAAGTTTTTAAGAGTATTTTGTGACTTATTAAATTTGAAAAAAATTTTAAAATGGGGTAGGAATTTTTTTTTTTAATTTTTTTTTTTAAAATTTTTTAAAAATATTTTAGATAGCTGGATTGGAAGACATATGAATGTCTAAAAATTTCAGAGTTTTTACTTAATAGTTATACATTAGATAAAGGCTGGGCTAATTCTGGTGTCTTTAATCTAATGCTTGTCTATCCTGGTACTTCACTGATGACATCACTAGCAGAAACTGGCCTGGGATTGAGGATATTCTCAAAGCTTGTTAAGAGCTTATTTTGGAGCTCTATATATAATCACTTTAATTATAACAATGAAATTTTATTTGCTAATGATACAAAAAAATATATAGCCATTATTTTTTAAAAGAGATTGCCTTGACAACATATTGAGATTGTTGGCTGTTATTGATATTAATAATGTTTGGGTTGACTATCAACTTCATCATAATGCATAGAACATTCATTCATACATTCATTTCCACTAGAGAGTTTGCTATTGTTTTAACATTGATTTTTCTCATGAAAACACTATTCAATTGTCATAATGATGTATATTTTAAGAAAAATCCTCACTCTGATTTACCATGGAGGATAATCAGTGCTGGATATCAATATACTGGCATTTAGACTGATTTGATATTAAAATGTAGATGTTCAGTGGTGCAATCTTTCTAAAAATGGGGCTGTTTTAGAATTAAAAAATTCAAAGTAATTTTAAAAAATCATTTTATTAATTAAATCCACATTATTAAATTTTACATTAAAATATTTATCAAATAAGTTTATCTGTGTTCCTTTTACCAACATAAGACTAGTGGTCTTTCGATTTATTGCAAATGTTGCATTTTGCTAAGTGATTGACCAGATTTTTAAATGACATGGAGAAGAGCAGAGAATGGCCAGATTTTTATATGATATGGAAAAAAAGGTAATCAATACTTTATATATCTTGATTGGATCCAGCTTAACGATTTTCACTCTTATTGAAATTGATTTTAGATCATTGTTAGATAAATAAATTTATTGCATATGCAAATTCAAAATAAAATAGTTTACTGCAAAACAAATTTGTTTCCACTATTCCTACACAAAACAGTATTTTTTAAAGGCTGCGATGGCATTAAGAAGCATTTCATTATTCTCCTCCACATTTTACTACTTTGAACTACATGTAACATTTTTTAAAAGTTATACACAGTGATATGCTTAATCTGATCTATCAAATGTCAGCAGTGACTTTATAAGTTACTTTCAATGAAAAATCTGTCTATTATATTCCGTTATCAATTTCTTTAATAACATTGACAGGATTTCTTTGATATTAAGCTTAACTAAAGTAGGTACAATAATTCTATCATCTGTGAAAGTAATTAGACAAATGCCTCTAGGCTATTTTTGAGTGACCATGTATTATGGAATAATTGAAAGAAAATGCACAAACAGTTTTTAATTTACTGTCTTTAAAATGTTTTGAAAATCTCAATATTTTAGCCTGGGAAGTAACATCTTAGCCTTTAATGCTATTATATAGATAGATCACTAATGAAAGACATTTATGTGCATGAGTTTATATTAATCCCAAATAATGCCATGATCATTTAAAAATAATACGTAACCCAATAACTAATTATCACAATATTTATAATAGATATGTACAATGACAAAATATATGCAACAGTTTATATACAGAGGTGTGTCTGTTTATGATTGGTGAATTGTAAATATTTAGTTATTAATAATACAACTCATGCTTGGGATGATCCAGACACTTCCAGATTTTGGGTATGATAAGGTCAGATGCTAGAAGCTTCCTGCTTTATTGCATTCTATTAAATAGTGGACAATGAGATCACTATTATGCATCTAAGAGTTGTCAATTAACATCCAATTTGTCTTCCAATATATACGTTTTCAGATATCTTGTTTTTATGACCAAACTTATTAGGCTTAAGGATTGACAGCTTTGATATAAGAGTATTGTTAAATAATAGTTTAGCTGGGATTTTTACACAAATGTTCTAAATGTTTCCGAATGCATTCTAATAATGCAGGTGTTCTTCTATTTTTAAGAGTTATTTTTGTCTCTTGAAATAATATCTCATTGCACTCATTATAAAATAATGATCTGGATAATTTTTTCTATCTTATTATTGACACAATATTATTGGAATGAACTTGATAGGAAGTTTATGCCATTATCTAAAACTATGGTTTAGATAGGCTATGAGTTGCAAACCTATGAGTTGCAAATAATTTTTTAAGTGTTCAATGAATGCTGTGGTATAGAGTGATGACACTTTAATCACCTCCAGACACTTATAGTATGCATATATAATTATGAATAGCCACTCCACGAACCAGCATGATTGATATTAACACTAGTCCAAAGACTGTAAAGATTAACCTATTTGATTGTTTTATTCTTTTATAACATATTTTGATTTGTTTTACAGCTTCAGCATTCTAGTAATTAGAAATGTTGTCAGTATCCAAGATAATATACCAGATATAGATTCTAGAAAGCATTTTTATTCTCATTATCCCTGGGTAACCACTATACAAAATTTTTAAAACATATGAAAGCATACACTTGGATGAATCATTATTCTTGATTAATAAACAATGCTATTCTTGTCTACTGAGAAACTCAGTTGAAAAATCCAGTAGATCAAATGCAACTCTTCTGTTTTTTTGTTTAACCAATCCAAAAATATCCATTTAATTAACATCTGAAATCCATGATTATTATTGTTTTATTAGGACACTGATATTTAAATTATCATGTTAATAAATTGACGTTGCCTATTTGACTTTAACTCTTTGAAATCTTTTAAAAATAACTGACAATGCAATTAAATGAGACTCATTTTCTCTTCAGTAATTTCAAGTTTTTAATGACAACCTGATTAGCAATTGAATTATCTTAACAATTGCAGAGAAGCATTCTGTGAAATGTCTTTATCTGATGTGAGTATTCTCAATATTGGTTTGTGATCAGTTTGCAAAGTAAATGATCTATTATATAGATAGCCATAAAAACTTTTTTATGCCAGTTATTTTGCTAGGGCTTCTTAGCATCAAATAAACATTTTGAAACAAATGCAATGGAAGAATCATTATTTTAATAAGATAATACGGCAATAGCAACTTAGCATCAACACCATTTCTGAATCAAACAGTGGCAGCACTATTGAATATGATATTAGACTTTTTAATTTTTTAAAAGATATTTTATGCTTGACTTTCTACTTCCAAATTATCTTATCCTGGAGAAAAGTCTCAGAACAATAAATGAAGCTTTAAAATGACTGGAACTCTTTTTTTATGAAAATCATAGCCTCCTGAACTGAGTTAACTTTTAGTTTTATTGAATGGCTACCTTTTGCATTTATTTTAGATGCAACTTTGCAGGTACAATGTTGTCAATAGTTAACAGATTTTAGTTTTAGGCTTAAGCATGCCTTATTGCACTTTACCAGATAATGGACAATGAGATCTCTTGGTCTGATATCTGACATTTGTTTGGTTGAATGCTGACCAATGAAATTATAATGAAAATAAATAAATAAATAGCCAATGATAAAAACAAACAATGGGAGATCTAGCTCTATGAATTCAATTGTTTCCAATAAGAAAAGTTATCTGATTAAATTGGAGTCCATTTGAGAGGGCAGCTAAATAATTTCAGATTAATATGAGATATCAAATAACAATGAGCTCATTGTCAACTATTTGGTTAAATGCAGTGATGCATTCTAAAGCGTGGAACAACAATCTGTATCTAGTGACATCATTTTAACTGCACTCAAGCCATCCAATGATTACAAGTGACAGACTTCAAAAAATGTCTCAGAATTCTATTTTAAAAAAGAATGTCAATTATATAATCAACCAACAATAGTAATTCCTGATGAATGTACCATCTCTGCTGTGTTTATGTCTATGTTACCACCTGGATAATGTCATGTTCAATCAAAATCATTATTAACATCGAAATCCCCAAATAAATGTTAAGATATTTATTATAAGTGTCTACAATTTAGAAATTTACCTTGATTATGGTTGAAAAATAGTGAATATTTAATTGCTAACAAATCCTCAGGTCACTTGCCTCATGTACTGGTATGTATCAGTAAATAAAATATTTGTTTTATGCTTGATCACATCTTACTTAGTTCTTACAAAACAGTGGTCAATGAGCTCACCTAATGTCTGACAATAGTCTGAAATTATTTATTTTCTCAGATGGAAATTAAATATATAGCCAGACATCCTTCTTTATAGGAAACACTCAAATCTTGACAGCATTTTAGTTTGGTCAAGTTTGAGGATAAATTTAAAATGAGTTTATATCATTCTCTAAATGGTTTTAGTTTTTTTTTATTATTTATCTATATATCAGAGGAGCATCAAAACTTTACTGTTTTAATAAAATTAATCATTTTACAAATATATACATATTGAGACAGTTATATGTCTCGTCATATAACAACATAGTAGTGTGTGGGCATATATATATATATGTCAACAGATGGCGTTCTACCAAAAACATCGTCAAGCGTTTGTTTACATAAACGTCAGAGCATGCATTCACTATCTCTAACTTTAATTAAAGTTAGAGATAGTGAATGCATGCTCTGACATTTATGTAAACAAATGCTTGACAGTGTTTTTGGTAGAATGCCATCTGTTGACATAAATACAAGTGTTAGCAACTTTTTAACTTGTTTTTGTTTTTCATATATATATAAAGTTCAAAAGAAAAGTAGAAATAAGCTCAGGCAAAATTTTTTGTAGATATTTTTTATATTACACTGGAATAAGATCTAAGGATTAAATAATTTTGAATTAAAAATGTTACAAATTAAACATTTAAAAAGATCTTATTAATATTTTATGAATAAAACAAGCATGTTTGTATGTTACAATAGATATACTGATAATTATAAAATTCCACTATCTATTTTGATTAGATTAAGTTTTTCTTTAATTAAAGCTTGTATAACATATTTAATAAAAATTCTACAAAGTTGTTTTTGTAAAAATTAAGGTAAACTAAAGGGTCATCATCTTTTTTAATATAGATAAAAACTTGCTTTTAATTACTGTTTTTCCTACCTTGTTATTAAAAAGTTTGAAAAAAAGATTAGGAGAGTTTTTAAAAGTTGTACAGATTATGACACAAGGAGTTTTACAGTTTTATATATTATGATAGCATGATGGCTGTGAAGTTATAACTGAAGACAACGAACAGTGGATCCAGCTGCTGCTACTAATGCAACAATGGTAGAATTAGGATTTATATGGAAGCAAGATACATATTTTATGTGGTTTATAACCCATATTTATGTGTGCATTACATTGCATAAGATTGAATGGTGATAACTGCAAACCAATAGTTACCAGATTATACCTTTCCCAAAGATAACAATAAGCCAGTCGATGGCTTTAAAAGAGACAAACTTACCAAGAGAGTACATCAGCTTGCTGAGGAATTAGTTTATATGTATACTGTTTTATTTTTATGCAGAGTAGCACAGATAAAGGTGCTGCTTCATATATATATATAAAGTGCAGGTGGTGAGTTATTTTAAATAATTTATTGAAAATGATAGTTGTAAATTTTAAATTACAAATGTTTTTTAAGTAAATAACTATTCAACTAAAAGTAAGATGCATTTTCCATATATTTTATTAAAAAAGGTAAACTCCATAAATGTTTCTATATTGAATAAAAGAACTTTCTGGAGTCTTTTAAAGACATTTATAATTAATCAAGAGTAATATAAAAAAAAAAAAAAAACTTTTACGGACTGTCATAAAAGAAATATTTTTTAAAAGAAAACTTTTATTTATCATAAAAAAGAGGCTAATTAATAACTTATAATTCAGACTATTTATGTATATACAAACATATGTATATTATTAAAAATGAATTGAATTTTTTTTATAAATCTGTAACAATTCAAACATGTTAATTTTTAAATTATTATACAGTACATCTGACTCCTTATATATGGGTGAATTTTATATATACTTTTAACATGGAATTAAGGGTGTATGGAGATAATACAATATGGTTTATTAGGTTTATTTTTTATAAATGCCAGTGTGTGCACACATTTTCATACAAATGCACATATGTTATATTCATCTTTAGGTATTATAAAAATAATTATTATATGCACATCAGTGTGCCAATATATATATATATATGTTTTATGTAAACCTATTATGAGGTATTTGTAAATAACAATGTGATAGCTTACTGTATTAATTAAAATCAGAATTCTGAATTTATATTTATGGAATATGCAAAAGACCTTAATTTCATTTTATTGTTTCTAATTAATAATTTTATATTTCATTGTTAACATTATTTCTGTGAATTTATGCAGTCCAAAATAGTTTTAGAATAATATGTTTGTATTATATCTCTTGATCACAGTAATAGTTGTAGAGTTTTTTTCTGTCTGAGCTAGATTCATGCATAACTGTCTTTTATATAAAAGGGATTTATGTTTAGTATTATGGAAATCCAGAGGATGATGTCTTCATTAACTCTCTAATCCTGGATTGACATAAAGGGATATACTTTAAAATCTATGCACTACATTTTACTTTATATATTATTTTTTTAAAAATTTAGTTTTTTGTTGGCCAGTACATTAGTGGTAGTAAGTGGCCAGGGTATTGATAGTAATCAGCATATTAAGTGTCCCAGTATTATTTTTTATTGTTATATTCTTTATGAATTAGTGCTTAAGTTTGTGTATCCAAATTATTGTTTGTATTGCTGCCCTAAGTTTGGTAAGAGCTAAATAATTAGACTAGTCTATAGTAGATCTATTTCAAATCTAGTCACAAGTTTGATTGTTGATTTTTATCATATGATTATTCATGATGATGAATGATTAATGCTAGTGAACTTATAGGTTGTTCTGTGATGATCTCACAGTCCTCATAATTATTCATTTCTTTTATATTTAATTTAATTTTGTATTGACTTGGAGATGATGATGAGTGTGATCACCCCAAGACTTTGTAACATTATATATATATATATATATATATACAAGTTATCACATAAGTATATATATATATATATATATATATATATAACACTTATGTGATAACTTGTAAAAAAATAAGTGGATGGAAAAATTATTGATGATTGTTAATATAGAAATATATTTAAATGGGAATAAAATAAACAGAATTATAAAAGACTATTGGAAAGATGAAAGATTTATATACGCAAGTGATAAAAAAAGCTTATTATATATATATAGGCGCATGTGTTTTTGGATTGAAAATGTGAGATAAGATTTTGTAAGAGGCTAGTCTTGCTGACAAATTGATCAATGAATTTCAGGTTTTATTTTCATCACTTCGTTGAAATAAACTTAGAAAACATAAAGTATTTAAATTATTTAATATATATATATATATATATATATATATATATATATATATATATATATATATATATATATATATATATATAAACATTATTTTCCTTTAGACTTCTCTAGAAACTTTTATTAATTTACAGCTTATATATAATAACGTTTGCTAAAAAAATATCAACTAACCCACATTCTCTATAAAATTTATAGAGTTAATTAATTTTCATCAAACGTTACCACTGCCACCACACAAAAAACCACAAATGTGTATAAAGTTCATATGTAAAATAAAGTTAATACATTTCATATTTAAATAATATTTAATTTATTAATATTTTTATATATATTTCATTAAATCTATGAATGGAGAAAACATGATTAGTCTTGGAGACACCATGCTGTAGTGGATAGATAATGTTTGAAAACGATGATAACATATATATATATATATATATATATATATATATATATAATTCACATCATTACTTATTTGTAGAAGAATGAAGCTCTTAAATTACTGAACAAACACACAATTTGTTAACTAAATGATAATAGCAAAAGAAAAAAAAACAATAAGATTATCGGTATGATTACGCATAGTATATTACTGCATTGTGTCTAAAAACAAAAAGTATTGTTTTTAAATAAAAAAGTATATAACAATATTCATAATATTTATAGTATTTATATAATATTCAAATATAAGTATATTGTCTATACTAAAGTTAATGTAGCAACTTGAACTCAGACTTTCAAGCTTTCTACAGTTATTCACTCCATCTTATACAACTGATACTCATGACCACATACATGTAAAATTGATAAATGTTCTCCAATATATGTATTCCATGCTAAACCAGCATTCATCAGTTTGGTCCAGATCATCATCTCCCATTTATGTATATATTCAGTGCTGAATTTATATCAACATATTATTCAAACATTAATGGACAAGTTTCAATCTTCACCTTCCAACTCTTCAGTTATCAATATCATTGAAATTCCAATGATGGAACACTCAATACTTTTTCTGATACCATTTTATTGTCATATCTATGTTGACTTTAAGTCATTCTGACTCCTCACATATAGGGCCTTAATTTGTCAATTTAAATACACAGAAGAGGGATGTGTAGAATATTAGATTAAATATATAATATTTAAATATAAGTATATTGTCTATACTAAACTTAATGTAATTAAAAGGGACTTGTTTTAAGCTTTCTACAGCTATGCACTCCATTTTATACAACTGATACACATGACCAGATATATGTGCAAAAGATAAAGGATTTCCAATAAATATATTTCATGCAGAACAAGCACTCATCAATTGATCCAGATCATCATCTCCCACACATATGTACAATCAGTACTCAGTTTTTAAAATGGGCATATTAAGGTATATATGTAAGGGTTTAGAGTGACTTAAGATCAATGTGGGTATGATAATAATATTGGTATCAATAAAGGCTTTGAGTGTTCTATCATCAGATTTTCAATGATATGGATGGCTGAAGAGTTGGAGGTGGAGAATATTGAAACTTGTCTATTAATGTTTGAAGATTTGCTATCTTAATGCAAACTGAGCATTGATTGTATATATGTGTGGAGATGGTAATCTGGACCAACTGATGAGTGCTGGTTCAGCATGAAATACATATATTTGAGATCATTTATCTTTTTCATATGTGTGCAGTCATGTGTAAAAGTTGTATAAGATTGAGTGCATAGCTGTAGGAAGCTTGAAATTCTGAGTTCAAGACCCTTATATATATATATATATATGTCCAAAAGATGGCGCTATACCAAAACCGCCGAACAAGTGTAAGATTTGTTTTACATAAACGAAAAAAGAGTCAGAAATTAACTACCTCTTTCATTTGCTCACTCCCAGATCAGCTGATTTCAAGCTGGTTTGCTATTCTCAGTGGGAGATAGAGTATAGAAACTAGATCTAAAACACTGACTCTCAAGTGTTTATGCAAAACGTTTCTATCAGATTGCAAGCGTGAATTTTTCAGACCGGAAAAGTCTTCAAACCCAGCCTAGCAAGCTAGATATTTATATGGGTCTGATCTCAGTTCAGAATCACCATATAATCAAAGTCTCTGCAATATATATCATTGCAAGAAAACTCTAAAGGTACATTTATGAAAAAACAAATACAAGTTAATCACGTAACCTGCTATCACTTGTTATTTATGTCCAAAAGATGGCGCTATACCAAAACCGCCGAACAAGTGTAAGATTTGTTTTACATAAACGAAAAAAGAGTCAGCAAACCAGCTTGAAATCAGCTGATCTGGGAGTGAGCAAATGAAAGAGGTAGTTAATTTCTGACTCTTTTTTCGTTTATGTAAAACAAATCTTACACTTGTTCGGCGGTTTTGGTATAGCGCCATCTTTTGGACATAAATAACAAGTGATAGCAGGTTACGTGATTAACTTGTATTTGTTTTTTCATAAATGTACCTTTAGAGTTTTCTTGCAATGATATATATTGCAGAGACTTTGATTATATGGTGATTCTGAACTGAGATCAGACCCATATAAATATCTAGCTTGCTAGGCTGGGTTTGAAGACTTTTCTGGTCTGAAAAATTCACGCTTGCAATCTGATAGAAACGTTTTGCATAAACACTTGAGAGTCAGTGTTTTAGATCTAGTTTCTATACTCTATCTCCCACTGAGGATAGCAAACCAGCTTGAAATCAGCTGATCTGGGAGTGAGCAAATGAAAGAGGTAGTTAATTTCTGACTCTTTTTTCGTTTATGTAAAACAAATCTTACACTTGTTCGGCGGTTTTGGTATAGCGCCATCTTTTGGACATAAATAACAAGTGATAGCAGGTTACGTGATTAACTTGTATTTGTTTTTTCATAAATGTACCTTTAGAGTTTTCTTGCAATGATATATATTGCAGAGACTTTGATTATATGGTGATTCTGAACTGAGATCAGACCCATATAAATATCTAGCTTGCTAGGCTGGGTTTGAAGACTTTTCCGGTCTGAAAAATTCACGCTTGCAATCTGATAGAAACGTTTTGCATAAACACTTGAGAGTCAGTGTTTTAGATCTAGTTTCTATACTCTATCTCCCACTGAGGATAGCAAACCAGCTTGAAATCAGCTGATCTGGGAGTGAGCAAATGAAAGAGGTAGTTAATTTCTGACTCTTTTTTCGTTTATGTAAAACAAATCTTACACTTGTTCGGTGGTTTTGGTATAGCGCCATCTTTTGGACATAAATAACAAGTGATAGCAGGTTACGTGATTAACTTGTATTTGTTTTTTTCATATATATATATATATATGAGATGCATGTTGGAACTATCAAGAAGGGATCAAAAACACAATGTATGGGTAAGAGAACAAACAGGTGTTACTGACATTATTGAAAAAATTAAAAGACTGAAGTGAAGTTGGGTTGGACACATTGTTAAAAGAGATGATAACAGATGGACAATTGAAATTTTAAACTAGATTCCAAGAGATTGTAAAAGACCCAGAAAGAGACCACATGTGAGATGGATGGATGAAATAAGAAAGTGTGCAGGGGTGATGTGGAGAAGAGAAGCTAATGATAGAAAAAGATGGATTGAACTTGGAGAGACCTTCATCCTGCAGTGGATTGAGATTGATAATGGTTGATGATATATATATATATATATATATATATATATATATATATATATATATATATATATATATATATATATATAACATAACAGTCCTTAACCACAAATACATCACATTACATTCTGGATTTTTAGTAATTTGTTTGACATATTTATTATTTTTCAACAGAAAAATATTGTTATTTATAAAAACCTTCAGCATCTTTTCTAACTGTGGTTCTCGATTATAACGTTTCATCAGTTCAATGAAATAACCGATGTGATACATTTAATAATGACTTTAATACATTTTTATAATATAAAAATGGTTATTCTTTCCCAGGTAAATAAGCTCAAGTTTATTATCAGTAATTTCTTAAAACGTTTATTGCAATTCATTTCTTTCAGAGCTTTATTTTGAGAATATCATGAGATCTTTAAATAAAGTTTCATAAGCTCATTTACATTAGGCTATATTCATTTGTTACTGCCATAACAATTTTAAGACAATATGATAAAATGCCTGAATTTTAACTTGGAAAATCCAATTTCTTTACGATGATAGTTACTGTTTTTAATGATTCAAGCTAAAAGTTGTTAAATTTTATACAAAATCTCAATTATTAGATATTGTAAGTCCATAATTATTTTGATATCTGTGGCATAAAAATCATTTTCTTTAATAAAAAAAGAAAATTCGAGTTCAATTTGACACCAGATTTTCATGTTTAATGGCTGGTTTTCACCAATATTTTCTATGCACCAAGAAGTAGAAGTTATCTAATAGAAATAAAAATTCAATGAATATCTGACTGAACTAGTAAATACTTTATCCAAATTAATGAAAGACTTATAATAAATATGAGACTACTTCTCAAGCTCAGGCTGCTTATTGATTTTATAAAACTTCACTCAGTTTCTGGTATCCATTTTTCTATGGAAAAACGAATCTATTATATAAAATTTTGAAAACATAAAAAATAATAATATTCCACTATATTTAATGTTATTTTTATCTCCATCATTTTTTATAAATTGAAGCAATAGAAGCATTATGAATATAAGCTTTATGGGTTTATATTTTTCTAAAAACATATTAATATGTTAAATATAAGACATCATCATTTATTTAAATATAGAGTTTTTTTACCAGAACTTACAGCCTTTTAGTTTTTTAAATTAGAAATAGATCTTTTAATTAAATCAAGTTGGATTTCTGATTTGTAAATTCCAAATAAATTTTCTGTCCAAATGTTTTTTCTAAATATATGGGCAGTATGGATGTGTTTATTATATCTATAAAGATATTACACATGGGCAAGAGAAAGACGAATAACCCCGTGTGTGTAAAAATACAAAATCAAATATATTAATCTTTAACTGAGGTTCAAAGTTTATATCTGTGCTAGAGATAATTTCTAGTTTTGATAATGATTAGTAATAGTCATTATTGTATTTATCTAAAATGGATGGCGTCAAAGATGTGAGTTGAGGAAAGTTTGACAATGGTAAATAAAAATGTAACAATAGGATTAATCTTTAATTTGATAAAATCTTATCATTTGAAGATTGTCTAAAGTAATTTTATATAACTATGATCAGAAAATTATTGTGCTTCCTTTTTGATTTTAATTCATCAATGGTTTGAAATTAAAAAAAAAAAAATTCCCTTAAATTTGGATATTACTTATAAAGTTTTATATTCAATTAATAGTTCAGCTAAAAAGATGTTACTGCATGTTGTCTTTTAATAATTTCAACATTATCATAAATACATTTAAATTTTTTTTATTGAACCTAATATAAATTTCAAAATAAGCTTACTTCTATCACAAACCTCTTTAAGACATTTGTAGGTCAGATACATATGATATAGTATTAAAAATTTAAATGAGAAATTATAGTGTTTAAAAACTGATGAAATTTAACATTAGTAGCAGTTTCATATTTTTAACATGAATTAAATATAAGTATTTCTTGCAGTAAGCTTTCAAAATAAGATCTAAATTGATTATATTCCATATACTGTGTGTTTAATGTCACATTAATTAAACTTCAATTTTCTATATAACTGGCTTCGAATTATTTACCTACATAGATAAACAATTTATGTTTGGAGATATAAAAATCAGTGGCTAATATGACTAACAAGCATTCAATTTTTTATCTCACTTGAGGATAATAAATTTGAATCCAAAATGTACAAATAATAAGAGAATGGTATGAAATTTTACGTTAATAAATTAATTTATTTACATTTGTTACCATCATTTTATTAGATTTGAAAGTTACTACATAGTAAATCGAAAGATTTCACGTTGTTTATTTATATATAATATTTAGTGAATTGAATGTGAAGGTGTCTTCATGCTCTTGGTTCAAAATGCTTGAGGTTGGCTTATTTATATATAAATTTAAGTAGAAAAGAAGGTGGTTCAGTCTTCTGTAAAATCTTTGCCTTGTGTTTTGAATTAGGAATTCCCTGAGCTGTCATGATTACATCTGATTGGCTGTCATATAAGCACTTTTAAGGCGCATCAGTCAAAGGTTTCAGCCTTTCACGATATTGTTAGACAAAAATTAAAATTTTTATAAGTTTGAATATAATGAGAAGTATTCAATAATTATAAAAATCTAATTATATATATATCGTTTTGTTAATGTCATATTTTTGTTATATAAAAGTTCTAAAAGAGACATATAATATTGAGTTTGAGTTATTTTCAATTAATTCAAATGATTTTGTATTGTTATGAATTTTGATTCAATTTCAATTATATTATGACAATTTTTATTTATACATTTATTTTTTGTTTATAAAATTTAATATTTCATGGATGATGGACAAAGTAAATAAATATTGATTTTGAATTGTTTTTATAATGTCTAATATTTGAAGATGTCTGTATGTTAGTTCTTGTATTCACTGTTAAAATAGCAATAGTTTAAATATTTAAACCAAAAGAATAAATATAATTTAGAAATATTTTGTTACAAAAAATATTAAATACATCAGTGAAATTTTTATTCAGTATAATGTTTTTTTATGTATATTAATTATAATCACCAATCTCCACAGGATAATTATAGGCAAAATTAATAGGAACCTGACCGTTAAAAAGACTTTCTTGGAGGCCATTTTATAAACATTTTAAAGTGTTTGATTAAAATTTTCGCTGGTATATTTTTGGTGGCTTATTTGTGACCTATAACCTATCCTTAGGTACAGTACTTCATAAAACAACCAATGAATGACTGATGACCACCTCTCGAAATGTCAAGTAGCATTTAAGCACAAGAAAGAACAAGTTAATTGTAGATTCAGCAACCTATATAATTTAGATATTAGCATTCAATATTTGGTCTAAACCTTACTGACCGAGAGCAATCATATTATTCCCGTTTAACATAGAGTACTATTAAAATACTATGTATAGACTTAATAGTTATTATCATAAATTGATTTTAATTATTAGTTTAACTGATTAAATAATGTCAACTTTTTTTTTATTTAAAAGTTTATTTTAAATGTAAAAATGTTATCATAAATAAGTAAAATTTTATTGGAAGTTTAAATGTAGTATTTTAAATAGATTATAAATATCATCATAAATTAATATCATTATGAGCAGATATTCCGCCCAACATTATTAAATTAATCATTTATTTTAAAATAGTTAATAGCAGCTGGTTGAAATATTAATTAATTGTGACAATTTTTTAAAATAAAATTTTAGTTCATTTTAAAAATAGAAAAGTTATAAAAATAAAGGGTTTAAATCTTACAAAGGCAAAAAATAGAGTTGACCTGTTTTAGAAATATAACATTTATTATCTATAATATAAAATAATAATTAATTTATCAAAAAATCAAAAACTGGAACTTCAAAGAATTATTCTATTGCTCAGAAAGACTTATTATTATTTTCCTTACTTGTATTTTATCTAGGGATTTTTTCAATGTAATTTATAAACCGACCTAAAAAGTTAAGGAGAATTATAATTAAAATAATAAAATCATTTATTTAAAGAAATAATAAATGCACTTATATACATTGTCTTTTCCCAAAGATACATTGTATCTTTTCCCAAAGAAGGGTGAAGAGTTCTACAACCAAGCTTTAGCGATAGATTATTATTCTTTGCATTTCTTTTAGCACAGCTTATTAAAGCATATAGTTTTTTAAAATACATTTTATTGATTGTTTATTTGGAAAGAAAAAAGATTGTTTGTTTTAAAATTTGTGTGTAAAATAGATATGCAAAATACTTACATATAAGTGTTATTTCTTGAAAAAAAGTCATATTATAAAATGGTCTAAAGGAAAATAATTAAAAAATACAACTCAAAATTAGAAGAAAAAAGTATACAAGACAGTGTAACATTAAAAATGATTTTAATTTAATTAATATTAAGTCAAAAAAAAATAGAAAGTCAATATAAATAATAAAAAAAGCACTCAGAAAAAAGGGCGTATATATGTGAGTATGAATGTGTGTGTAAACATTAATTATAAATGAGTATTTTTATATGACAATGAATATATTTAATCTATGATCACGTTAGCCGTAATTAAATGAACCTATTATTGCAACCTAAATTCATATGAGATAGAAATTAAGAAGAGTATTTATCTCAGCAAATTTAAAGTGACTCAGATGAGTGATTTTGTTATTTGCTAGATTGTGCAACCTTAGTTACATATAACTAAAACATTTACTTCCATTACTAAATGGAAATTCCTAATTTAGAAAATCTTTAATTTAATATATACATTAGTGTTTTTTTTTACAATACTAGATTGACATACAAAATAATTATACCACAATGAAATGTATATATGACTTAATACACAGAATAAAAATTGTAACTTTTTATTTAATTTATTAGTTCAGTATTATAAATTACTTTATTAGGTTGTACAAATTGTAATATATATATATATAACTGTAAAAAAAATATTTTGTAAAAAAAATAATTTCTTTCTTAAGTTTTTGCATTTTTATTTAAGCTAAAAAATATACAGTTAATTTTAGAAGATTTAAAACTTTATTTGAATTAATTTTAAATTATTTTTTCAAATTGAATATTATTTTAAAATAGTTAATTCTTTATTTTAATTAGAAATTGCTCAAAAATATATTTTAAAAAGAGACAATTCTCTTTACTAAGTGGAAACTAAATATGATGTTTATAAAAATTGTTTAATGTATCTAATTAACTTTTTGATTGATGCATTAATTTGTAAAGTGTTCACATTATTTGTGAGATTATTTTGAGAATGTTGTTGAAGTAATTATAAATTCTTTTTTTGTGTGTGTGAAGTTTATTAAGAGTCACGATTATTTTTAGACATATTTTTGCAATAATTATTAAAATCAAAAACAAATTGTTACACTGTTATTTCATATTTTTATATTTTACTTTCAAAAATAGAAGGTAATAACTACTAGCATAATGTTAAAAAAAAAAAAAAAACTACAGTATTCTGATGACTCCACCCATTGAAAATGAGGGCTAATATTTTGAATATTTTAAAAATTAGAAAGAAATTATATATATATTTTTAAAAAAGATAGATTTATCAGAGATCCTTTTTTTTTGTATTTTAAAAAAACTTTTTATTTACAAAAGTCACTCTATTCTATTAAACACTCAATGGTGAATATATTTATTGTTGACTTTATGAACTCTTTTTTTTAATATTTGCAAAGTTCAAATGACATTTTTTTTAGAAAGTTTCTTCATTTTTAAATGTATATGTCTATCAAATCAAGTCAAATTTATTGAATTCTTATATAAAATAATCATTTAATACTAATATAAAATGTTGAACTCTTACTAAAAGCCTTTCTGCAGGATTAAAGATTTAGTTTTTATCAGTTAAGTGAATGTATTAGTTCAGCATTACTATTAACAATAGATCACCCTTATTATGAAGTGCACATGCTAAGCATAATAATTACCATTACCTGCCTTCATTATCTAAAAAATCTTTTGGAATAATCTGCCATCTACTGCTAATAAATGATTGAAGAATTCCAAATCATCTCAAAAATAATCACAAACTCTGTGGATAGTTTATCTCAAGATTATACTACTAGCTACCTAAAAATTTGCCAAAAGGATACTTAAATATAATTTATAAGCTGCAAGTAAAAACTCACTGGAAATTATGTATATATTTTTCCATATATCGAAGCATTGATGAATCTGGGCCAGCTGCTTGCAAGGCAGTTATGCTAACCACAAGGTCACCAATGCCTGACAAAGGAAATTCTATTTTAAACTAAAAAAAAACAGCCTAAGACTTAAGAACATAAAAATTCAGTGGATTTAAAGTCTCTCTATCATAAACATTTCATACATGGATTTATTATTAATCTGAATTGCAAAAAAAAAAAAAAAGAATTTATTTGAAAGATAAAAAATAAAGCTATCAAGTTAGGTCATAAAAAAAATTACCTAATCAAACTTACATGTCATTTTATTTTAGAGTATTTCCACGCAAAAAAAAAAAAAAAAAATTATAAATTTGAAAATTTAAAAGTGTTTGTAGACTGACTTCATTAAAAATACTAATTAACAAATTTCATAACACCACCTATACAATTAATTTTTATATTTTAATAATTTCTATTATAAATCAAAATATATTTAATATTTTCATATATTGAATCAAGAGCATGCTTATTAAAATTGAAAATTAATTTAGTAATTTAGATAGGAATATTTTAATTTTTATAATGCACAATTTCCAGTATACGTAATGCTTTTTGAAAAAAAAAGATTACAAGTTCATTATTTCAAGTTGATATATATTAATCTATAAGCGAGGTTCAGGTTTATACCTGAAATAAAGATATTCTGTATTTTAATTAAATAATGATTAATGTATTTATCAGTAATAGCTAATGTCAAAGTTTCAATGCATGAACAAACACATATATATAAATTTTAAATTATAATGGTAGACAATAACAACACATATTATTTAAATAGAAATATTTTTGATTAATTTGATAATAATCATTATCAACTGAAGTGATATAGACAAAAACAGACATCATGTGAGTTTCCAAGAACTGTAGATATCGATATTATCAGATTGTCTATTTATTATACAATTTTTGAATTGGCTAGTAAAGATTGTCTCTTTAAATTTTTTCTTTTTGTGATAATATTCTTGTATGATGTCAGCTTTAAAAGTAAATTTAAAACTGCCAAATTTTTCAGGGTTAAAAAAAACTAAGGCAGTATAGAACTGATTATTCTTATCATTTTTGCACAATTGTATAGTAGTCAGTTTTTCTTCCAAAATACGTTTTGATTTCTCAATATGGATTTTTGCATCTACATATAATTTGAGATATAATATGAACAGTTATTTTACATTTGGAAGAACATAGAATAAAACATTATATTTATTAATAAATATTTTTTAATAAGTTTAGATTGAACATTATTTAAAAATGACAGTTATAGATTTTTTTTTATTATTTTTACTTATGTAATTTTGTATGGTTTATTATTAAACTTATTCACTGTTTTTAGAATTTGTCTTCTATGGTATTCTACATTTATAAGTCCTTTAACTAAATAGTTTAATATTTTTAATTTTATCACTTTTATAACTATATAATTTTTCATTACAATGCAGAAAAAGATTTAAATCCAGCGATGTAATATATTATTGGTACATATAAATTGAAAGAATATAAACCCGTTATTGAAAAGTTTTGACAAGTAATTGATAGTTTAGACAATCACATTCTCTAGACATTTGAAAATCTAAAAAAAATTATCTTTCTATTTGGATCTTAATTGGGAGTCCAATTTAAATTATTCAAATTGTTTAATTTATGATGTATTTGTTTGTAGTCCTAAAGATATTATTGAATACCTTTTACACAAATTAAATAATTTAAATTGGATTATTAATAAAGAACAAATTAGAAAAATAAATTTTTTACATTTAAAAATGTCTAGAGAAAGTGATTGTTAAAAATATAAATTACTTGTTAAACCTATTTCAGAAAGGTGTTATATTCATTTCAAATTACGTGTATCATTGATACATAAAATGGATAACTTTAAATCTTTTTTTTACATCTTAATGAAAAATTATGTTGTGATAGAAGTGATAAAATTTAATATATTGAACTATTTACTGAAGAACATAAATTTAGGATACTATAGAAGACCAATTTTACTTCAATTGAATAATTTATTATAATAATACACTAAACAAAATTAACATAATTAAAAGTAATAAAAATAATATCTATGCCATTTGTAAATAAATTTCAACCTGAATGTATTAAAAATACTTAATAATAAATACAATGTTTTATTTTATGTTTCTTCAGATATAAACTGATTGATTAATACTTCTCTATGTGCTTTTTTAAAAATGCAAAAAAAATAATATTTTATATCAAAATATATGTGGATGCAAAAAGTTATGCAGTGGGAAATCAAGATGTACTTTGGAAAAAATTCAAAAAATCATAAGTCATATAAAAAATGGTACGAATAACCACTCCAGTACTGCCTCAGTTTCTTTGACCATAAAAAATCTTGCAATTTTAGGTTTATTTTAGATCAGATCATATAAAAATATTAAATGAAAGATATAATAAAAAGAGAAAAATTAAAGAGGCAATCTTTATAAAGCAATTTAAAGATTTATAATAAATAGCCAATATGCTTATATCTATATACATAGTTCTTGGAAAATCATATGATATGTGTTTTTTTTTTTTTAAATATTATCTACATTATTTCAGTTGATAATGATTACAATTAATAAAAAAAGATTTTGTTTAACTAATATAAATATTGTTATTGTCTGCCTTTACCGTAATTTATTATTTTACACACACACACACACACACACATATATATATATATATATATATATATATATATATATATTGTAGAAGCTAAAGATCGGATAAGATGGATTAAACTTGGAGAGACCTTCTTCCTGCAGTGGATTGATAATGGTTGATAATGATGATGATGATGATGATATATATATTGTAAAATAAAAATTAAATAATCAATAAAATAAATAAATTGTTCAAAATGTAGAAGCAAAAAACTAGAAGAATTAAAAAATAGAAATTTCACAACTACTGATTTCACAGTCAAGGCACACAAAGTGCAAAGGAACACAAACACAACATTAATATATTTACTAAATTAAAAAAAAAATTCAGCTGAAAATGGTTATACAGACAATTGAAAATGTTTCTGCATTTTATTAATATTATTAGCAATATTTATTATCACTGTTAATACTTTATTATTAGACTATATATGTATATCAGACTTTCATAGATGTTATAGATGTAAATATTGAAATTATAATTTATTTTTTTAAAACTTTTTTCTAGAAATATTAACATATAAGCCACCAATTAAAAACTGATATTGAAATGGTATTTTCTGACTGCTCCATAGAGCTGAAATATTTGTAAAAACTACATGAAAATTCCTATTATAATTTTAAAACATATAATATCAGACAAAATAATATATAATAAAACAAATTATTGAAAAAATATTTACAAGCATATGGCATGATTGTCATTTTGAGCAATATCTGCAGCTACATATATATTTTCAAAATATTTGCATTTACACAATGATTATTTCAAACAATTATTCACAAAATATCTATTATTAGACTTGAGTCAGATTTTAGTATTCTGGCATTATTAACAGATTTTGATAATAACAGAATACTGAACACTGAATGAAAACAAAAGTTGTACATTTTATATATTATTGATTATTAGATAGACCTTACTACTATTATTATCATAAGAGGGATTGAAGGTTGTCCATGAAAATTTGTAGGTTTGCTATCTTAATACAAAATTGAGCACTGGTTATATATATATGGGAGATGATGATCCTGACCAACAGATGAGTGCTGGTTCTGCAAGAAATACGGATATTGGGGATCATTTATCATTTGCCCATGTATGTCGTCATAGGTATCGATTTTATTAGATAGAATGAATGAATGAAGAGAGCTTGAAAATCTGAGTTCAAATCTCTCTAAATGATATCTAGTTTAACTATATACACTATAGTTGCATTAAATATTATTATACCATCAGTAAACGAGTTTGCTTTAAACGATATTTTTGTTATACTTCTTTTAAGATTACAGTTAAAAAACATGCTATTTAATTAAAAATATTATAATAAGAGATCTGAATTCTCAAAAATTAATGATAAAAAGGATCATAATAAAAATTAAATTTATTGCTTAAAATAAAAATTTGCTGAAATAAAATTGTAATAACAATGTATTAAAGAATAAAACATTAACTAAATTAAAATTTTAAATAAAAAAGTATATTTTTCGGTAAGTCATTTAATATAAATAAATACAATATGTAATCTATAAATTGTATATAAACACAGTATGCAATCTATAAATTATAAATAAATCTAAGCTTAAATTATTGCATATACAACATATATCTACGCAAATTGCATTATGACAAAGAATTTAGTATAAACGTTGGACAATGTCATAATACGACAGCTGGTGAGTAAAAATAGCATTACATTTTGTGCATGTTTTCCCCCCAGTATTTAAAAAGTAATTAAATATGAACAATTTTCTTAATAATATAATCATTTTAATAGATAAGATTTTACAGCTACTTAGAAAAAGTCAATAATGGACTAAGAAACGTCGAATATTATTTACGATTTAAAGATTATTAGGCATGGTTGCTATGAGGACAGATTCATTATTTTCTTTTAAATAAAATACTTTGTACAAAGTTTAAGTTCAGTCTGACTGATTTTATACATGAATATTTATATTAATCCTCTTTGTATAATTATAAATACGAATAACATTCGAAGCGGTTAAAAAATAATTTATACACGCACATACTTATTAAAACATGTTTATAAAAAACAATACAAACATAAATAAATGCGTATAGCCGAATGAAAAAATTATAAATATATGTACACTACATCAAATCTGTAAATGCATTCACAAAATACTCTCGCACATAATCATCAACAACAAACATTATCAATCCACTGCAGGATGAAGGTCTCTCCAAGTTTAATCCATCTCCTCTGATCTTTAGCTTCTCTTTTCCACATCACCTCTGCACACTTTCTTATTTCATCCATCCATCTCACATGTGGTCTCTTTCTGGGTCTTTTACAATTTCTTGGAATCCGGTTTAACATTTCAGTTGTCCATCTATTATCATCTCTTTTATCAATATGTCCAGCCCAACTCCATTTCAGTCTTTTAATTTTTTCAATGAGGTCAGTAACACCTGTTTGTTCTTTTACCCATATATTGCGTTTTCGATTTCTTTTTGTTACTCCCAACATGCATCTCTCCATACTTCTTTGAGTGGTCTGAAGTCTCTGTATTGCTATTCTATATACTATAATATATAATTTTATATGTTATTAAAATATGATCAATTTTAAAATATTTTTCATTAGTTTTTTTTTTTGATAATTATTATTTCTCGTATAACAATAAGTATTGAAAAAGTATTGTCTATTTTAAAACGTTTGTAATATAATATCAGGATACACGGCGAATAAAATGAAAAATAATTGTGTAATAATATGCACTTCCATGTGCAGGGACAATATATCTAAATATCTATATTATAGTTGCAAATGAAAGTTTTCTAGATACAGTTAATATAAACGCCCATATCCATATATAACATCTAGAGATAATTTTTTGAATTTATCCTTTGTAAGTTGAAATTATGTAAGATTTGAATAATGTCTAGAAAGATATTAAAACAATTTATCATAGGCGATTTTTCAACTTCTGCAAAATATGTTAGTGGATGCATTTCAATGTTTTAAATGTTCAAAAATTAATTGATTATGGTGATGGTGTCAGATAATGATCTTGATATATAGAATAAAAGTGAATAACAAATAAATAATGTAAATAAAAATTGCCACTTGCTGCCTTGTAGAATATTGGGATCTCCAAAGCTAAGTATTTCTCCCAAAACAATCTTTTGTGCCTCCCTCATGTAAATACTGTCTTCAGTAACTCAAAATAGTATGGGCAATATGAGCATTTTATGCCATTGGTTGTGTACCAATACTAACTTTTGACAATAGAAGTGTGACACCATCTTTCCATTCTTTAACTATATACAGAATAATTATGTCTACAATCCACTTTTTGTTACTGAAGCACATGAGAATCAAGAAGGCAATAATAGACCAGTGGATTCAGCTTAAAGTCATTAGTTGAGGCAGTACAATAAATGAGTTACAATGAATGAGTCAGATTAAAATGACATTCAAGGTAGGATATTCATTTGTGCTAAGATTGTTTGTTAATGTAGAATTTCTCATACAATATAATTAGGTTGTTATTTCTAGTAGATTACTCATTGAGTTAATAGTAATAATAATATTATAAGTAGTAGTCTTTAAATAGAAGACCTAAGTAATATTAAAAGAAAGTATTACAAATTTTATTTTAATATAAATACATGGAATGTCTAAAATTTACTTGATGTAACTACTCAAATTATAGAAGACAATACTGGTGACCAAGCGGGGATCAAAATCGATATATTTGATCCTGGTCCAAATTTAAGATTGATATATTGGTGGTTAGTGAACTTATATTTCAGAAGAAGGAAGTTATAAAAAATGCATATAGTGACAATATTTTTTTTTGGAAGAACAGATCAACCAGTAAAAAAAAAGTGTAATGTTGGATTCATTGTATTTAGTTATTTTGTTCTTAGAGTTCCTTGATATATCAATGAAGGCCAATGATGTTGCAACTTGGCTTGCATAATGCTACTTGTGCTCATTTTATTACTGCATATTCCCCATCATTATATTTTGAAAATTCAGACAAAGATATATTTTATTTCTTGGACTGATAACATTATTATAACAATAGCATTAAATTATTTTTTTACTTCTTAATGGCTTTAATGCAAGAGTTACTACAAATAATAGTTTAGCCCAAAGTTGGTGTGGGAAATAATCATTGGTATTGATGTTTTGAACTCAAATGATCTGCTTTAATTGCATTTTTGCACATATTTATTCACTATCATGATTACTTTATTTAGACAAAAAATCATTGTAATAAACACATGAAATATATGAATGCTCAAAACAATAATGTTTAAAATATTTCATTAGATGTAAGAGTCCATTGTAAAAGAAAGATTTATATTACACAAGCACTTACAAATGCAAACTGTAAGATGATAGGTTAGTACAGATCAAAAATCAGAATACATCAAGATAGTTGCATTATAATACATTTTATTGTAATCATATTCACATCAATAGGGATATTCAATTAAACAGTGAATAAATTGTATTTTTACTATTTCCATATTAAGTATGCATTCAAACTCTCTTAAGAAAGGAGTGTAATATAGATACTAGTAAATATATTTTAGAATTCACTAAAAAGACATGATTGGTTATCTGATAATGATTTTATTATTAGTGATTTGTTTAAAGACGAACACATACACTGTATATCTTTGACACATTAAAGTAACATATAAACATGAAAAGCAATATTGTAATCCTATTAAATTAAGCAATAATACTCTCTTATAGATGACTAAGTTATTTTGAACATTAAAAAAAAATACTTTAATCAACTTTTGTATAATGATAGATTAATACTTTACTTATAATTTTAAAAATGAAAAAATGCAAATCTTGATAAGATATCTGAAGCTGTTTTAAATAATGGCGATGTTATGTTAGCCTCAAAAATATTGAAATTTATTACCCAATACATAAATGTATGAAGTTATGCTTCATGGTTATCTAGCCCTAATTTTTAAAAATACAAAACTTAAACAAGATTTCAATAAATAGAAGATTATTATTATTATTATTCATTACAACAACAACATTGTTTCCAAAGAAGTTACTTCTAATCATAGATGAAGTTTTACTAAAATTTTACTGTTATTTAGAAAACTATATATATTTGTAGTAGATGAAACCATGGTTGTGTAAGGATTTTGGTAAAATTTTGAATTTAATCTAGTATTGTATTGTTTTATGGTTTTGCATTTTTATTTTTGCTAGTATAGTGTTAGACAGTTTTGGTGTTATATATTTGAAACCAGGCACTCTTCACAAACCTGGGAGCTTAATTGTAAGTATAGAGGATTTGAACTCAGATTTTCAAGCACCCCTCAATTATCCATACTATCTCATACAACTGATACACATGACCACACACATGTAGAAAAGATTAATAATCACCAATATATGTATTTCATGCTAAACCAGCACTCATCAGTTGGTCCAGACTATCATCTCTCACACACATATATAAACAATGCTCAGTTTATATTAAGATAGCAAATCTTCATATTTTAATGGACAGGCTTCAATCCACTACAACCTCCAACTTTTCAGCCATCCATATCATTGAAAATCTGATAGATGAAAACTCAAATCCCATGCTGATGCTAATATTATTACCAAGCCCATGTTGCAACTGAAGTCACTCTGGCCCCTCATGTATAGGACAGTATCCATTAAATGATATAAGAGGGATGGCAGGATACAAGCTAATATGTAAATATTTGAAACCAGGCACTCTTCACAAACTGGGAGTTAATTGAAGTATAGAGGATTTGAAAAGTTGGAGGTTGGAGTGGATTGAAGCCTGTCCATTAAAGTGTGAAGATTTGCTATCTTAATATAAACTGAGCACTGATTATATATATGTGTGAGATATGATAGTCTGGACCAACTGATGAGTGCTGGTTTAGCATGAAATATGTATACTGGTGATTATTTATCTTTTCTACATATGTGTGGTCATGTGTATCAGTTGTATGAGATAGTATGGATAGTTGAAGGGTGCTTGAAAGTCTGAGTTCAAATCCTCTATAAAAATATAAAAAATATAAATTCTATATTAAAAAAATATATTTTTTTAAAAAAAAAAAAAAAAAAAAAAATAAAATAAAAAAAAAAAAAAAAAAAAAAATAAAAAAAAAAAAAAAAAAAAAACAAAAAGAAATATAGAAAAAAAAATAAAAATATTTTTAAAGAAAATATAATTTTTTAATTAATAAAAATATAAAAAAAAAAAATACTAATAAAAAGGGGAATTAATGGTCTATACTTATATATATATATATTGTACCGGTCGAAAAACCCACCAAAAGAACTGCAAGTCGGATCCAAACTCAGGCGGTTCAAAACTGAATTCAAACCCAACTCAAGCTCAGATTAGTAGAAATCGATAGCACAGTGCTATGCACCAAGAAACTAGCTTAACGATTGGTGAGGATCAGAGACCCCTGAACTGACACTAATATTGGATAATCAATTAACTAAGATAATTTTTAAATCGAATCATATGTATATGTTCCGATTGCCAAAACAGACAGCGAGTATTAACATTAAAATAATTATAAAAGAATTAAGAACTAAGAAACCAAGTGTGTTTAGAAAATATTTAATAATAATAATTTGTTTGGTTTGAATTTTAAATAAAGATTAAATTAATTAATTCTAGTCCTTAAACAAAGTTTATAATTATAATACAAGTGGCGGTCCTTATTATATGCCAATGAATATTACGCAATATTTGAACATCTATGTCTATGCCACCAACAAGAAATAAAAGGCAGAGAAAGGTATTCATTAGTAAAGGAAATTATTACTCTAATTTTATACGAAAGAATGTGATATTTATTTTCACATTCGCAAATCCATTCATGAAGAGCAAGATACATATTTTAGGGCATAACTTTAATCTTTATTAGAGAACTTATTTTGAGATATAATGGAGAATTTGTTGGATTTTAATTTAAATCACTTCATCACAAATTACGAGCATCAGAGCGGGCTTTACCGGAACAGAGAGGCAACGGTTCTGACGAATTATGAGCTATAAAATGAAATTGAAAGATGATAGCTAGTCGACAATCGAAGTCCTATGGCGGCTTGCGTCTGACAAGTCTTATGCCCTTTGACTAATATGAACAGGAGAGGAAGTGCTTTCTTCCTCGATAATTTAAAATAACAGAAATATGATCACCGACCAGCCTAACGGAGCGGAAGATTGCCCTACGTCAGCAACGTTCAAAGATGATGACTTGATGGTCATCGTTTGAATACTAAAACCCATATAGAATGCTCTATGTGATGACTTGATCAATTAATTAAAGTCAAATGAGCTTTTAACAAAAACTATTTTAAAGTATTTGTAAATCATATTAATTATGCCCCAATCATCATGCCCTTCCTGAATCTTAATAGCGAGTAACAGAAATTTGAATTAGAATATATTTGATTCCTTTATCAGCCCTTTTGCAATAAAAAACATTTTAAGATTATATATGAATAAATAAATATTAGTGAAATGAGAAAATAGCGGTGGCATAGATTAGAAGCAGAGCTAATAATTTATTATTAGCCAATGATAAAAATAACAATCATTTAATAATTTCTTTCGACTCGATGATTGATCGAACTGTATAAATCTAGTTCTAATGGGCGAGAATTAACTATCAGAATTAATCTTATATTACTTGTATAAGGCAAAGGAAATGAAGGAGATCATCGAGTTGAAGGATTATTGGCATATAATTAAAAATAACAACATTAATAAATTTACTCAATAAATATACATAATAAAATAAATGAACCGCCATGTAAGAAAGGAAAGTTAAAGACTAGAGGTTGAGAGAATTACGATATAATAGCATAAATAAAAGTAAGTTTCCACAGAGATTATTACATTTATAGAATGAAAAGAGCTCTTAAAGGGAGTGTAAAGTAAAGTTCGGAACTGGCCAGAAAGTTTAAGGTTCATTATGGAAATATATTACTCATTTCTTCTGGGCTGGATCCTTAGGTTACATGTCTGAGTTGGTAAAAATGTAGGCACCATTTGATTGGTTACTTGAACTGCATTTTATTTGATTTTGGCAGCATGATTTGTCTGGAAAAGATTCCACAGCTCCATAGAAGATTTTCAGGGACTTCAGTAACCGATAGCCAGATTCCTGACATTTAGCCCCTTACCATGATCGAAACACTATTTAAAATGCACAGAGTTTACTGTACTTCTCTACAACAAAGGTGGCTTCCTTTTCTCCAAACTTTTCAGAGCTCTATATACTGTCCTCTGATGCCTTCAGGCTAGCGCTTCTTTCATTATCAATGTTTTTAGATTTACTGGTTGTTTTTAGATACATTCCTTCGATAAGGCTTTCAAACTCATTAACTTGAATTCATTTTCTAATTAGAAAATGAATTCTTAAAATCAGAAAATGATTTTAATTAGGAAATCCTTATTTTTTTTCTAATTAATAAAACTTTAACTGTTGTTTTTGGAAAGGGAAAATCTGAAAGCTTATCAAAAGAATGTAGCTTTTAATCAATAAAACTTTAGCAAATTATTTAAAAATAAAATCAAACATTCCCGACGCAATGAAACTTTCGAACAATTATATATATTTAAATATTTACAAATATATACGCACAATCCACGCAGTTGTAATATATATAAATTCATGAATAATTTTATCATGAATTTATTAATAGAATTGATCAATTTAAATCTGAAAGAATTAATTTTAATACGCATTTATAAAATAAGTTTCCTTTATGGAAATTAGCGTGGATTGAACGTATAAAGCCCCATTGCATCGGAAATTTAAGGTTAGTACTAGGGTTTGAAGTGGGCTTATGGCTAGATGTCATGAAGCTAGGATCAAACTCAGATCTGACTGCTTATTATATATATATATATATATATATATATATATATTAGTTTAATAATCTTTTCAATGCATTTGATTCAATTAATTGAATAAATTTAAGGCATTGCTTAAAATTAATTGGTTATTCCTCAAAATTCATTGGGAATAAATAAAGCTACATGATGGAATAAAAAGAAATGTTATTACTATAAGTAAAAATCCATAAAAGTTTTATTATATTATACAACTTCGTAATAGAATAAGAAGTGTTATTAGTACAAGGAAAATATATGAATCATTTGAAATAAAAATTGGTATTAATCAAGATCATATACTTACTCCAAACATTATTTTCGACTTTTATGATTGTGATATTTGGAACTATTAGGCAACTTCATCAGGGCTCAACTGCATATGGGTTTGATAGTATAAATTTTAATTTTAATAGTTAAAACCATAAAACAAAAAATTTATCTGCTTGGATTCTTAAGTTTTAATAAGCTGATAAATGTGATATATTTTCAAGTTCAAAAAATAACTAAAGAATATAACTAGTGTTTTTAATTTGATATATAAAATTATGATTAACGTTTTCAAGTTATTTGTCATTGCATAATGAAGAAAAAAAATCCCAGAACTTTTAGCTTTGATGACAATAAATTGAAATATAAACCAATATAAATATTTTGACAGATTTTTAAATAATAAAATGGATTTAAATATTGAGTTAGTCCAGTCTCTGATGTTGTTGCTGCTGCTTATAATAAATTAAAATTAGGGTATTTCATCAAAGTGAAATAACTTCTGCAACTATATTATTTTACAAAGTGAGATTTGGACATTCTATAGAAAAAACATAAAAGGATTAGAAATATCTATTTAAATCGAACTCCTGTAACATTTTTAAATTATAATATCAATTAATATGTTCTCTAACTTTTTGAATGTGGTACTAAAAATTCCATTATTATAAAATCTCATTCTTTTTGGAGGGACAGGGAAATAAAATAAAATTAATACAAGTATTTCCTAAAATAATTTTTTATTGTGATCATGAACATGATTTTCATAAAAGAAGTAGCTTATTTACATTGTAAAGATTATCCCATAGACATTCCAAGGAAGTGCAATGTTGCTTGGTTTTATTGGGGAGATAGGGCTAAGTATAGAAAACATAGAAGACTATAATTAGAAATGATTTGAAAGATTTCAGAATTATCATCATCATCGACATCATCATCATCATTATCATCATCATTGTTATTATTATTGTTATTATTATTATTATTATTATTATTATTATTATTATTGGGTTGCATGTATTTTAATTATTAAATAATGACAGTTATCTAAGAACAATATTTAAAATAACTAATAAAAGAATAATATTTATAATAATCAACGGTTCAGTTTGTTTACAGATGTGGAACAATCATGATTCATAATTAGGAGAAAAAAGAATTGCAGTTAGCTTTTTTTGTTATTGCTATGTATATCCTACTAAAAATGGGAATAATGTGAATAATGATTATTCAAACATCACCGTTAGTACTTTTACTTTGCAGGATTTAAATCAGTAACTAATAATCTTTAAAATATACATTTCTTTTTATAAACATTGGTATTTTTTAGATATGTATTAATATTTTTAGTGACATTCTTATCCCCCCCCCCAAGCTATAAGTCTTTAGTATGTCTATTAATTTTCTGATAAAGCATGAAATTAATAAATATTTTTATGGAAAATTATTTTATTATAAAATGTTTTTAACATTCTTTAAGTAAAATATATTTATAACCCTTTCCTCACATCAAGTGCATACAAAACAGGAATGTTATTTGATATATTTAAGTAGTTTTGATAAGGAGTTGACTTGGGTTTTTTTAAAAAAAAAAAAAAATTCAGTTTGAAACTACAAATTAAATAATCTAAAAAAGTACAAAGTGATTTTTAGATTTTTCATTGTCTTCTACTGTGAGATCATATACTCTCACTGGTGAAGGCAAAAACTAGACATAGTATTGCAATATGGATATCATAGCACTCTACCATCTTATATCCATTGATTTTTTAGGATTACAGTTGATGATTCTAGAATACAATAAAAAAATCTGATTTGAAAGATTTAACGTTAATTTTTTCTCATGTTAATAGATAGCTAGATAAATACTATTAAGATGTAAACATAAATGTATTAGCAAACAACATAGTTATAGGCAGTAAATATTTTTATTTTATTCAATTAATGAAAGAAACTAAATAAAATCATACCATTTTGATATCTTTATATCTATAATATGATCACAAATATTAAAAAATGATGAATTTATAATTCATATAGAATATAATATTACTCTACAATTTTTTGCATATAAACTACTATAATAGTCACTGTCATTGCCATCACTCGTCACTTGCCATGAACAGAATTTCATCACATTAAATCAGATCATTTTCTTCAACACTTTCTGTATTTAAAGCTATTTCTCAAATATTTATGGTTTTAATTGTTTTCCTTTGTGACAGACATTTCATAGTTTTCCTCTCTAAATAGACTCCAAATATACGTCATATTCTTATACTATATCTCTTTATAATTTGTTCAATAAACGATTTTCATTTTTAAAAAAAAAAAAATATTTCCGTATTATTGATCTTACATTTCAATGTAAATTCGCATTTCTCAATATATCAATTTTTTCTCCCCACTTATTCTAATTAATCATTTTTTTTAATTCCACATAAAGCTGCATGTAAAAACCTACATACATTAAATATGTCTTTTTCTCGGATCTAACTTTAATAGACCGTTAGAATAATCTTCAATACTTATTTTAAAAAGCTAATATTACAAACTTCTGTAAAGTTACATCCATAACATTGACCAACCATAATTATATCCTGAGATTTAACGGTTTTTAAAATTCAAAACCTAACAAGTCAAATTTAAATTTATGAAATGAAGTCATCTTAGCTATTTTCTTTCTATAAAAAAATGTGCCCATTGAAAGTTTATCTCTTCATTTCTCATTATAATTACTTTTTATTTAATAAATTTATCCTTTTTAAAAAAATGGAGTATTAGCAAACATTTTATTTATTAATTGCCATATACTCTTTGATAAAAATAAGTATTCAACAACATATAAATAAAAAATAAAGTGAATTATATCTTTTTGTTGCAAATAAACTCTTGTAACATTTATTTATTGATGGTATATATTTGCAGGGAGGATATCTATAAATAATTTTTTATTTTTTGTATTTAACATCAGATATCGGGAATATTTTTTCATATTAAAACCTTATTAAACATAAAAAGAGTTTTTTTTTTTTTGTTTGTGTGTGTGTGGGTCAAAGCACCGGCCGGAAGCAAACCCGCCAACCCGGGACAACTGCCTGTAAGGCGCTGTGCTGACCACTCGACCATCAATGCTTGACAACATGAAAAGAGTTGAAAGCTAGGCATTTTATTTATAAATAATTTCATAACTTCATCTTAATTAACCAATCATTTTTATTTTTTGGCCCTAAAAACACAGCGGGTTAATATCAGAAAAGTCAGCTCAGGGTTAAAGAAATATATTTTAAATTGTTTCAAAAATTTATTTAGCTATTTTTAATTGTAGCGCAATCACGTATTAAAAAAAAGGGGGGGGGGTATTCTATCGGTTTGACGTGAAATATCGTACGTAAACTGATTTACTGATTGTATCAATTATCTTTAATATTATTTATTTTTGTAATTATTATTACATTTTATCAATGTTTCATTTTTTAATATGAATTGTTTAAAATCAAATTCTAATTATTAAATGTTTCAGATATCTGATGATTTTACGTAATGTAGACTATTTAGTTAAGATTTGAATCAATATATATATATATTCGTTTTTAAAAAAATAATTAATTTTGTAAACATTCATAAAATGCCACATTTTGAATATATTGATTAGGAAATATTAATAAAAATGTGAAAACTTTTTGTAATGATTTAAAAGATTTAATTAATTGATAAATAATATACATCTATGTTTGCCGCGATGCTTCCCGTATTATAAGGGAAAATATATATCACAAATTAAGATCACTGAAGCGATAAATCAGGAACTCTTTATAGGAATTGCGTCAATGGTAGCATAGTTGCATATGCTGAATCTCATGCTTCATGAATAATGGCTGAGATTTGTCAATTCTAACATTCAACTTCTAATGGATTCTAGCAATAAAACATTTGATTATTATTATAATTTTGTTATTTAATAAAAAAAAATAGACTTTATTAGAATCATGAAACTAGAAAACTTCATTTTCTCATCTTTTAGTTTACGATTAAATTGTGCATGCATTATTAAAAATAAGATAAGATTTAAATAAGTACTCAGGCCTAAAACTTCCTCAGCGTTTCTTTACTAAAAGAACAATGAAAATCAAAACATCACACTAGTTTTCCAGTTTGTGATTTTTAAAATCTTTTTATTATAAGATCAAATTAATAATAATAAAAAAATTAAATCATTTACTATTTAATACTGAGTGAGAAAAAATGGGCTTACAATTCAGATGGATTCCAATAGAGCTTATGATATTTTATTCAAAGTATCAGAGACATAGCAAACTAAGGGGTATCTAATTTTGGATAGTAATATGAATTTAGTTATTTTTACTTAGAATTTAAATCAATAAAGAAATGTAAAAACATCACCAGCAATTTAATTGATTCCTTTACTAAACCTATATATTTATTATTTTTGAAGAAATATTGTTGTTGTTTTTTTAAATCATTTCTGGTGAGATATTTCTTAAATGTTGGAAATTTCAATCAATTATAGTAATTCAATTTTTCAAATAGAAAAAATTGTCCTTGTGACCTATAACTGACACATATTATTAAATAACTTTTCTTTTTCTTTTATGTTTTTAATTATCTTATATTAAAAATGTTCATCTTTATTTTTTAAATGTATTAAGATATATATCCAGTAAATTTATAACAATATCTTATAATCATTGTATAGTTTGTGATCTTTCATAAATTGTCATATGGCTGATTCTTGCGATATGCTCCATGGCTATATTATTTCAGCCACGCTTTCTCCTTGAATTTTTGCACCATTGAAAAGCAATAAATCTTCAATGTGGAATGCCAAGATATAATTTAGTTTCACACTCATTATTTAAATTAGCTTGAATTTTAATATATTTAACATTATTGCAGTCAACATTAAGTAAAAAGAGATCCCTTTTCATTGGGCTGTAGAAATTCAAGTCATCTTTAATTAAAGGGTGTAAAAATGACTATTGTGTAATTTTTCTAAGTATATTTGAAATTAAACATGTTTGTTTATTTACATTATAAGATCTTTTCTCACTTAATTTCACATTTCTTATTTTAATTAGCATGAATTTTAATATATATTATGTGATTACTCTTTTTCAATCGCTGCAAAAATTAAGGTGTTCTTTATTTAAAGGGTGAGTTTGGCTGAAGTAATACAGTTATGGGGCATTTCAAATATTATATATATATAATGTTTATTAATACATAAGTTTCAACAGCATAAATGAGTCAATCTATTATTTTCTCATTAGATTCATAATTAACAAAATATTATGAAAGAGTTCTGAGAACTGTAATATATATATAATTTCAGTTTTAGAAAAAAGTTTTAATTTTGCTTTAACGCCTTCCCGGATACATTTTGAGAAAATT
The DNA here is from genome assembly GCA_028023455.1 of Epiperipatus broadwayi. Taxonomy (NCBI): domain Eukaryota; kingdom Metazoa; phylum Onychophora; class Udeonychophora; order Euonychophora; family Peripatidae; genus Epiperipatus; species Epiperipatus broadwayi. Next base: position 390,712 of record JAQFVV010012938.1, read on the forward strand.
ATTTGTAATGTTGAATCAACTCTCGATAAAATAGATTCTTCATCGGCTGATTTGGCTAGAGCGGAGATTTGCAATATTTTTAAAAAAGCTAAGCTTCCTAAAAATAATATTTCAAAGAAAGAAAGAAAAGCATTAAATAATATAAAATCGGATAAATCAATTGTTATATTTCCAGCTGATATTGATAATGACACTGTTGTTATGGATCATGACATTTACCATAATAAAATTTTATATTTGCTTGATGATAAAGCTTATAAACCATCAAAAAGAGATCATATACATATTTTGAAAAAACAACAAAAAATATTATTAATAAATCGCCTATTGAAACAGAGATAAAAAATAAAATAATCCCTCATGGAAAATCATGTGTCTGTCCAAAATTTTATGGACTTCCAAAAATTCACAAACCAGATACCCCCCTTTGTCCAATTGTAAGTGCAATAGGATCTCCAACTTATATTTTAACTAGATATTTATCGGAATTCATTAAACTTATAATCCCATCTATTAAATCATATATTAAAAACTCTTTTCATTTTATTTCTGTTTTAAAAAAAAAAAAAATTAATGCTAATGACATTCTGGTCAGTTTTGATGTCCTCTCTTTCTTCACAAACATTCCAATTGATGAAGTTTAATTTCACAACGTTGCAATTTATCAGACCATATTATTGCTTTGATTAAACATTGTCTCTTGAACACAAATTTTGTATAAAATGGACAGCATCACAGACAAGTTTTTGGTACTCCTATGGGCCCACCTATCTCAGGAGTAATAGCTAATTTATTCTTGGAAAATATAGAAACTCATGCTTTAGAATTGTCATCTTTAAAACCTCTCATTTGGCTCAGATATATAGATGACACTTTTGCCATATGGCAACAAGGAAAAAATAAATTAGATGATTTTTTCTTACAATTAAATAATATGCATCCTCATATTAAATTTACAATGGAAACAGAGTCTGATGGAAAACTCTCTTTTCTTGATGCTCTAGTCACCAGAACACCAAATAGTTTATTTTTTTTCGACTTGCAGAAGGAATACACACATGTACAGATATTTCCATTTCCATTCTGATCATCACCCAACTCAGATAGTTTCTGTGACCAAAACTCTTTTAAATAGAGCAAGTAACCTTTCAGATAAGTCACATCTGAATGAAGAAATAAATCATATTAATAGTGTTTTATTAGCAAATAGTTATAATTATAAATTTATAAAAAAAGTCTTATTTCCAAGCCCAAAATGAACAAAATAGGAAACAAAAAGATGGTAAATCAGCTATTAGGATTTGTGTTCCATATGTAAAAGGAACAACAACCAGTATTGAACATATATTAAAATGCTATAATATAGATATAACATTTTCTACTCATCAAAAGATCAGCAATATTATAGCCAAGCATAAGAATTCAATCCCTTTTGAATTTAATGGTATTTATCAAATCTCATGTGAAAATTGTAAAGCTTCTTACATAGATATGAGTAATCATTGCATCAGTGTTAGGAAAGATGAGCATGTTAATGCAGTTAAACAACACTCATCATCATCACCATTCTCACTCTGTACTATAGATTCAGGTCATAAAATTGATTTTTCTAGTACCAGGATCATATCCAGATGTGATAATCTCTACCAGTGCAAAATTAGAGAAGCCATTGAGATACTTAAAAGACCATATTGTATCAATAAGTGATATGACACATGCAAACTTCCTTCTATTTGGAAAGATTTCTTTTAAAAAAACATTCTTAATTTAACATTTTTGCTATTGGTGGAACTTTAAGGTTTTTTTCAAATCAGTGATTGTAGCGCCTCTACAACCGTCTTTCTACCTTTTATCATCCAGTGGATGATTTGGGTGATCATGTCAAAACGTCCCTATATCAATATTTAAATTTTTTAACACGGATGAACCTGCAAAATATGTCTTTTATATATGCAACCCGTGAAAATCTTCGTATCAACATATATATATATAAAATACATATTTTGCGGGTTCATCCGTGTTAAAAACTTTTAATATCAATATACTGACGTTTCGACTTGGTCACACAAGCCATCCACAGAGTTTCGACTTGGTCACACAAGCCATCCACAGAGTTATACTCTGTAGATGGCTTGTGTGACCAAGTTGAAACGTCAGTATATTGATATTAAAAGTTTTTAACACGGATGAACCCGCAAAATATGTATTTTATATATTTAACCCGTGCAAATCTTCGTTTTAACACACACACACACACACATATATATATATATAATTGAAACAATGATATTTATATGAAAACTAGAAGATATTTAAAATGCAAAAATAAAAACAAGAGTTATATTATTATTATTTAAAGTATAGTTAATGAAGAATGGTAATTCATATTGGGTATGAATAAATCACCTAGTCAATATGGAAGGTGTGTGCATGTTATAATAAATGAATAATTATATCAAAAATATGCACATCAATATTAAAATCTTTTATAAAATTAATATCGTTGTTTGATATTTAAATTAAATAACAAATATGTTTGTGGTTCTAGATTATTAAGTATTTATTATTGCAATTTACAAAAATATTTAATTTATAAAAATATTTTTATTTGTATTATTTTTATTTATAAGTAAAAAATACAAACAATGTATTGAGAGCAAAACTTCATTAGTGCTGACCATTCTGAAGTACTGAGCGTGCTTTTCAGTGGATTCAATCATAGTGTACTTTTATTAATATTACTGTTTCAGAGGTAAAACATTTAAAAGTGTTACATTTTTATTTATGTAAGTTAGTTGAGTTATAAAAACGCTAGACATAAAATGGAAAAACTAATAAAATTTATTAAAATGATTGCCTGCTTTGTAAAAGAGCACAATTTTGGGGAAAAAAAATAGAAATATGTTGACCTTACTAATATGTAATTTCAAATATCCTGTTTTTAAAACTGAACTGTGTAATAATCATACATTTTAAATGATCAGAAATTAAAAACATGAATTGCTAAATTAATACGTTAAAGGAAGGGTCTATCTCCCTATTTATATAACATTCCTCAGCAGATGATATGAAGGAATTAATGCGAAATAATTGACTTATACAACACAAATCTCTCTTCAAAATTAATGAAAATCATAGCATGGAAATTATAGCATTAAAAATCTATCATGGAATAAATATTGTATAATACAAATTGTTTCTCAAAATTAATAAATATATCATTATTTAGAATATTTTTGATTAACAAGAAAGCAAAAGAATAAAAAAATTTGTTCAAAAACAAAGTCAGATATTGGACTATAATATTTATTAACAATATTTCCCCTCATTTAATATTTCATCAGCTATAAGTGATTACTGGTGGGATCCAAAGAAACTAATAGTGAGAGCATTAACAATTTTTATTTAGTATTGCACTATCCAGGACAAATAAAAAATAGTAATATTATTGTTTTAATCTATAGAAAAATAATTTCCCTTCATATACTATGTAATCTTAATAACACTTATATTTAGCAAATATAATTAATAGAAAAAATATGCATATGTAAATTGATTATAAAGGAAATTGTTTTAATTAAGTTACTTCGATTTTTCTTATTAATATGACAAACTTATAAAAATATTTAATGAATAAACATGATTATAGGTATTAGCTTTTGATATACTTTAAAGATGTATAATTTGAAACTGAATATATATATATATATAATTCAAATAAATATATTTAACACAGTATTTAAAATTAAATAATATATTCTTTACCAGAAGTACTTTCAATTGTTTCACTGACAATCTTTATCAACTGTTAATACAAATGTACAAAAAATAAAAACTTGCATTACCCATCATTCAATCTATTCAAATTTCCCACAATTCTGTTGTCTTTATATTAGCCGATTGTTTATTCATTAAACCACCTCTATTCCTAGATATCATCATTGCCTCTTTAATTTTACGTTTTTCACTACACCTTTCAATTTGAATAATTTTTATATCTCTATTATTAAATTTAAAACCATAATTACATGTTTTATTATGATCAAATATAATTGATGGAGTATTCATATTTACTGAAGATATATTTTCTTTCTGTACACATTTATATAATGTCTTATGATCATTATATCGTTTTTGTAATGTACATTTGGATTCCCCTATATATTTTATTCCACAACCACATTCCAACATATATATATATATATATATATATATATATATTAAGTTCTGTTATATATTATATATATATATATATATATAATATATAACAGAACTTAATTAATTAATAAACTTTTTAGTGGTTTGTGTAGAATTTCTTTTTTCTCTTCAAATAATATAAATGATATGATAAATAACTCCAAAGCCAAGATTTCTAAGTTCGAATTAAGTTCTGTTATATATATGTTGGAATGTGGTTGTGGAATAAAATATATAGGGGAATCCAAATGTACATTACAAAAATGATATAATGATCATAAGACATTATATAAACGTGTACAGAAAGAAAATATATCTTCAGTAAATATGAATACTCCATCAATTATATTTGATCATAATAAAACATGTAATTATGGTTTTAAATTTAATAATAAAGATATAAAAATTATTAAAATTGAATGGTGTAGTGAAAAATGTAAAATTAAAGAGGCAATGATGATATCTAGGAATAGAGGTGGTTTAATGAATAAACAATCGGCTAATATAAAGACAACAGAATTGTGGGAAATTTGAATAGATTGAATGATGGGTAATGCAAGTTTTTATTTTTTGTACATTTGTATTAACAGTTGATAAAGATTGTCAGTGAAACAATTGAAAGTACTTCTGGTAAAGAATATATTATTTAATTTTGAATACTGTGTTAAATATATTTATTTGAATTATTATTATATGATTTAAAAATACAGACATTTAATGGTTGTAGTTATATATATATATATATATATATATATATATATATATATATATATATATATATATATATATATATATATAATCTTTACCATGTGGTGAGAGTTAAGTATTGTCAGCTCTTAATGAGATATACTTCTATAGTTTCATAGTCATAATATCCAACTCAAAAGCACAATCCAAATCGTAAATTATAAGTATGTTTGATTATTCCAATTACCATATAAGAATAAATTTTAATAAAAAAACTTAAAATACTGTTTCATATTATTACATCAATTTAATTATTACAGAAATAAATTATACTTTTAAGATTGTAATTTGTGGTTTTATTATTTTAATTTGTATAATAAAAATATTATTGTTATTATTTACTATAATGTCCTTGATCTATACATTTATTTAGTTTTCTATTTTATTTTGGTGTTAACACAAGATCAATCAATTATAGGTATTGCATTTGAGTTTGTTACATCTGTTCATTGTATTATTCTTATTTTAATATTCTAATATAAAAGTTTAAAGCATCCATAACTTGAACATGCACCTTGATTACAGACAATAATGTCAAAGTAACTAGATTAATAAGTGGCATTGATCAGGTAGTACATAAAATATCTAGTTTGCATGACACTCATCCTCATCACTATCACATTATAAATGTTTGCAAGTTAGAATATATACGGTCTTGATGTGACATTTCATTTTCATGCCATAGCTGTGGTTTTTATACTATATTTATTTATTCCATTACTATATATATATATATATTTTT
>JAQFVV010012939.1:0-177946 GCA_028023455.1 Epiperipatus broadwayi
ATATATATTGTAACCATATATTTTAGTATAAAATATATTAATTGATGTAACTGGTATAAAAATTTCTCTTTCTTCTTTTGGTGATTTGATTGGCTTGATTTGCACTTTGAACAGATTACTCTCTTATATTATTTTAATAAATTTAAATTTGCTTCGTTCCATATACTAACTCATATCAAAATGTTTAACTTTTTAAAAATTTGACAACACATTAAAATTTGGTAAAATATTATTAAAAATAATATTTTATTTTTATTTGTTTAAAATGATCTTAAATTATTATTTCCATTGAATTAAAAAACCATTTGTTCAATTAAAATTAATTATTAAAAAATAAATACAGTAATTACGTATGCGCCTCAATGTAATAAAAGAAAAGAGCGCGAATTTAGGAGAAGATCGTCTGTTAGTTTGCTTTTGGAGGGAGAGAAAGAAAAGAAAATGGTAAAGGCAAATGGTATAAATTTGATAAGCTTATTTTAAAATAGTTAATAAGTAAACGGATTACCACAAAATTTGCTATAAACATAAAAATAACCTAGTGGTATTTAATTAAGATGAATTGCTAAATTTAAAAGTCTGTTCAAGTCGGCTGGCCAAGTGGATCAAATCACCGGTAACAATTTTCCAATATTACATTTTTAAAATGTCGGAGCTTCCCAGTTTAAAAGAATTAATTGCAAGAGTTTGGTATGTTTTAAAATGTTTATTATTCTACAATTTGGAAAAATTAAATAAGTATTTTAATTACAGAAGTTTTATGAAAATGAAAATTTGCTTTTTAAAAAAGAAGAAGTTTAAATTAAAGTAAAATGTTAAAGTTGTCAACGTAGCTTAATATTTCCGTTTCTAATTCTAATAAAATATAGTATTAATTGATATTTAACTTTACAATGCCAATCATATATTTGCTAGTTAATTTGTTTAACATTTGGATAATAAACCGTCTTCAAAATAGTTAATCAAAGCTATTTTCTAATTTTAACGTCAGTTTGAAATGATTAAATTAATTGCTATAATTAGTATTCCTAGATTTAAGCGTGGATAAATAAATATTAGCATGGATGTGATAAACTTGGAACATTTTAATAGAGAAATGTAGAAATTAATAACTTATGATAAACATTTTCATTTAAATTCTGCGTGTCATGTTTTGAAATTGTTTCATGTTTATGGAGCCACGTAAAATCGTCAATCTAATAGTGATTATAATAACTAATACAAATGGATAAAATTGCATGTATGGAATTTAACTATAATTATAGCTATTGCTTCGTGTATTTGTTGTTCGACACATCGTACATGGATTCCACGGATCATATTTGGAGTTATAAAATGCTATATAATCCAATTTGTGATACACACACCTGCTCTAATTCATGTGTTGAACTATAAAATGCGATACGTTTAATTTATATCATACACACACCTGTTAAATTTTATGTATTTGATGAATAATGCATTACTTTAATTTTATAGTTATATGAACTTGCATGTGAAGTTCATAAGTTATATTTTATTAAGTTTAAATTAATAGGGGTTGAATAAAATATTTATTCAAGAGAATAGCGCTTGCGAAAAAGCTTAAAAAGTACTAAATGAATTCATGAGATGTATCAATCTTTATGAGTTATTTTGTTAGTCTTTCCAGATTTATATTCCTATACTAATATTACTTATATTATATTACACATGTTTTATTTTAAGAAAGATAAGTTAGTACATTAGTTGTCCTGATTAGCGTAACATTTATTATGCAAGAACCCACATTTGCTAAAGTGTTAGTGTATTCTGAATGGTCAGAATAACTGAGGGGGATGATTTTGCACTTTAATGTGAAGTAAATAGTAATGTTGTTTTAGAATGTAAAGGGCATTAATCTGTGCTGGTGGTTAATCCGCAGATTACTTTATTGCCATTTTTGTATTTTACACTCATTCCTGCGCTGGTGGTTAATCCGCGGAATGGTGTACTTGTACTTATTGCTTTATGATGGTGTATAAATCCACAAAACGTTTAGTGTTATTTAATTCCTCCGTGTAGATGAATACATCCACAGGAATATGTTTTACTTCATAGATATAAGTTGGGCAAAGTATTTTAGTTAATCTGCTAAATCATCTTCTTTCATTTGTAAGCATAATTTATAAGTTAGATCATCAACTTGTAGCAGGACATTCTATTCAAGTTACTTCATAATAATTAACTGTTGGTTGATTATTATTTACCGGAGTGTAAGTTTAAATTATCACTTTATTTAATGATTGCATTGTAGCTAAATCCTACAGACATAATATTATTTATTATATTATTATAAGTTTACGGTATGGATTTATTGAATCTGGAAATGACGTTAAATATTTCATGAGTTGATGCTGAATTTAGTATAATTTTCTCAATATTCATTGTATCAAATTGAAATATAAGGTATGATTAGGTTCTTAAAAACTGTACCTATGAGATGTTATTGAAGAAAGTCGATGGAATTATAATTTATTTATTTTATTTGTTTATTTATGTCTTTAATTATAACATTGGAATTAATTACTTATTATTCATAATTTTGTAAATAAAAGTTGATTTATAATTAAACTTACTGTGCCGTTGCTATGTGTCATTCGTAAAATCAGAAATCATAAACCTTGGGTAGAGCATACATTGAAATACATACTATCGTCAACATGATATAAGAGTTTATTGATATTTTTGAGAAATCATTTAGATGCTTTCGTCTTTGGTAATTTATGATGTGTAAGGTACAATAAAATCCCATTTACCTTTTCCATCATTTTGGCTTTGCGTAGTTGATTCTAGTATACAATATAAATTAATTATTAAACTTGTAAACAGATTTACCAAATAATAACATGATTGAATATATTTACTTAACGTTTTTAAATTGTCATTTGTCAATATAATAAGAGTCTCAATGATATAGTAAACTATAAAAAAAAGAACCCAAGTATTTATGTTTATTTATTGCAAAGCTTTACCTAGACTAGCATTTGTATTAGAAATCATATAGATGGTTTAAAATTTCATAATCTTGTGTAATTCCACAAATTATGCCATCTTGTACATGGTCGGCCATTGGGTCTCATACAATAAAAATTGCAAATTAAAGTTTGAAAATAATAACATTACATTTATAATTTGATTAAAGTATTTTATCATAATACTATGGTAGTTCTTCGCGGTACACCCTGGCTGCGATCAAATTAAATCATAAAAGTTTATGTTAGATCATTAGTTTGGTCTGTGGTAAGTTGCCCCAGATGTTGTTTGTGGTCTTTGGTGCATAAAATAGATAGCATGATACGCTTTTGGATACAGCTCTTAATAGCTGACAATGTGCAACAGGAATTGATCAGTGATAGAAGTTACGATTCTTAGTGCATTTGCGTTTCTGTAGTTGGGACCACACAATTTACGGTTACAATTTTGAGTGCCGCAGCGGGTTCGGCACGATGGGTAGTTGAAGGGGCGAGCGGATGGTTACAATAAGAAGTTATAAGTTGATGTTGGAACCTTTAACTTTTCAGTTCACTATTCTATCACCGTAGGATGAGTCATTTCAATAATTTATTTCTATTGTTTTACAACTAACTAGGATATTTTGTTTATTCTGGTATATTACTAACCTATTGTAGCATTACTTTTTCAATGTCTAGTGAGGGAATTTAGTTTTATGTTTTATATTAATGGCAATAAAGCTTTTACGTGTCATCTCGAAGGAAAAATTGCATGTGACTTGTAACTTTATTTTAGAAGTGTCTCAATCTTCATGTAATTTGTAATGAATATTTAATAAATGATGACTTTAAAAATAATTATGTATAACTTAATAATAGTATAACTAATAATATAATTATTCAAGATTTGATCTTTACTCTATGAGCCATCTATAATAAGGTTGAGTAGTAGATGATAATGCATTTTAATCCCGACCCTCCTGGCTGTTTTCTGACTTTTGCCTTTGACAATACAAACTTGGATTTATTGTTAGTGTCAATGGAATAGAGAACTGCTTTAGTTTTATCATGTATTATATAAGTTAAAGAATCAAATTATTCATTATTTTATGTAATTAATACATTACAGAGTCTTGTATTGTCATTGTTCACAATTTAGATTTGGTTATTATATATCTTATATCTTAGTTAAATACTACAATAATAGAGGGTGCTTAAATCCCCATTCATCACATGATCACCATCTCTTATGCTAGCATAAGCCTTCTGGCATCCATTGATTACTCTGGTTGGCACAGGGTGGCGCTACTATATAGAGAGTTTTGCCTGTTTAATTACTCCTATTCATAATATTCTTACAATTATGAGTGTTCACTATTTAGATATGATTGCATGGTTAAAATTTATTTTCAAGTTATGGCTAGGGACAATGCTAAACAAGGTTTGCTATATATATTCCAAACATTACCATATTTTAATTCACTAAGACTGCTTATACTTTATAATGAAGTGTCTTAATAAAATATATCAAAAAAACAACCATTTAATGCAACAGTAATTATTTATATTTTAGAAGAATGTGCCTTGCATGATATTCTTTTGTGTTTGATAATAAAAACTACAATTTCCATAAAAAAAATACAAGGAATAATTCAATAATTATTTATATGTTTTTTAATTTCTTACCGGAAATATCATAAGCAAAATATGGCAATTTGAAATCTTTACTTGCAGTTCTATAATAGAGTATACCTCTTCTTTACAGGCAAAATATTTAGGAAATAATTCTAGGTGGCACTAAATTATATATCATGATTTCAGTGTTCTTTCTTATGCTAGATATATTTATACATAACCAACAACAAATACTCTTTCTGTTATAAACAATATATAAACTGATGCATTTTGTGTTCATCCACAATTTTTATTTTTAAATATAAAAAAACTTGTATATATTATTTATTTCAGTTAAATAAATAAAAGATATCATTACTACCAATTATCAAACAGTGTTTTAACAATTAATTTTTTTGATCATTCTGCTTGAATTTAGATTCAAAATTTGATTTTTTTTTTTTTGTAATTATCAAAAATGCTTTCATTGTTGTACAGTAACAAACAAGTGAAATTGTTAGTTTTTGCTTAAAGTACATTTTATTTATTGTTTTTTATTATTATTTTATATTGATTCACCTAATAATTGTAAGGTTAGTTATGTGATATTAGTTAAATATTGAACTAATAAGTTGAGCACAATAATTTTTTCCAATTGATTTTAAACTGAGTTTACGCAACTGAAAAATTGATTCAGGACTCTTTAGTTAAACCACTAAACGTCACGTGATCACTATCTCATACTAGCACATAATTGTTATTAAACAATTCAAAACAAAGCAAAATTCTTCATATAGTAGTGCCATCTTGTGCTAACAAGAGCAATCAATGGATGCCAGAAGGCTTGTGCATAAAATCCCTATCTGGTGCCTACTCATCCAATATCCCCAGACTAGTTTCTGGCTTGTGGCCTTTATCAGTGAGGAGCCTTGGATCTGAGAGCAAGCACTAGATAGGGATTTTATGCACAAGCCTTCTGTCATCCATTGATTGCTCTTGTTAGCCCAAGATGGCACTACTATATGGAGAGTTTTGCTTTGACTCTTTAGTTCTTGAATCCACCACTTAACCACTATTTTAGGCTACACATTATTTAACTATAGTCAAATTTTTATTTGCTTTTAAATCCATTGGGATATTTTTTTTCATGTAATTGAGAATTATCCAGGTAAGTTCTAGAATTTTTCAGATAGCCAATTCAGTAGTTATCAATAAATTAATATCTCACAATAATCTGCAAGAAAATAAGGATTCTAGGATAATTGGAATTGCTGAGATGAATGCCAATCAATTAACCATTAAAGAAAATGGAAATGATCATTCTATGAGGAGTCTAGTGAAATAAATGTCATATACTTATTAGCACTCAATACATTGTTTTATTCTCTCTCTCTTTTTTTTTTTTACATATAAGTAGAAAATCAGAAAAGAGAATTTTTATTTTTTTTGTTCACCATTGTTAACTTTGCAACATATAATATAGAAATGAAATTCTGGAGAAATCATTTATGTCTTGCTTTTTTTTATTTGCACAATACTCGTGGTATAAATATTGACATAATTAAAACAGGCAAAACTCTCTACACGTATTGCCACTTAGTGCAAGCCAGAGAAATCAATGGATGCCAGAAGACTTGTGCATAAAATCCCCATCTAGTGTGTCTATTCATCCAATATCCCCGCACTAGTTTTTAGCCTGTGGCCTTTGTGAGCCTTGTATCTGAGAGTATTGCACTTAGATCTTAGAATTGAGTGGCAATACCTATAGGGAGTTTTGCCTGTTTTAATAACAGTTACAAGCAAGCATAAGAAATGGTGAATATTTATTGGCTTATTGGCATAATTAACAAGTACTAGAAAACAAACTAATAGGCATGTGATATTCACACAAGTAGTTTGTAATGTAAGTTTCAATTTTTTTTTTTTTAAATTATCATCTGAATAAATTGGTAATATTTTTTTTTTTATGTACACAAATCAAAATTTAAGATCTTTTATTCTTTGGTTTGTAACATTTTTTATATATATCTGCTGATATTTGTGTTTATAATGTTTGTTTACATGTCACACTGCTTAGTTAGCATTTATTTGAATCTATTTTCATTGTTTCTTATTAATTTTATTTTTATTTATGTAAATTTTATATTATTTTACATTGTCTTTTAAATATCCTCTATTTTAATGTTATTTTAATGCAAATGAAATTATGTTATGTTGTTACTGTGTGGTTTTATATATTTAAAATTTGAATTTTTTTTTTAATTCTAGCTTTTTTCATATTGGGAGGAGTAATTATTGGTTACAGATTAGTTCCACCACAGGGAAATGTTTTAATCAAAGTTATAAAATGTATATTTGTAAGTAATAAAATAATAGTTTTTACTTCACCTTTGATTAGTAATTAATTGAGATTGCGCTTTACGCAAAAAAGTGAAGCTTGTCTAACTCTTACAAAGTTATATGGCTTAGCGCTTTCGGAGACCTTGAGTCTCCATAATCGTAGTTAAAAGTAGGCTATGATTATGGAGACTCAAGGTCTCCGAAAGTGCTAAGCCATATAACTTTGTAAGAGTTAGACAAGCTTCACTTTTTTGCGTAAAGCGCAATCTCAATTAATTTGTAAGTAATATTTATTTTTGTGCATGTGTGTGTGTGTGTGTGTATATATATATATATATATATATTTGTATTAATCCTTAAAAAAAAAAAAACATAATCTTGATGGGTGATGTTTACATAATTTGTATCTATTTGCATATTTTAAAATGATTTTTTATTTTTTAAAATAACTTAGAAAGTAGCTTTTGACCTCATTTTCAGGTAATCAATATTGCTGTAATAGTTATAAGCTCTATTAAAAATTTGTTTTAAATGCAGATTTTTTTATTTATTTTTAATACCATGTTGAATGTTATATGTGTAACAATTCATGATTAAATTCTGCAAAACGTCATATAAAACATAAGATCAACAAAAAATAATAAAACTAAACAGAAATATTAAGTATAAATTTAAGCTGCATTTAATGTATTTTAAACTGCAATTAATTAAAAAAAAATAGAGATAGAACTAATTATTTGATTAAAACTACTTGATTCATATTATATATTCATCATTATCAACCATTATCAATCCACTGTAGGATGAAGGTCTCTCCAAGTTTAATCCATCTTCTCCGATCTTTAGATTTTCTTCTCCACAACACCCCTGCACATTTTCTTATTTCATCCATCCATCTCACATGTGCTCTCTTTCTGGGTCTTTTACAATCTCTTGGAATCCAGTTTAAAATTTCAATTGTCCATCTATTATCATATCTTCTAGCAATATGTCCAGCCCAACTCCATTTCAATCTTTTAATTTTTTCAATAAGGTCAGTAACACCTGTTTGTTGTCTTACCCATACATTGCGTTTTCGATCTCTTCTTGTTACTCCCAACATACATCTCTTCATACTCCTTTGAGTGGTCTGAAGTCTCTGTATTGCTCTTCTATTAAGTGTCCAAGTCTCAGATCCATAAGTAAGAACTGGTAAAATACATTTGTTAAAAACCATCCTTTTCAAACACATAGGCATATTTCCTTTTAGTATCAAGTTATTTCTACCAAAAGCACTCCAACCAAGTTTAATTCTATGATTAATTTCCTCCATTATGTTTCCATCTGTATTAATAATCTGACCAAGGTATTTGTAACAGTTAACTTCTTCTAATTCTTCATAATCAATCTTTATTTTCATATTTTGAACAAATCGATTAAACATTACTTTAGTCTTTTTAACATTTATCTTTAGTCCTATTTTTCTACTTATTGTTTAATTTAGATATTTCTTACATATTGAAGCAGAATTATCGTTGATGATGATGATCATGTCTTCATAATTATACATAGATATGTAATGAAAAATAGCCTGAATAATGAAGATATGCTAAATTTATTTTTCCTATGTGTATATCATTAAAAAAATAGTTTTTTTATTATGTGATAATTAATTTGCTTATAATTAAAAATCGGAATAATAGGATATTGTAAGCACTCTAATTTTAAATTTGGAAAACATTTTCCCAAATGTAGATATAAAAAAATATCAAGTAATTAGCATATTTTTTTTAAAGAAAAAAATGTTTGCTATAATTGAAAAGAAAGGCAAAATAACTTTTAAAAAACGTATTGTTTATTCATAAAATTTATTTTACAATTGCTTCTAAATATTTATTTGTCTTCCAAATTATACTAGTATCTACATATGTAAAATAAATAAAATGTCCATTAATTAAAAACAAAATTGTAATTATAATTCAAATAATAAATTTAACGGTTTACAAACAATTCTTAAATCCACAGAAGTACTTTCGAGGCAGGTTTAAGAAATTAACCAAAAGTACTTCTGCGGATTTAAGGATTGTTTGTAATTGTTTGTAAATCGTTAAATTTATTATTTCAATTATAATTAGTATCTACATATATATATATCAACTATGAAAAACTCCAGTAAGTAAATTTTATACTAAACTTATCTTGAAACTGTCAAATAATTGAACTGAGTTGTAAAAAGTGCAGGAAAGTAGATTTTTAGAAATCTAGATCATGTGATTTGCTTCGCATTGTTTACATTTAGAATAAAGTTATAGCATTAATTTTTACTTCAGTCTCTATATTTTTATTGGTGTATAGTGAAAATTGGCACTTTCCTTCTTATTATATATATTTTAACTATCCGTTGATCATCATCATCAACCATTATCAATCCACTGCAGGATGAAGGTTTTTCCAAGTTCAATCCATCTTCTCCAATCTTTAACCTCTTTTCTCTACCCCTGGACCCTTTATTATTTCATCCATTCATCTCACATGTGGTCTCTTTCTAGGTCTTTTACAATCTTTTGGAATCCAGTTTAAGATTTCAGTTGTTCATCTATTATCATCTCTTCTAGCAATATATCCAGCCTAACTCCACTTCAGTCTTTTAATTCTTTCAGTGATGTTAGTAACACCTGTTTATTCTCTTACCCATGTATTGCATTTTTGATTTCTTCTTACTCCTAACATGGATCTCTCCATACTTCTTTGAGTGATCTGAAATCTCTTCTATTAAATGTCCAAATCTCAGATCCATAAGTAAGACCTGGTAAAACACATTTATTAAAAATCTTTCTTTTCAAACACATAGGCATATTTCCTTTTAATATTAAGTTATTTCTACCAAAAGCATTCCAACCAAGTTTAATTCTATGATTAATTTCATCCATTGTGTTTCCATCTGTAGGAAGAATTTTGACCAAGGTATTTGTAATTGTTAACTTCTTCTAACTCATCATAATTAATCTTTATTGAGAAAATCCATTGAATATTACTTTAGTCTTTCTTACTTTCATCTGATAACACTTGCAACATTTCTTGAAGCTCTGAAGCATTATTTTCAAAAACAACTACATCATCTATAAAATCTAAATGACTTAAATAATTTCCATTTACTTCTTTAGCTTATCATTTTATTCCTCAAAATACTTCTTGCAGCATTGATATAAAAAGTTTTGGAGATATGGAGTCACCCTGTCTTACACCCTTCTCATTGTTAACCTTTCTAATATCATTATGTAATCTAATTGTTGCTGTTGCATTTTTATAAATATTCTTCAGAATATGACATTATCCTGGGTTTATAGCTTGATGATTCAATGCTTTAATCACTGAAGAAATGCTTATAGAATCAAATGCCCTTTCCTAATTTACAAATCCAAACCATAATGGCAACTCATATTCATTGGTCCTTTTTATAACTTCTCTCAATACTTGGATCTATTTTACTAAAACCACTTTTATATCCAGATTGTTCTTTTGGTTGGTTGAAATCCAATGTTTTCTGTAGATAAGTTGTAATTATCTTGGTAAAATTTTAGATAAAATTGATAAAAGACTAATAGGCCTGTAATTTCTAATATCTTCTTTATTATCTTTTTAAAATATTAATATCACATTTTTCGAATCATCTGGTATGTTTTTATCATTTAGACATTTAGTATATAACTTTGCCAAAATTTTTTTTATTTCTTCACCTGCTTCTTTTAATACACCGATTATAATTCCATCATTACCTGGAGTGTTTCCCTTCTTCATAAATTTAATTGCATGTCTCACTTCTTCATTTAAAATCCTGGGTTGTTCAGAAGATATAATAGATGTAGGAGGTACTTGTTCTTTATTACTATATAATTCTTCATAGAACTTTTCTACCCATTTTGTGATGTCATCTCTCTTTTTAGTAATAGTTCCGTCTTTTTTTCTTATTGCAGATGTAGGTTTCCTATCAATACCAAAATGTTGTTTTACACTCTTGAGACTTTTATTCTTTTCTACAACTTTTCTTGCTAGTTCACAATTATACTTTCTTATATCATTATCAACTCTTTTTCTCACCATTTTATAAAATTCGAAATATTCAATCTTTCTTAATGCATCATTTTTTTATATCTTCATACTCCTTCTTTTCTTCATGAATTCTCTAGTCTCGGTAGAAATTTTATTAGTCAATTGCTGCTTTTTTCTACCAGTTATCTTCACATATATATTTATATCCACATATGTCACCAATAAATATATATACAACTTAGTCATAAAATGTTATGAAAAATAAAAAAAATGAAATGTCATTTTTTTTATTTTGAAGCTATTGATCAAATTTTTTTTTAATAGCATGCTGTTGGTAAGAAATGTTCGTCAAGAGGGAAATCAAAAGAACATTGGCTTGATTATGCTGATGATCAGTATGAAGTAAGTTTATTTTTGTTATTTTAGATGAATTAAAAATAGATTTGTGTAAGTAAAGAAAAAGAATTGTTTTGAATTCAATCCGAGCATAACTGATTGTGTTATTACATTTAAATAAAAATCTAGTCCATGGGATAAACCAGGTTTTTTATTTCATTTTTATCAGAACTATCTGAAATCAAGGGTAATTCATTACTCTTTTAGATCATATAATCAAATATGCTTAGAATAACAAGCTTATTTGAAACAAAATGTAATTACTAGGCGATATTGATGCTATATTTAATTTTAAAAATAGTTTAATTTTATTTTGAGGAAATAAATAAAATCTATTTGCATTTTCCAAGAAAATGTCTAAGATAACTTAGACTCTCTCTTATATGATCACCATAATCTCCTTCCTCAAATTATTCAATATTGACAATCATGTGAATATTGCATCTTTTTACAGGGCAGCTGAATTGTCATATGTTGATTTCAATTTTATATTTAATATACAATTTTATACACATGAAAAATTATACATGCTTTTTATGCAATAAAAATTTTATTTAATTTTTTATGCAGTACTGATTGGTTAACTTTAAAAGATTTCATTTCAGTTCTGCCACCTATTGTAAGCTTGAATAATCCATAAATGCTAGAAACTTGTCTGTGGATATGGATTGGACAGCACATTGCCATCTAGCATTTATTAATTATTCAAATTTACAGTAAGAGAGAGAATTGGAATAGTTTAAATATAAATTTTCTGTTAAAAGACAGTGCAAGTTGGATCATGTGATTTTTTATTAAGATATAGAAAAATGTGTGATGTCATTAACAATAATATAATGCTTAAAACTTTGGAAGTCATCTTCTAAAAATGTCAATTAACAAGTATTATTATTTTTTTTTAATGCAGTGATGAATAATTATCATCCCATTAGAAAAATCTAAGACTGTCAAGAAATAAAGATTAAGCCTAGGCAGCATGTCTTTAACTGACATGCAGATTAAATGTGAAAGCAATAGGGTTGTTACATTGTTATATCCCCTTAGTTCATTTTGGTAGATAATAAGATGTGTTAGGCATGCAGAACCATTAATATTCATTAACAGAAATGATGCTTTTCAAAGCAATAAAAATAAAGAATACAGCACTGAGAAGAAAATATTGAATAAAGTGTATTTTTCTTGAAATGAAAAGCATCTTGTTGGGAATAATTAGTGTGATAGACTTAAAAACATGAGAAGAGATTCAAAAATAATGAGTAAATGATAATAAAATGAAAAATAAATCTTTAAATATCCCATTGAAAGGCAAGATCTCTTCAGCAGTCCTAAAAGAGAATTGGGAAGAAGGTAGTATTGGCTTGGTTTAAACTGTTCAAAAATTATTCCAAGTTTATTTAAGCCAAGTTTGAACCTAGGTAAAAAGCATGGCAGGTGAATGTGATACTATTGCCTCGTGCAGTCCTTCATAGAAATACTTTGTATAATTAGCATCAGAAATAATGAAACATTTTAGTTAAAAAGATATATATTTCGTAACTAAGAAAGTTTGTTTTAATTTGTCTGAAATTTCAAATTGTGATGCATGAAGTGAAAGGTAGTGTATTAACTGTTTCTCTATTAATGGAACTATTTTTGTATTCTGCATTTTCTCCATCACATGCTTATATCTAGTTGGGCATTAATTTATTATGATAAATATGATATGATATCAATTTTTTTTTCTTTACAACATTGATTATGCCATTAAACTTATAGTAATGTTTCATTGTTGAATCAAGTTTTATTCACATGCCACATCAGTTGGTCTACTGAATATGAAATTTTATGAAAAACTGCCAATTATTCATACACTTTGAATAATAGGTTTTTAAATAGTAGAATACTGTCATCAGTCTTATTTTTGAATAAGAACAGATTTAAGAACTTTCTCATTTGTTACCATTATTTGAGTTGATTGTTGTAATTTTGCAAAATTACTTTTATACGAGAATTGTATTTTGATGAAATTTTTACAGTGTTGTAATTAAGCATATGTAGTAATTTGAAAACTTTTTATCTATTATATTTATCATAAGTATACTTATTCCAGTGAGTAGAGGCTTAAATATATTTAAAGAAATCAATAATGTTTGATAAAAAGAGATTTGTAGGGATTATAATAACATCATTAATAATGATAAATTATATGCATATTTATGATGTCTATCTGAAGGCAGTTTGGAATAACTCAGTAATAGAATGCCAATGAGAAGCAAAATGCCTGATCATTATTGATGGTAGTTTATCATTGTTTACTTCGTTTTGTAAACATTATTTATTTTAACATTTTATTACTATGGAGCATAATATGCATCATTATATTTTAGTTTTCAGTAATAATTTAATGGAGCATTAGTTTGCTTAGGGTAAATTAGGCTTCTATAGTTGGAAAGAAATGATATGACAATATCAAAATGATGGATATTGTGATCATCAACTAATTTTTACTCTATGATGTCTACATTTTCAAAGTGATGTCTTCATTAAAAATGTTGTATAAATGATTATAGATTAGTTGTGAACCTTTTATGGATCATGTAAACTGTAGATTTAATTTACTTAATTTAAATATTTGTTTTTACATATGTTCAGTTTTATACAATAACCAGTTCCTTTTTTCCTTTTTATATTTTGATAAATAATTAGTCTTTATAATTTAAAACTAATCGCCAGTCAGAGTTTGAATGTCACTGATTTCCATGTAATAGGCATAATAAAATTGTATAGAAATAAATCTTTGACTCATTCATGCAAAAATGTATACACATTTGTATATTTGTGTGACATGTTCATGTTCTAAACAGAAATTTGAAATGAAAGTGCAACTTGTTCATAAGATGCTGAGAAGACTTTACAGTTGTTTTCGACCAACTTCTTGAAAGGCACATGCTAATGGAATTGAAGAGATCAGTTTTTGTAATTGTAGAAGTCTTAGTCATTTAGTTTAAATATAGATAGAATATGCATAAATATGTCTTCCTTCATTGTGTCTGCCCCTAGAGATTTTATTTGTGGAATTTTTGAAAGGAATAGTGATTATTCCAACATATTTTACATTTTGAATGAAATGAGAATGTAGACTAAAGACCATGCTCAGATGGGGGAGAAAAAAACTGGTCTACTGTATTGTTACAAGCAGGATGGCATGTAGCAGTAACTTTAAAAAAAATCTATAAAATCTTGAATTTTGTCTTCTTTCTATACAGTTTTCATACTGGTAATACATTTTAATCACAATAGACAAATCATATAAATCTTATACTTTTAATTTTTTTTTTTTGAATGTCTAATTATTCTCAAACATAATAAAGGAATCTCTGAAGATTGAATAAAGGAATCTCTGAAGATTCCAGCCAGAAGATAAATTTTCTTATGGTTTATTAAATCCTTCAATTCTTCTATTGTATGCATAAAATAAATAATCATAATTATGTTGTTGTGTTTTGTAATAACTACGTAAGTTGGAGAATGTCAAACCTCATTTTGAATATGTAAACCCAGCTATCATTATTTTCTTTCTTTTACCTTATATTCTCCTATATACATTGATAAAATTATAAATAATTAAACAATTCTTTTTTTTTATCACTGTAGCAATGCTTGTTTTATTTAACTTAATTAGTCTGACAGTTTTGACTGATCAATGGCCTTTTTCAGAGCTAAACTATATTTAAATACATTGAATACATTGGAAAATATTCAGTTTGGTTAAATTAATTAGAAATAAATTTAGCATGTATGGGATCTAATAAATTCCTATAGATAAAAATATCTTTAATTAAACTGATTTAGAAATTAATTTAGCTTGTATAAGAAATATATTTCTATAGATAAAATTATCTTTAATTGAGTTAATTTTAGAAATAAATTCAGCTTAAGTAAAAAAACAAATTCCTAGAGATAAAAAGAAAAAAAAAAATCAATTAAATTTATTAGGAAATAAATATCATCTGTACAAGTTTAAGTGATTTTCTTGTAGATAAAAATATAATGAGTCTATTGTATTAATGGAAGAAAAGGAAAACTTGATAACAGAGTTTAATTGGTGCAGGCAGAAACTAATTAAATACCTCCCACATAGATTTCACAGTAAAAGTAGTTACTCCAGAAAAATAAAGGAAAAAGAGAAAAGAAAACACAAAAGAAAAAGATATATAAAAACTAGAGAGAAACGAATAGTTTGTTCTCATTTTGTTTGTGGACTACACTTCTCGTTGCACTCCTGAAGCAATGGAAGATCATCAGTGGATTTCATTCCCAGGATCTGCTCCTGTTGATGAACAAGCCAACTAGGGACTAAGCAAATTGCCTCAATCTTATTAATATTTTGTAAATGCCTCAAAGGCTTGACCAGGGTTTAAGAGCAAGACTTTAATAGAGGTAAAATACACCTTTCCAAATTGTTGAACTTTATAGAGCTGCTTAAGCAAGGATTTTGTCTTAAGTAATTGGTGAAAATGATAATATATATATTAACTGCCTTAATCTAGATTGCCTTATTGAATTTTTTAAAAAACTGACCTGAGACACAATTTTCACAATAACTTCAGTTTTAATAATGTTAGAGCAAAAAAAAATTAGATTGATGGAAACTAGAAAAACTAAGGAAAACAATAAGGTTAAGACAAATAGTGATTACCATTTAAAAAATAAGGAAAAAAAGAGATTTCAACATCCGACATAATTATTACTTTATTGTTTGTTCATAATTTCCAATTCATCATTAACTAAATTTAAATTACATCTTAAGTGATACTTTCTTTGTATTCCTCACAAAATTATCTTTCAAATCATATATAATATGTCTTACCTGAGATAATCCATAGCTTCAGAATCTCCAAAAATATTCGCATAAGAATTCTTCATTTTTATCTTGTATCCCACAAATTACCAAAACTCAAAGGCATCTATAAGAAAAAGATTCATCCTAATAAAAGATACAAAACAAATCATTTCCAGAAGATAGATATGCATTTCTTATCATAGCAATTGGCTTCTTATCTATCTAAAACTAGAAATTGTAGGCTACTATCTGTATCACAGATAAAATTAGTTTCATCTTTTCATCTTATATTTTTTGTGTACATCAGTGATGTTTATATTCTTTATGCACACCAGTGATGTTTATATTCTTTATGCATACCAGTGATTCTATCTTGTTATATTTATTGTATCACATATATATAATTTATTTGCATATAGTCCATTTGTTAGCTATAGACTTGAAAATAATGTGATGAAAGATATGGCATAACTAGTGTCTCCACTGATGAGTATCAAGGCATAGGCAAGAATCAGAATTTGATTCTTTGCCTGCATATGCAATCTTACTGTACATTTGATTATTAGTTATGTAAATCATTATTTACAAACACACCATATAAATATAATAATAAATTATTAAACCTTTTGAGAATCATTATTTTTATAAGTTTATTTTTATAAAATAAGTGGATTAGAACTCACAAAATTACTGTACATATGAATTCATATGAGCATAAATAAATATAGAATTTATATAGACACACACCACTACAAATGTAAATTAATAAAAATTAAATCATTTTTTCAAATAATTAAAAAAAAAATTAAAATTGTATACTTACGAGCTCGATATTCTGCAATTACATTTAGACTCCATGGAAGGCCTTGTTCAGTGTATTTTTAATCCATTTTGTGAAACTCATGACGCCGATAAAAGTTTTCTGTCTTTATTGCTTTGTAGAAATTAGAAAATTGATCAAAAAACAAATTAAATGCGCCTGTTACGAAAAAATTAATAAAAAATCCAAATTTCATCGGATTTTTTTGTTAAAGACATCTTTAGAAAATTACGTTAAAGATGTATCAAATGCCCATATTTCTGTTGACATCATGCTTATAGTTTTTACGTCATTAAAAAAAGAAAATATTTTGACCAATTAAATAAAACGTACTGGACACCCACTTAATAATCCAAAGCAGTTAACCACTATCATCTTTGTATAAAGCACATTTATGCCAATGTTAATGTATAGTTTATATCTTGTTTTTCATGTATATTAATTACTACGTTGTACAAAATTAAATTATCTTAAAACTAAGTTGTTCAATTTGTTTGTGTGTTTTAATTAGGGTTAGCTATTACTGTTGGCTAGTTGCCCAGCAGTATGAGTCGGGACATAGCAAATCATTGGCGCAGTTATATGAGTCGGAACATAGCAACATAAAATAGTTTGTCATATAACAAACAAACATTATATCTCATTATTGCTTTTTACATCCTATTATTTTAAAGATGAGTTAGTTTATAATGGGATATAATGTTTTGTTGTATGGTTTATAAAACTATTTTATATATTCATGTATTTATATATAGTTTTGTTCTGAAGAAGATTGCCAGTCAGTTGAAATTGTCAGTCTGCTTAAGTTAAATAAAACAAGCATTATTACACTAATGAAGAAAAGTGGATTTGTTCAATTCAATCATGACTTATTCTGAGTCTAGAGCTGACTTCAGAAATATTATATTAGTAAATATTTCCAATAAATATTAAAAGAATTGTTGTATTATAAAAAAAAATTAAACAACCATTACATATTGTATTAACTTAGTCCATTTTTATTAAAATTTTAGAATATTTGCTGTGATGTAAATTCAATTAGGTTCAAAAATTTGAATTATTTATTTATTTTTTTACATTATTTTATTTTATGTTTCTGAAAATCCATCTTCTCAGTTTATTTTTTCTCTATGTTTTTTTTTAATTTTATTTGTTTGTTTGTTTTATTCCATTGTAAATTTTGAGTTGTGATTGAAATGAAGATTTTTAGTTTAATACATTTTTTTTTAATACACACTTGCAGCGAACTCTTATTCAAGATATTAAGTTGGCATTAGGTGTTTTGTGGATGTTTCTACCATTACCAGTGTTTTGGGCTCTTTTTGACCAACAGGTTAGAAAATATTAAATTTGTTTTATTGATTATATTAATTATTAATTATATTCAATAAATATTAAGCTACAGCTAACTTGTGAGGAGGTTTTATTTTCAATAGCTCAGATCATTGATATGTCTAAATTAAGTGCAATACTTATTTGAGATATAATTAATAATTGATAAAAATATTAGTGAGTAAATATAACTTTCATTATATTACATGTGACTTTATTTTTAATTTATGCATAAACTGTAATGGATTTCAGTGTATTTAATTGCAAATACAAGCAGCACTACTATTAGGCTGACTAAGCATTTATCCAGGACACAAATCTCAGTGAATAATGCAATATTTAACTTTATAGGGAACTGTTTGTGCAAATTAATTGTTTTTATAGAAAATAATCTCTTATGTGCTTTTTTTTTTTTTTTACAAAACATCTGTTCTTAAAAATCAGTTTGGCAATTTGGGGGGGCACACAGGTGACATAAAATAATAGATCAACCCTCGCATTGTATATTAGCCTTTTCAAATGTGCTCAAAATTGAAATACCTCCTAAGCATATTAGAATTGCTGCCTAAGTTTCACGTATAATACCCTATTACTACTTATTAAGTTAACAAATTCATCTTGTTTAACTATTATTAATATGCTGCAAGATCTAAGGTCTCTCTAAGTTTAATCCAGTTTCTGTAATCTGAAGCCTTTTCTCCACAATAAATCAGCAAGCTTGCTAATTTCATCATCTATCTCACATGCAACTTTTTTTTTAGATCTTTTACTGTCTCTTGGGGTCCAATGTAAAAACTTTATCTGTTCTTCCATTATCATCTCTTATAGCAATATGTCAGCCCAGCTTCATTACAGATTTTTAATTCTTTCAATAATGCCATGTGAGACCTGTTTGTTCTCTCACCTATGTATTTCATTTTTGATCTCTTCTTGTTGCTCCTAACATACATTTCTCCATACTTTGTTGAATCGTTTGAAGTCTCTGTATTACTCTTCTGTTAAGTGTCCAAGTCTCAGATGTACAAGAAAGAATTGGTAAAACATATCTATTAAAAACTTTTCAAGCATATAGGCATATTTCCTTTTAATATTGTTATTTCTACTAAAAGCAATTTATCCAATTTTAATTCTATGATTAATTTAATCCACTATGTTCAATCTGTATTAATAATCTGATCAAGATATTTGTAGTTGTTAATTTTTTCTATTCATGATTATCAATTTTTCTTTTGAGAACATCAACTGAATATTACATAAGTCTTTTTTAGCATTTATTTTTAGTCCTATTTTCTTGGTTTTATCTGATAACTCTTGTAGCATTTCCTGAAGCAGTGAAGGATTATTTGTAAAAACAAGTACATCATCTGAAAAATCTAGATGATTTAAATAATATCTATTTTCTTTTACTTTTTTAACTTGACGTACTAATCCACAAAACACTTCTTGTAAAGGTGTTGGAAAAAGTTTAGAGATAAGGACACTTTTCTCAGTGTCAATCTTCTTAATGTCACCATGAAAACTTAATCACTGTTGTTACATTTTGATAAATGTTTTATCAGAATATGACGATGTCTTGGGTCTATATTTTGATGATTCAGGGCTTTAATCGCTATAGAAATGTTTATAGAATTAAATACCTTTTCATAATCTACAAATCCAAAGCATAATGGCAACTCATATTCATTGGGTTAACTTCTCTCAATACTCATATGTGATCCATTGTGCCAAAACTACTTTTAAATCCAGTTTGTTCAGTTAGTTTGAATTAAGTTTGCCATAGACGAGTTACAGTTATCTTCATAAAGATTTTCTGTAGAACCGATAGAAGATTGATAGGCCCATAATATCTAATACTTATTTATCACCTGTTTGAGCAATATTATGGGATTCTTACAATTATTTGATATATCTTTATCATTTAGATATTAACTATGTAACTTTGCCAACAATTTTTCTACTCTTCATCTGCTTCTTTTAAAATGTTATAATTCCATCACTTCCTGGAGCTTTTTTTTCTTCATAGATTTAATTGCATGTCTCACTTCTTCATTTAAAATACGGACAATTCAGAAAATGCAATAACTGTAGGGGGTACTTTGTTTTCTTATTCTTTATTATTATATAATTCTGTATAAAACTCGTTTATATATTTTAAGATGCCATCTCTCTTTTTACTAATAGTTTCATATTTTCTTATTGTGCAAACAACTTCTCTTTTACCAAGATGTTATATTACACTTTTTGAGACTTAATTTTTTCTATAAATTTTTTGCCAGTCTTAATTATATTTTCTTATTATCAGTTCTTTTCCATACCATTTTACATAATTCTAGATATTCAATTTTTGTTAATTAGACATTTTTTAAAATTTCATACTGGGCTTCTTTTCTTCATACATTGTCTTGTCTCAGTATGAAATTTATTGGAAAAGTACCACTTTTTTGTAAAAAATACATTTTTTTACAATTTTTAATAGAGTGCCAAATATCTTCTTATTGATTGCAGTCAAGTCTGAACTATTTTCAAAGGCTACTAATATTTTAAAATGATTTACAATTTCTAATTTATTTCATTGTAGTGTTTCTGAAGATTGGGAATATCAATTCTTAATATTGCCTTTCTTAATAGTTTTCATTTCTAGTTTTGCATCAGCATTTATCTTACTTCTCACAACTCAATTATTACTTCCCAATAATGGAATATGAATGACTAATTGTTATTAATTATTTACATATAATAATATTTCAATATATATGAAATAGAATCTGTGCATATCATTAGCTGAAAACTCAAATATAAAATATCTATCATATGCCACATTATATTTTCTTCAGTAGCGCTACTATGTAAACAATCTCTTGCTTGTATGTCACAAAGTTGTTACATAAATTGAGATCCCTTTAAACAAGAAATGAGAAATTAAATCAGAAATAATCTTAAATTGCTACATTAGCAAACATGTTTAATTTACGTACACAAAGAAAAACTAATACAATAGTCATTTTAACTTTGAAATCTCCTAAACACAAATATATAAGAATTAGAATCAGTGCATATTGCTAGCTGAAAATTTAAATATAAAACCACTGCATTTAATTTAAGCAGCGCTAACTTGTAAATAAAGTCTGAATATAGCAGCACAAGCAAAAAGTAATCGGTAATCACTTCTATGTCGCAAAGTTGTTATATAAACTGAAAATTCAGATCTATTTAAACAAGGAGCATGGAATTAAATCAGCATTTTCTTAAATTGCTACATAAACAAACGTTTAAATTACTTATACAAAGAAAATGTAATACAATAGTCATTTTAATTTTGAAATCTTAAACACAAATATATAAGAAATAGAATCAGTGCACTTTGTTAGCTGACTATCTATTATATCCTACTGCTACATTTTTTTCAACAGCACTATCTTATAAACAAAGTATGAATAAGGTTTCTATGCCACAAAGTTGTTATATAAATTAAAATTCAGGTCTATTTAAACAAGGAACATCAAAGTTAAAATGATTTTTGTATTAGTTTTTCTTTATGTACATAAATTAAACATAAGAATATTAAACTCTCCATACAATAGTGCCACCAAGTGCAAGCCTTCATAATTAATGCCCATTGATTACGAAGGCTTGCACTTGATGGGACTACTGTATGTAGAATTTAGTACTCTTATTTAACAGCATGTGTAAGCATATGGAATGGTGATCACGTAATAAATTAAACATGTTTTTGTTAATATAGCAATGTAAAATCATTGCTGATTAAATTTCACACTCTTTGTTTAAATAAGTCTGAATTTCAATTTAAATAACAACTTTGTGGTATACAAGCAAGAGATTATCTTTTGCTTGTGCTGTTATATTCAGACTTTGTTTAGAAGGTAGACCTGTGAAGCAAATGTGTGTTGAGGTGGAATAAGATATTTTGAATATATACATATGACATGGTACATGCATGTAGAGGATATATAAATAAACAATAAGAGAATTAAAATCATTCTGTGTGTTTTGAAAATATGACTCTTAATATAACATACTATACATTAAATTTAAATCTGTATTGTAACATTAAGCACATACTGTGCAGGACAGAAACAATTATAATCTCGTTTGCAATCTTATACTGTAAAAATGGTAAATATTATCTGCTAAGTTAAAAAAATGTAATACATAAAAAATACCATTATATGTAAATAAACAATAGGTAGATACTCTAAATTACTATTAATATCTGATTGATTATTATGTGACTGACAGTTACTTTAAATTATGCTAAATCTGTCTATTGTTTATTTCTATATATTGCAGCTGCATTTAATATTTGTTATATATATATATGTTGATACGAATATTTTCACGGGTTGCATATATAAAAGACATATTTTGCGAGTTCATCCGTGTTAAAATATTTTAAATATAGATATACTGACGTTTCGACTTGGTAATACAAGTCATCCACTGAGTAATAAAAAGTAGAAAGACGGTTGATTGGTGGAACTTTGATGTTTTTTCAAATCAGTGATTGTAGTGCCTTTACAACCGTCTTTCTACTTTTTATTACTCAGTGGATGACTTGTGTTACCAAGTCGAAACATCATTATATCTATATTTAAAATATTTTAACATGGATGAACCCGCAAAATATGTCTTTTATATATATAACAATTGATTTAAAAATCTGATACTGTTAGTAATACTGTATTATTATAAATTTAACAAATATAAAAGGAATCAACAAATCTATAACAATGTTTTTAGCAACAAGCTACTCTTAACAATGTGATATTTGTAATAATTTTTTATTATTTAAAATTGTTAAAAAGACCATACTTTTTGCTTGAATCACTACTACAGTATTTGTTGATTTATGATTTTTAAATCAATTACATTACTTATATTCATAGCGGTTTAGAAACATTACATTAGAGATTCAAATAACATGTTCTAGATATCAATCTTATCTTTATGGATATACCATAACTTATATGTATATAAAATTAGAAAGTTTCAAGATTAAAAACTTCAAAATTTTGAAATATCAAAATATTAATATTTTAAAACTTTTTTATTTTATTTTGCATATTCCTTTTTAATTTTTTTATATGTATAAAAACTTCCCCTTCAGACACAATCAGTACATGTAAAAATATAGCATCTTAAATATTGATGTGTGAAATTGTATATCTGAAGATTAAACTTTTTATTTGTGTTTTGAAACTTGAAAAAAATACAGAGGGCAACAGTTAGTTCCAATTATTTAATTTTAATTTGACTTGATGTTTTATTTGTATAATTTGTTTATACTGTCTTGTAAGAAAAAAATGTTTTAATTTGAGCATGTACTTACATATATACGAATATGCGAGCTGTTTTTAACTTAGGTAATTAATGCATTTTATAAGATTTTATTATGTAATTCACTTGTGCACAAATTAAAACCTTTAATTTTGTAATATATTAAAATGCATTTCTTTTTTTTTAAGCATCAGATTCTTGAAGGTTTTTACATTGAAAATATTTTTATAAAACTTATGTTATTTGAAACATATATCTATTTAGAATCTAAAATAATTGATGTCGTAATAATAACAATTTTATCACTAATACAGTTTATTCCGTAGGTAATGATTGAAAGATATTTTACTCATATTTTGTATCATTAAGTTGAATTATTATTGAATTTTGAATGATATGATAAAGAAGTAAAGTTAGTTTGATACTATTGAATGATATTTTTCCCTTTCTTTTTCATATCATTAAATTGAACTATTAATTTCTGAATGGTCGATATATTGGGAATTTTTAAAGCAATTTCTGTAAACTTTGTATATGTCAAATAATTTTATGCTTGCATAAGCAGGTAACCCCTGAATACATATATAAAATATTTTATGATTTTTAATTTTATTTATTATTGTTTCTTTAGGGCTCTCGATGGACATTGCAGGCTGTTAGAATGAATGGACAGGTTTGTATACTTTTAATTTATTAGGATACAATAATTCATGTAAAAATAGAATTACATAGTATTTTGTTCTTATTCCTTTAATGTTTTATATCTATAAGTAAATAATGAAGTGACTTTATTGCTCAGGAATTCATAAGAAGTTTGAGGCCGGAAGTACCAGAACTGAAATAGGTTCTGAAGATTTTAGATTCAAAGGCTCTCATTTTATTACTGTCTTAAATCATGCAAGGCTTTTACATCTGTACTAGAATAACATAACCCTAGTAAAAACGAAATTTTGTATTAAACTCCGCAATATCGCTCTGATAAAGAGATAAATGTTGTAACTGTGCAAATTTTACTGACAAGATTTATTTTTAAAAATTTGCTTTGAAAAATTTTCGCCATTGTTTTAATTTTTTGAATAATTTTATTGAAATCAAAAACAAGAAATATAAAACATATTATTCCAAATTAGTGATGGGAATAAGATGAGAAGTATCAACAATTAGCAGTGTAGATGTATATACATTTCAAAGACAAATTTAAATTAATTAGTGACAAAAAAGGAAAGAAATTATTGCATGAGCATTTAAAATGGTAAAAGTTACAAACAAATTCACTTAAAAATAATATGAAATATTGTTTGCACAATACATTATACTATTATTGCAAGATACAGAATATTGTATAACATGTTAAACTACTTAGCAGTGAAAAATGCATAAAAAGTTTTTTCTTTTTTTGGCAAATAAATAGGTATGGTTAAACAGTTTTTAAATAGCCCACTTCCAAACAAAGATCTCTCCAACAATTCCTATAGATAAATAGTGATGCAAATGGCATTATTTATCAGACTTGCTAATTACCAAGTGATAAGAGGTTGGGCAGTTTCCATCTTTGTTTTGCATTTTAACTGAGAATGACCAATCACCTACTTACTGATTAATATTGGATGGTTTCATTTGCGTACTTCTGGCTACCTAGAATAAAATTCCTATGCCTGATTGGAATCTGGAAACATTTTCAAGGTTATCTGGCTCAAATCATGATCATAGCGCAATATTACAACAATCTTTTTTTTTTACCAAGAATTATTTGTTTTATTTGAAGTTTTCTTAAAATAATAAAGTCAAAGTACTATTAAAAAATTGAATGTTAAAATACATTTAGATATAGGTAAGGGATGAGTTAAAGAATAATTTTAATAATATATATATATAATTTTTTTGGTTGAGCACAGTTTTGGTTGTTATATGTAACTTAAAATAAAAACACTGGGCATCCATACATTAATTAATCCCTAGTTTTAAAAACAGTGATTAAATTAATTAATTTATGGATACTCCACCTTTTATTTCTAGTTATATATAGCAACCAAAATTGTGATTGAAAAACAAAATTATTTTTTAATTTACTTTAATATTATTTTTTAGTGTTCAGATATTTTTTAAGTGATTTTTTGTAACTATTCATAAATTTTAAAACTGGGAGAAGCAAATTTTAATTCGACAATCAAGGGAAATTAAGATTTGATTCTTCATTTTTTTTTCTATTTTAATTAACTGTAAAAACTTTTCAGTGAATTAGTCATGAAATTCAACGAAAGCATATTTTGAAAAAATATATTACTATCTATTACATATCACTGAAAATTTAATGAATCAACACACTTTGAAATTTAGTCTGGTAACACTGTTAGATTGGACAAATGGCTAGACAAGTCTGAAATATTGCATTGTCATCGATACATGTGTAAAAAATTTGTAGAAAATCTGTTCATTAGAAGTAAGTTAAACATTGCTTAAGAGATTTTAGCCAAATAAATAAACAAACAGAATTTCTAAATTAAATAAAAGTGTTTATAATAATGATGTGTTTAGACTGTATAAATGAAAAATAATTCTCCAAGATTAACCCTTTTTGTCAGACACTGCATAGAAATTATTAAAATTAGAAAATTTATAAGAAACATATATTTTTAGCTAATAAAATAATTTTTAAAAAGATAATTCTTAATATACATTAGTTTTTCAACATAATAGAATTTGCAAGATTTTACACAACAAGATTAAAGGATTATGTATGATATAAGTAGATTTGCTTGTGATTCATGGTTTACTTTGTATAATCATTGCAAAATGTCTCCTAACTTTTTGTCTTTTTGGCATCTGCTCCTTTTTTTTTTGGGATTAAGATGGTTGTCATATCTGACTTTGTCTTCAGAAGTGGATTAAATAATGTGTAAACATGTGGATAGCCAATATATAAACATAGCCAAAGGGTAAAACAAGTATGGCCAATGGGTAAATATGTGTCTAAAATCTTACCATTGGTTAGTACAGGCCAATAGGCAATGATGCTCTCTGAATCCAGTTGCTGCCAGTAAGATAAGCCTTGGCAATAAATAGTCAGCCTTTTTGGAGGTAAGCCAGAATGAGAGAGAGAGATAACGTCTGTCTAATCTGAATGACTGAACATGCTCTCAATTAAAACCACTTTCAACTACAAAGCTGTTTCTACTATAGTCATTACTGATATGTCTATGCAGTGAAGCTAGTCCATGATAGGATTGGAAGCTGCTATGACTATGGCCGACTTGAGGCAAGCTGTCCAGTATAGCCGGAAGAGTCTTGACTAGAACTCACTAGGTAAGCTAAGATATACAGCTGGAAGTGAGTTCACTCAGTCTATCACAGCCAGTTCATTATTGATTAAGTTGACTGTAAAATTGTATTTATTAATGACGTATGTATATTTATTTGTTCTAATAAATTATACATATTAACTTTGTGAGTGTCCATATTTTTTTGATATTGCTGTTGGTTTGTGTCTGAAACTTGCAATTTAGCCAAACACAACAATGGACATATTCATTTAAAAGTGGCTATTAATTATGAAAACATTGATTTTATAAATCTATTTGAAAAATATCTTAGCCATTAATAATGGAATTTCCTTGATTTAAACATCAAGTTCTTTAGTTTGAAGATGAAACAATAATATTTGATGACCTACAGAAATAATAAGGAATTTTTTAAACTCATAATTGTTCAATAACTTTTCATTCTTTTTGCTTTGCTTTTATTAAATAATTCACAAATTTTTTACTCTTTACAATGTTTTATTCAGTTCATATTTTTTTCATTTCAACTATCTCCAAAGAAGTCTGCTAGACAGTTAAAGCTGTAAGATAATTTGAATTCTGTAAAGAGCACAAAGAAGAATTAAAACCTTTGTAGAGATTTATTTAAATGTATAGTTAAGTATTTTTTAAATAACATATTTTAAAAAATTGGAAATATAATTCTTGCTATATGATCTTATTTATGCATAATTATGACAACTTATAAACCTCACATTATCATTGTTAAAATAGAATGCTATTTTAAATGAAATATGCTTATTTTTATATGACTGTCAAAAAAATTTGAAGAATTGTCAAACAATTAATCGCTTTCTAAATTGTTTTTAACAAATTTAATTAGTAATTGAATTTTTTAAAATTATATGGTTGCTGTAATATATTAACATAAAAGCTTTTGAACTGCAGATAAAATGATTTCAAAAAAATTTGACAAATTAAGATTTAAAATATTTTTAAATCTAGAATATTTATAACGTAACTATATACAGGGGCCTTGGAAATATTTAAATAGAATTCAAAAAGAAGAAGGTAAATATGCATTGAATGGTGAATTGTGGAAATGGGATGAATTTTTTTAATGAAAGAAGTTAAAATTAAATTTAAAATATTTGAAACAACAACTATATGAATAAATAACAAATTTAATTGGTTTACACAGGGAGGTCAACAAACACATTAGAAAGAAAGGTTTTACAATACACAAAATTAAATCATCTGTGCTCTTTATTGCTGTTTTACAATGCTTTTATTACGACCCACTATGACAGTTTCGATTACCCCAGCAATCTTCTTCAGAATTTTTACTCATATATCGAAACCTTAACTCTCATAGTGGGTTGTAATAAAAGCATTGTAAAACAGCAATAAAGAGCATAGATGATTTTAAAATTATATGGATTTGGCAATGCAATAACAAAGATAAAGTTATAATACTTCATAAAGAATATACAAAATTCGCAAATAGAGAATTTATTACTATGTTTTTATACAAGAAATGGAATAAATATGTAAAGAATAAACTATAAGTACTTAGTTATGAGCTGTGGGAAAAGAATATAAATAAGTTGGTTTAGAAAAAGAATTAGAATTGTGGAAAATGAATACGAATAAACAAAATAGTTTAAAGATGGAGTGCTTTAGGTAGAAATAACAATAATAAAAGGAAATATGCATATATGTTTGAAAAAGGAAGGTTTTTATCAATTTATTTATTGATCTGAGATTTGGACACTTAACAGAAGCCCAATACAGAGACTTCAGACCACTCAATGAGGTATGGAGAGATTTATGTTAGGAATAGCAAGAAGGAATCAAAAACAAAATATATGAGTGAGAGCAAACAGGAGTTACTGACATCACTGAAAGAATTAAAAGACTGAAATGAAACTGAGCTGAACATATTGCAAGAAAAAATATTAGATGGACAATTGAAATTTAAAACTGGATTGTAAGAGATTTTAGAAAACCTAGAAAATGACCACTTGTAAGGTTAATGGGTGAAATAAGAAAGTATGCTGGATTGATGCGGAGAAGAGAAGCTAGTAATCGAAGAAACTGGATTAAACTTGAGACCATTTGTCATTGGATCGTTAATGATAGAAAATGATGATATGTTTAATATTTAATTTTTATTTATATATTTTATCCTGATATAATAAATTATTTAAAATTTTATGATTTATTTTGGGAAAGAGATGATAATATATATTTTATGACACTCCATGTTATGCACATTGAAGAGCAGGCACATTAATAATTGTATTTGTTTCTATATTATTAAACTGATGAATCTATTTAATCATAATAGAAACATTATGAAATTGTATTAAATATATTTATAATGAAAAAAATACTTGAGTCATTATCGGCATGTTCAGATTGTAATTGATTTGAATGAATTATTGATTTTCATTTCAGGTAAGTTCAATATATTATTTTACAGTTGTATTGATTTTGTTAGTGATGATGTTAACTTTTTTGAAAAATTTAATAAATTTGGAATGTAGTCTGTATGTATATTATGCATTGAATTAATCTTTTTTTTTATTTAAAATTTTTATTGAAGTGTAATTGATTTTTTCTTTTTTTAAAAAAGGTAGGAACATGGACGATAAAACCTGACCAAATTCAAGTTATTAACCCATTACTTATTTTAGCTTTTATTCCAATCTTTGAAGGTGCTATCTATCCTTTATTCAAGAAGGTGAATCTTCTTACAAGGTAATATATATAATTAACTTACATGTTTGTAAAAAAAAAAATAGATTTTTGAAATTTATTTTTATGTTTAAACTAAATGTTCCTAGAGAGGAGCAATTATAAGAATAGGAGAAACATAAAAGTTAAAAAAAATTATAGATTTCTTAGTTTTATAATAAGATTAGGAAATATAAGGATAGAATAATGGAATTAAAGTGTCAGTACTGGGAGAATAATTTGGTTAATGAAAAAAATGCATGAGTTTACTGTGATATAGGTATAATAATTTCATTAGGAGAGAATGTTTAATTTGGCTGATAGGATTTCTAAGCACATGTCTTATGCATAGAAATTACTATCTTTTTTATTTTTTTCTGTAATAGGAACATTTCTATCTAGTCTATTTATTAATATTCTGTGGATAAAATAGTAAAGGAATTTATCCACTTTTAGCAAATTAAATGTAGGTAATTCTTGGTAATTTTTAGTTTATTAAAACTCTTTTCTGCATCATTGATTTCAATTGGAAAAGTGAAGATTATTCTTAACAATGTTGATAATTTAAATTTTTGTAAAGCACTACAGGAAGTGTCAAAAGGCATTAAAACACATTAAATTTAAAAAATTAAAACATAAAAAATCACTAACTAAAAAGTTTCTAATGAAATTTAAGTTTTGTAAATTCAAACCAATTTTTTATTTTTAAATTTTGTTTAATTGCATCCAAATTCTAATTGCATTATACTATTTAAATCAACTAAATTTAAATATGTTACAATAATAACTTATTCTTTTCAACAAACTATGAAAAAAGAAAGTACAAAGAGGACTTGAGTAATTGCAAAGGATTCACATTACATCTATAGAAAGGATTTGTATGTTCCATTATCTGGAAAATTGAATATCTAATGGCCTTATTTGCATATTGTACCTCATTTAAATATTATATAAGCCTATCTGTACTATAATTTTATTCAGCACTATGGTTCTGGCAGTGTTTTACCGAAAGGTAGCTCAGTGCTATTAATTAGTTTATAGTTATTAATTGGTTACTTTTTCAACTAAACTCTAAGTCAACAAGTGTTTAAGAATAATAACTTACAGTGTTTTCTGAATAATATAACTATTTAATCAACTGTGTTTTCTATTTCCAATATCATTTTTCAGTTTCCCATTAAAACATGGCCAATAATGTTTTTAAATAATTTCATCACATTTTGTTCATATACAATTTAAATTTTTTGTTTCCCTGCTGTCATTAAAGTTTTCTTTACACAATTCCTTTAAGTAGTTCATAACATTTAAATAAGAGTGTTATGCTATGAACATAAATATATCTTTTTCTGTTTGGTTTAAACTGAAATCAAATGGGTCTGATGAAAGTGATAACTGGATTTATCTTCTATATCTGAAACGCTGCCCAGTTTTTTTTTTGTTTTTTTTATAATGATAGTATATTGTTCAATATCAATTACTTTCATGGCTAATAAAGTTCTGATAGTAATTACTATACAAAACCATTTACGATATTTAATCTCTTTCAACCATTCACTTCTAATATGCTGTATATACTTTTTACTTAAACTAAGGACACAATTATAAGATAAAAAAAACACTTGATTGAGACTCTGAATTAAGATATCAAAAATATACACTATGGCCAAGTAACAAACAAAACTAGACATGCATTTCATGATCATATTTGCTATGATTTATTTTCTGCAGTCTTTCTACATAAATAATTTAATTTGTTGAAATTAAGAAAATGGCCTAAATTTAGCTTTAAATTTCATGTAAATTCACCAAAGTAACAAGGTTACATTAATTACTAATATTTGCACTAAAAAATTCTTCAAAAATATCAAAGCAGCAACACTAATTTGGATGTATTCAAAAAAGTTTTAAAAAACTTTAATTGAAATAAATTTGCATCAATATAATTCTCCTAGCCTCGCATTCACTTCCCATCAAATGGTACCTTAGATCCTACTGTCTTGTATCCGATACTATTATAGCCTTAAGTGCATATGTGCGATTTTTGCTGTTAAAAGATTTAGATAATGGCACTTTAGATAGTCTAGGTTATATACCAAATAAACTTATATGGCTATCAATCTATTTTAAAGCTGTCTATTGTAAGCTTAAAGAATTAATTCAATCCAATGTTCCTTACTGTTAAAAGTTGGAGCATTGCCATGCAGTAAAATGGCTTTAAAGTAGACTGATGAAAAAGATTACTGTTGTTAGCAGATAATTAGTATTCAGATAATTGGGAGTTTCGCTATTGTATATATTTATATGTTAATCTAAATATGCTTAAATGTGTATATTTAATTCTAAAATTTCAAGTCAAATTTAAATATTTTATACTTTTCATGTAGTGATATAAATTAAATTGCATATTTTATTCAGATCTTTGCAACGAATGGCTGCAGGAATGCTTTGCGCTGTTGGTGCATTCGTCATTGCTGGTTTTGTGCAGTTAACTATAAATGTAAGTAAGATTTTCTTGCCTTTTTTTTTAATAAAGAGTTTTTTTCTTACCAAAAAATTTAATTTTCTTAATGCAATATTTTTATGAGTAATGTCGATATTTTGATAATATAAATTGCAATTATTTAAACTACAAGTAAATTTAGTGTAGTTAAAAAACAAATTTCAACAATATGATATAAAATGCATATTAAAAGAATAGCTTACTTAGAGTGCTAGTTTGAGAATTAAAAACTCCTGGATCACATGATTTATCGAGTTTATAAACAATTCAACTTGTTTTTATTAGTTGTTAAAATGAGAACAGTGTTGCTGTTTTATCCATGCACATAATTGGTTTTGATGTTATCTTCTTATGGTTATTTCTATTACATATCAATTCTTAAAATAATTTTAGTGAATTTTACTTTTACAAATTATTTTTATACTGTATTAAAATAGCAGATATAATATTCTAGTTTTTATATACTGTATTCAGTCTGTAAAATCATTTAAGAAATTTATTATAGAATGTTTTGTAAAGTATTTTTATAGCTGTAAATAAACAATAGACAGATTTTAGCCACTTTTGCAAATACAAATTTTAAACGTACTAAATGCTATATATATATTTTAATTAACTATAGACTCAATAGATGTGTTACAGATTTAACACTTCTCATCTTATGGTAGAACAGTCGTCTAAACTTCATTCATAAGTATTTTAAAGCAATCTATTTTTTAAAGTGTAAAACATGTTAAGTGTTTGCACGTATATATTATGTTTAAATGGATGATGTAATCCAACAGTTGGGAATCTATTACCTATGAGTCATTAAATGACTCATGATTGCATTTGAAATGAGCCACCAATTGCTTTTTAGAAAAGTAGTTTTTTTTGAATTGGTAAATGTAACCAATATAAAATAAACTCATATTTTAGTAGATTTATAATTTTTATCAGTAGTTATTTGTTTTATCATTTAATATATAATTTTGTTGAAAATAAAATTATGCAAATGATGCACTTTTTTTATTTTTCTGGGCATCTGTAAATGGAATTAATTGATTTTAAAATTGTTATAATTTGGAATAATAAATTCAAATAAATAGGGAAAAGTTTCAAATGTACAAATAAAATTATATTAGAATATTAAACATTTCTTCTTGAACAGTTTTTAAGAATGAAAAAAGTAATACCATCTAGTTTAATAATGTTTAATTTGTGTTACATCTGTGAACAAAACTTTTCCTAAATAAATTGTATTTTAAATCCATTAAGGAATAAACTGACATATGACAGTGCATAAAAGTGTCAATTTGCAAACCAGGTTTATAGACTTCTGTGCAGACAAAAGCAGTAGCAATGAATTATTGATCTAATTCGTACAGTTTGTAGTCAAATTTTAAATTTATATAAACATAATTTTTGTATGTTTGTACTGCTTTATATATTTTTTTTAATCTGTTTGATAAAAGAATAACGTATTTTTGTATAAACTTCAACATTTTTTATTAAATGATTTGGTGATTTGACTTTCGAATGAAATATTTGATAAAGAAAGATTGATCCATGTTTAAGATAGATTGCTTACCATTTATGTAGTAAACAACATTTAAGGCAGAAATAGTTATAATATCAGTTGCAAACCTTATTCAAACTGGTAAATATTTCCTATTTTTAGATTAAATAAGTAATAAATGTTAAATGTGACTAGAACATATGTAAAAAAAAAAACAATGGGTAGATTTTAGCACAATCTATTGCAAATATGTGCTTTAAGATTATTAACTATTATCAAATGTATCATAATCATTTATTATAAAATTTATATATAATTTTCAGCCATCATCATGCTGTAATTTGAAAGTGTCTTCAATCATGTTTTACATTAATTATTAAGTTACTGTTTCTTTGAGGGAGCATTTCACCAACCCATGAAATCTTACTAACTTTTATCCATATTATTGATTTAATTATCAGCGAATGTAATTTTTCTAAATTTTTGTTGTGCTTTTTATCTAAAAAGGTATTTCTTCCAATTATTTGCAATATTGAATGAAGCTGGGCAGAAAATGACTGAATCTAAGATTAAATATGAAAAATATATGTAATAATCTAACCCTAAAATACAAGGGGAAAATCATTTATAATTATTTGGCCTTTAGTGTTATTGCAAGTGTATTGCTTTACCTTCTACTCTCATGTCTGTCAATTCAACACAACCTCAAACTGTATTATCAATGTTAAACCACTAAGCACCATATGATCACCGTGTCTATTATCAATCACATGGTGGCAATACTGTATGAAGAGTTTTGCTCTGTTTATTGTCTATTATCAATGTTAGTTTGACACACTACTTTTCATTTAAATTCTAACAAAGGAAAATATTTTAACTTTCTTTCTTTATTGTTTTCTGAGATCTTTTTGCTACTTGTGAGATGAATTATTAATGTTTTTTTTAACTATTCATTATAATGATTTATCTGCAAATCAGAAAATGAATTTTTGATTATTTTATTCACCTACCTTTTTTTCCATTAATGTCATTTGGTTATCATTGGTAGTAGTTTGCCATTGCTTGCCCCCTTCTTAACACAATTTATTATATCATCTCAATTTTTAATATGCATAAATATATGTATGAGAATGAGTTTACACATATAGTGATTAGCCCTTATCATCAATATTACCTATAACATGGAGTTCAAATCCCTCTTGGGTGAAGTTTTGGAAATTTTTTCAGATACCAAACAGACTTGAGATTTTTTTATCGCAGTAGTTATTCAATAGTCAATCTAGCTAACAATCCAGTTATTAATTAGTAGTTGCACCTCTAGCTATTCTTGACTAGAGAGTAAAATAAGAATGAAAAAGTGGAAACTCATCTTCTAGAGTTTCATCAGCTTGGTGACTGTTAAAGCAGAGGTTACTAGAAAGACTTTTCTCCTGAAGTGAGCTATTTAAAATTTTATTTTTATTTATCTATATATGAAGAGTTTTTATAGTATAGCTGTAGTTTAGCATATTTTTTTTGCCATGCTCATTAAATTGAAGTTAGAATTTGGGTGCTTGAAATTTTTTTCAGACTTCAAGTAAACTAAGCACCCCCCCCCCCCCAGATAACTGATTCTTATCTATCTGGAAAAAAAAATCTTTAACGTATTTGAAGTCTGAAAAAATATGTAGTTTTATAATATACACATTTTTATTATAACCTTTTATGATTTCAAACATTTTAATCCTTAAAACTATCAAGATAATAGTAAATTATGATTTTAGTACTGAAAACTTGTGACCTTTTTCTCATTGGTAATAAAATGGTGCCATATTTTAGTTAACATTTTTCTGAATGCTTAATTATTTGTATAATAGTTTAGTTTCGATTATCTTGGATTTGTATTATCTTTTAGATAAAAAATAACTAGATCCCATTGACTTGTTAATCTTAGATAGTTAATTATGCGGGCTACAAGGTCCTATCTGAAACAATCTCAAGCTTATTTTGGAAATCCTCAGCTACTTGACAAGAAAATCTGCTCTGGTTTTGTGAATGCAATAACCACTACATTTGAATTAAAAACTTTAAATAGATCTTTATTATTATCAGTTATTTTGATACATTCAAGTATTTTTATTATATCACAATCAAAATTATGCTTGAATATTATCCATACAATATATACTGCCTTGTTTTGCGTAGTATAGGACAGGAGTGGTGACCCAAGAGCTAGAAATGTCTGAATTGATTTTTAACTAAATAAATAAAGGAAAAAATATATATCTTTTCTCAAATGAGTGTTCAATCTATCAGTAGAGTAATCAAATATCACATGACCACTCAAGCAACTAACTATATGATTATTTTTTAATATATGTACATTTCTATATTCATTTACAAAATAATTATTATGTATAGCTACATTAGGTTCTCATAGTTTTGTAATAACTAGTCATTTTGCATAAATAATTTTATTTATTATAGCTAATATATATTTATACATATGTATATTTGCTTTTGTGTGTGAAATCCTTTAATCAATGGTTCCAAACACTAAAAAGGAATAGGCAAAGCAATCTGGGTTTATTGCTTTCCAAACAGTTTTTTGGTAATGACTCCCTATGTCATTAAATTATTGAAGTTATGAAAAATGAAGTGAATGATCTCATTTCATTTTTTAAAGATTATTATATTGTTTATTAACCAGTTTTTACATCAACTAAAGACAATCTTATTGTGTAGAGAATATCATCGATATATCTGGCTAAGATGTAATGACCTCAACCAAAATATGAAACTTATGTATTTTTCAGGTTATTGAGTTATATCCCTACCAATAATTTCTTATAATACTGAAAGTTTAGCATAGAACTAGAATGGTAGACTTAAAAATAAAAGTTTATAAATTGATTTTCAGCTGAGTTAAAAAAAACAACAACTCAAGTCTATTGTGCTCAATCTGCCATTTGGACATCAAATGTTTACCTGAGCAATTATCCATTTAATTGTTATTATTATTTTTTTTTTTGTAAAGACCCATTTTTATGCACAATAGATCATTCATGTTGAGTGCTGGTCCTAGCATTTAGTAAATGACACTGAACTTACTATTGCGTACCATTAGATTTTTTAACTGTCTATCATGTTTATTATCCACATAATCTTCAGTGAGTACTATTCTCTAACAATGTTTGCTATTCTTTTGAAATAGTTTTAGATGATGATGATCGATGCAGTGACTTAATATAAGTTATGTGTTTATTTATAAAAACCAATGACTTACATTAATAAAACCAAAATTGCAATAATTATGAATCTCACCAGAAGCTATCATTGGAATCTATAAATGAGACATGGTGATAATAACTGATTAGACCATAACATTTTTATTGTTAGGTATTTTAGATTGCTAATATTATTGTATCTTTAGAAGCATTTGAATTTATGAAATTGATATTGTGATGCTAAATTAAAGATAGTGAGAAGAAAAGGCAAACTGATAGAGCTTATTTGTAACATTTCATTACAGTTACTTTATCTGCCTTTGTGCAAAGTACTTACCATATATATATTTTTAATCTTCTATAAAAATTATCATGCCACAGCAGTATCAAATAAATTTAATAAAGTTTTGTATTTATAGAAAATGAATTTATATAAATATAAGTATACTTGTTCTATTGTTTTATATGTCTACCTGAATCTGAAAAAATAATGCATTTGTCAAAATTAAATCAAACATTCATTAAATTTCCAGATAAAGAAGAGACTATATCAAATGTGCAAATTGATATATTACAAAGAAATCAAGACATGTCACATGACCTAATTTAACAAACTTGTATTACAAATATTATATATAGAGCTCGCAAGTAAGCTCTTAACAAGCTTTGCAGAATATCCCCAACACCAGACCAGTTTCTGCTACTGACTTGAATATCCTAGCACCTCACGGAGGAAGCCAGTAGTAGAAACCGGTTTGGGAATATTCTGCAAAGCTTGTGAGAGCTTATTTGCGAGCTCTATATATACAATTGATATATATATATTACTTGAATGATTATTGTAGGAAATGCAACTAAGTAAAACTTGTTAAATGTGATAGTCATAAACTTGCAGGCCAAGAGCATTTCTTTTGCCATTGTTGGGGTCTTCTGTTGAGACTGAGAAACATAAGAAAATTATTTGAATTTAGAAACATCTTTGCATTTAATATTAAATAAATTGGAGAAAGTAACTTGATATCAAGAGGAAAAGTATTTAAGTATTTTAAAGAAAGATATTTAGTAGTTGTTTTACCAGTTCTTACATATGGATCTGAGACTTGAACTCTTAACATAAGAATAATAAAACTTTTCAAACCATATATTGAAGTATATAGAGCTATCTATGAATTTTTTCAATTTCCATATACAATTCCAAGACTTCGTAATTTTTGATTGTCTTATCCTGCCTATTTTATATTAATCTAACTTATTGTTTTTGTACAAGCTTCAACAGTAATGCCATCAGTGTGAAAAAAGATTTCTAAAATTAGCAATTGTTTTCTGAATAACTGTATTAATATTTTCTTTGAGTGTTATAAGGATTAAGAGTTTCCACTTATTGTTTGTTTTGTTTTTTTTACAAAAAACCATAATTCATTAATTCATTATTAATTTTTGTTCTAGAGTTAATTCCAAGGAATTTTTTAAAAGCTCTTGTGAATATTGATATCAAATGATCTTTTTTCTAAGATAAGTTGACAAATGTATTTTCTAAGAGAAATGCTCATTATCAGATAATTGTTTACTAAGCTTTTTTAATTTTTTCCAGTGACGCAATATATCTGTAAATAATTACATTATTATGTTTGTTTATTATTAAGTAGCAATTACATTCTTAATAGTTTCTTGTAATAATTTTTTTAAAAATTATACATATATATTTTATCTGATATTGATGTGTATCTTTATATAAATATACAAATATGATAAAGAATTGTTTCCTTTTTTTTTTTTTTTGATTTACAGAGAACTTTTCCTGTTTTACCTTCAAGTGGCCAGTCAAATTTACAAATAATTAATATGGCGCCTCATAATGCTAGCTTTTCTATATCTGATCAAGTCCGTTCATTTACACGATATATTCCACCTTATAGTCATGTAAGTTAATTTTCTTTTATTATTTTGATACTAACTCAGGCGTATTTTGAAATATTCTAATGTCTTAGGGTAAATAATATACATTAGTAGTAAATGGATTTTATTTTTGTATATTAGTTATTGTATTTAAAATTATGATTATATATATGCATAAACACAAAAGTGTGTATTCATTAGTGTAATAGAACATTTTAATAAAGTAGATGGCGCTAGAGTAGAGAGTTGCACTTAATTTAACGATAAGTTTTGTTTTTGTTTATTTGTAAAAGAATCTGAAATTTAACTGCTTCGGTCTAAAACGCCATATTGAATTTTTTAAAATACTGACCTGAGACACAATTTTCACAATAACTTCAGTTTTAATTATGTTAGAGCAAAAAAAATTACATTAATAGAAACTAGAAAAACTAAGGCAAACAATAAGCATAAGATAAATAGTGATAACTATATAAAAAATAAGGAAAAAAATAAATTTTCACATCCGAAATAATTATTATTGTATTGTTTGTTCATAATTTGGAAATTAACATTAACTAAAATTC
Source organism: Epiperipatus broadwayi (assembly GCA_028023455.1). Lineage (NCBI taxonomy): Eukaryota > Metazoa > Onychophora > Udeonychophora > Euonychophora > Peripatidae > Epiperipatus > Epiperipatus broadwayi. Next base: position 39,283 of record JAQFVV010012939.1, read on the forward strand.
AAATTACATCTCCAGTGATAATTTCTTTGTATTCCTCACAAAATTATCTTTCTAAACATGTATAACATGTTTTACCTGAGATAATCCATAGCTTCATAATGTCCAAAAGAAGTTGGTTATGAATTCTTCATTTTTATCTTGTACCCCAACCAGACCCCAACAGTTCCAAATGTCAAAGGCATCTATAAAGAAAAAGATTCATTCTAATAAAAGATACAAAAGAAATTATCATAGCAATTGGCTTTTTCTATCTAAAACTAGAAATTGTAGGCTACTATCTGTATCATTGATAAAATGAGTTTCATCTCTTCATTTTTTTTTTTTGTGTATATCAGTGATGTTTATATTCTTTATGTCACCAGTGATGTTTTTGTTCTTTATGCACACAAGTAATGTTTATATTCTTTATGCACACAAGTGATGCTATCTTGTTATATTTATTGTATCACATAAATATAATTTATTTGCATATAGTCCATTTGTTAGCTATAGACTTGAAAATAATATTATGAAACATATAGCAAAACCAGAGTGACTCCAAAGCATGAACAAGAATAAACAAAAACATAAACAAGAATCAGAATTTGATTATATGCCTGCGTATGCAATCTTTCTATATATTTGATTATTAGTTTTATAACTCATTACTTGTAAACACAAACATATTATATAAACATAATTATAAATAATAAATTATTAAACTTTTTGAAAATCATTATTTTTATAAAATAAGTGGATTAGAACTTTAGAAAATTACGGTAGAACTTTAGAAAATTACAATAGATATGAATGCTATTTGAGCATAAATAAATATATAATTTACTAACTACAAACTAAAATTAATAAAAAAGATAATTTTTTCAAAAAATTAAAAAAAATTTTTTTAAATATTATTTAAAAAATTAAAATTTTATACTTACAAGTCATTACGCTGAAGCTGTATTGTAGGCCTTGTTTGTGAATAACACACGGCAAATGTTGACTTGCATTCGGTAAAGCATTTTTTTTCTTTTATCGCTTTGTGATAATTACAAAAGTTAGCAAAAAATGAAAAAAATTAAATACTGTAGTCGATTAAAACTGCTGCCAAAAATCCAAATTTCAACGGATTTTTTTCATTTTCGGAATCACATGTCATTGAGCTATCAAATGCCCATATTTTGGTTGATGTCATGCTTATACATTTTACATCAGTAAAGAAAGAAAACAACACATCATCCGACGAGCGCCCACAGCGCTCATGGAGCAGAAGCTTAAATTTTCAAATAGTTTGTTAGTCGTGAGTTCAAACGAGGATCAAGCATTAGAAATGACAGAGTTAAGCCATTATTCATAAACCATCAGAGTCTACCATGCTATTACTGCATTAAACTGTGTAGGGATCTTAATAATACTGGGGATAGAAAATGTAATGATCAATATTATTGGTAAAAAAATAAAATAAGTAAAGTATGAAATTAAAAAAAACAACTATTTTTTAACATGTTTTACACTGTCATTAATATGCTTATATCATTGCTTTACTAATCTTTTGAACCTCTCAGCATATAAGTCTTTGTTTATTGTCTTGGCTACTTGCACACCTTTTAATCATAAACCCTGAAACATTTTATCTTTGCAGGAATTTCTTTTGCAAATATATACGCTGTAACTCATTATTCTTCAATAGTATGCTATTTTAATTAAACTACAGAGCATTAACTTAACAGCAAATATTTTCTACAATATTTATCATGCATAAATAAGACTCAGATAATTCTAGAGTAACAACAAAAGAATTTGCTTTAATGCAGTATTAGATGATACCATTAATCACCCAGATACCTAGAGGGATTATGTTTAATTTATACCCAAAAGATACTTTCTCACTCTTAGAGAGGGAACTAGTTAAGGTTATGTTTAAGAACAAGTTATGATTAATTGACAGGTGAAGGAAGCTATTTTATAGTTATAGAATCAGAAAGGAAAAGAATTATTGAAGAATGCATGAAGATATTAAAGCTATTGTTATAGTGAAAAGTTTCGTTCGAAAAAATAGTATATTAAATGAAAATTGTATATATATAAATAGCACTTATAAAAGAGAAAAAGAAGATCTGATGTGCTTTTATTTTTTAATAATATATATATAATTAAACAATAAGAATTTTAAAAATAAAGTTTTATTACATTTTTCTTATGGCATAGAATTCAAAAAATATATTATTGGAAAAAAAAAAAAAACTATAAAGAAAGATTAAATCTTTATCTAAGAAAATGACACTAAGAAAACAAGATAATCTAGAAAAACATAGAATTTTGATTGGCAAAGTAAAACCAAATACATGCAGGTTAAAACAAACTGCTTCATATTCGAAAATAGAACAAACAGACTTCGAAAACGAAAGAAGATAGCTCTAGTTCTAGTTTCAGTTTAATCATAGATCAAAAGAAATTCTAGGGAATCTATACATATTATACAGACCTTACATTAGTTATATAAGTTTTTAGGAATTATTAGTCATAAATATTTTTATTTAAACTGATGAGAATTATATATATATAGTTATCAAATTAATATCAGTTTTGTAACAAAAATCTAGTAAATAAATGGTTAAATTAGCAAACTTGAATTTATGTACAGTATAATATTTTACCTTAAAGAGAAATAGTTTCACATGAATGGAAAAGTATGAGATATTTGACATATATACTGATCTTCCATTCATGCTGCAACAGAAAGAGAAAAAAAGTAGTGTAGTAGATGAAAATTTTAGTGGCAAAAATGTTAGGTCAAACAAGCGTTATAAAGTTTAATGTTAGTGAAGCTAATGAATAACTGATTTATGAATCACAAATGAAATTTTTATTTCTGTTAAATGAAATTAATGACAAAGAGTGGCAGCATTCAAGAATTAAAATTATTACTCAGCTATGTTATACTGAAAACTCACAAATAAAAATCTAATGTATATTTATTTAAAAACTATTTTGAGTTTAATATGCAATACGTGTATATATATATAATATTCTATTAAAAAACACTTATTTAATTTGATTGAATTAATTTATGGATGTCCCATACTTTTATTTCACATTACATATGGTTTTTAGTGCAAATGCTGATCAAATTTAATAAAAGTGTTTTTTATAAAATATTATACATATATTGTTTTTTAGTTTTTAACGGACTTTTTTTTTATTTAAAATTAAAAATTGATATTCAAAACAATGTTATCGTAGTTCCAGTATTAGAAATCAAATACATGCATGCTAATAATCATTTATAAGATTTTTGAGTTTATGAAGTGACATTTTAAAAAAAGCAAATTTTAGTTCAACAATCAAGGGAAATTAAAATTTCATCCTTCATTTTTTTTCTATGTTAATTAAGCGTAAATGCTTTTTAATGAATAGAAATTCAATGAAAGCATATTTTTAAAATATATACCACTATCTATTGCGTATCATTGAAAACTAATATTAACATGGTTTGAAATTTAATCTGCCAACCCTGTTAGACCAGACAAATGGCTGGACACATTATCATTGATAACTAATGCGTACAAAATTTGAAGTAAGTCTGTTTTAGTTGAAAGATTTTCACCAAATAAGCAAGTAACAAACAAACAGAACTTCTAAGTCAAATAAAAGCATTTAAAAATGATAATATTGTGCAGTATTCAAGGTCAAGCAAGGTATATACATATGTAAATAGTATAATATGTAAAATAAGAATAATAATTGTATAAGAATAAGAGTACATTAATAAATGTAGACTAAAACTAATAACTGTAATGTATAACGAATATGTAAAATAAGAATAATAACTGTAAAGTAATTATGTATAACGATTGTGTAAAATTGCAATGCTGTTAAATCATAGAAAACCCAGCTGACCTTATAGGGTCAGAGAACTGTATAAAATACCATATATGGTGAGAAATGTAAAAATACTGCATTTATGTGAAAACATATGTGAAAACACCATAAATGGTTAAGTATGTAAGAGACTCCAGAAGTCTCAAGGGATATATAAACCCCCATAACCTGATCTAATTGTTCTGAGTATTAATTATAAGTCAGAGACTCCTGCCTCTGTAAGTCCAAAAGCAGGACTAGGGTTATTATATGCAGGTCACCACGACCATTTATTATTTTATTATGCCTTATAATAGGCAATGTATATAGTTAAAATTATTCATATTAAACTATAATCTTACCATCTCAATTCTGCCTTTGTCCATTTATTTCTTGCTGGTCGTAAGACACATCATATTGATTATGAAAAAGATTGATAATTTAATCAATATTTTTGAAATGTGTTAAAATTAATTTTTATTAATACAAATTCAAACTGCAATAATTTGAATCTTTTTACTTCCCAATAATTTTTTACGTCAGCCACCATGTTGTCACAAAGTTATATAAAAAGATTAACAATTTCATTGCATGTACCTAAATAAAATGGTTAAAAGTCAGGTTAAAATCTGAGTGCCATGTAAATACATATAATACATATTGATTCTCAATTTTACATGATATATAAAACCAAAAACTTGCAATTCTGAATTAAAAAATTTATTTCCATTATTTTGTGAATGAAATGGAAAAAATATGGATGCAGCTTCTAATATTAGATTATTACTTTAACCAAGGTTAAAAAAAAGAAAAACCATGTAGACAGAGTTAAATATCAATATTACAGTTTTATAAAAAAGTTAAATTAATACTTAAATTGTAATGAAATTCCCAGTGTATTGCAATCCAAAAACAAATAAAAAAAAAATGTGATTCTGTACTAAAGGTTTATAATGAAACTAGTAAAATACTGGAACAACTTTTAATGTCAGAGTTTAATACCTGTAACACATTTTATAAAGAAGCCAAACATGTTTAAACTGTGCGAAACTCATTTATATAAGCAATAATATCCAAAAGTAAAAAAAAAAATGAAAGCATGCTAAAAATTAATTAAAAAAAAAAATCAGTAAAGTATGACTTAATCAAGGCAAAACTCTCCTTACAGTAGTGCCACCCTGTGCCAACCAGAGTAATCAATGGATGCCAGAAGGCTTTTGCGTAAAATCCCTATTTATGGACAAGCCTTCTGGTATTCATTGATTACTCTGGCTGGCACAGGGTGGCACTACTGTATGGAGAGTTTTGCCTTGTTTAATAACAATTATGTGCTGGTATAAGAGATAGTGATCATGTAAAGTATGACTTGTTTTAATATCTGTGCAAAGTTATTTTATCACTTGATGTAACACAACCTGATCAAATTATAGCATATTCATAACAGATTATTATGTAGAAATTTTAATTTATGTATAAGCTGTATGTATGAGTGTGAAGTCTATATGACAGTAGAATTTCCAAAAATTTGTGATTCTATACAAAGTTCTTTTCAATTGCAACAATAACAAAATCAGTGAAGACAAAATCATACGGCAACAGTTTGAATATCCGTACAAGGGTACATCTTTCTAATTTAATGTTGCAAAACAAGTGCTGCATATGCTATAAATGACAAAACGATTTTATATAATTGGATTACCAACCCATTTATATGAATATACCAATAAATATTATGGTCAATTAATGAGTATTTATCTATTTTTAGTTAAGTGACAGCTGCTCCACAAGCATTTGTCCTGGGATAGCGAGTTCGCCTCCCGGCTGATGCTATGACACATGAGAAAAAAAAAACATTCCTGCTCTTGCCATCCAGCATTTGATAAGTCTGATCCCTGCAGTGTCCTATTTAAAAACTATTTTGTCCTATTTATAAATAAATAGGTAAAAGATGAATAAATAATAATAAATACAGTTGAAATAATAAGTTTAACGATCTGCTATGTCAACTTTCAACATGGAGTGTCTGCATCAAAGCATGACTGGGAGATAATTGGCAAAGAGTGACTAGTGGTTCTGATTATAAAAGGTTGAACTAGGGGATGTCAGGTATAATTTATTTCTAATAATTAAATATATTGTTTGTTCAAATAAATAATTACACATATATAATCCGAATTTGTGCAAAATGAAAATAATATTATTTGTGAATCACACCTAGCATGTATTACATAATTTTTACATTAAAATTCTAATAGTACTTGAATTAATATTTTTATTATTAATATAATTTGTCAGAAATATTTTTTTGTTTTTGTTTTTAAAGGAGTTATTAGGAAGTGAAAATATGACTGTCTCTCAAGAAAACTTAACTATTTTAGCAGAAATTGGATCATTTCGTTGTAGGAAATCATTTGATAAATTGTCTTCTCCGTTTACAACTATTTTACTACATCAGCTTTCCAGTGGTTGTGAAATTCTAGACGCGGTTAGTTTGAAATTTTATTTTTCAAATCTTTATATATTTAAATTTTTTTTTGATATATGGGCCATGTTATGATGAAAGTGAAAAAACTTTAGAACTCATTAAATTGAATGCTGTAGCTTTAAATATGATTTGTGTAATTAATTTGTGTTGTTTAGTTCTCTAGTCAAGGAGTTCAATTTGTATATATAAGTAAAGGTAATCTGTGGGATCACCATCTGTAAGTGTATTAGTAAGTGTAATTCTATTAGTGTTTATTGAAGATTATATTAGTTCCGTTTTATTAATATTGGTTGTCTATCTAGAAAAATTTCCTCCTTTATTCTAGACTCGAACCCAGGTCATAAGATTGCAGATTAGTGCAGTAATCATCATCTCATTAAATGCTAGAAATCTTTATTCTAATCATTGTTAAAATTCATATTGGAAAATGATATGGGAAAATATGTTTGATGTTTAAACAAAAAACTTCTCTTTTTATCTTCAAAATTATTTTTTATTTAATTTTAATGAATCGTACACATATATGGTTAAATTACTACTAAATTTATGTTCAAATTTTAATATCAAATTGAGTATTGTGAGTGAACGTAAATAAAATTTGAGTTGTTATGTTTGTTTGATGTGGGGTATCATATAGTTTCAAAAGCTACTGATAACATTAGGTTATTGACAAAAATATTATGTCCAGCAATAGATTGGTTAATTTTTTATTGCTGCTTAAAAAATCGTAAAATTTCTATGGAGGCATAAATAAAATTACATTAATATTATATTATACATGTAATGGAAAAAATGTATTCACAGAGAATTCTATCATATCTTTTTTATAAAATAAGTAAAATATTGTGTAATTTTTTATTATCATCGGCATCTGCAAAATTAAACATTTTGATAATTTCAAATTTCTAAAAATCTGTAGAATAATTGTCTCAAAATAAAAATTTCAGCATATCCCTCCACATATGTTAAGTTTCCTATCCATAGACAAATTACATATATGATAACTATAAATAACTAAAAATATTTCTTTGTATTCATTTGTGATAGCAATTATTTTTTAACTATTATGTAAAGAATTTATGCACTGAAAATATTTTGAAACTCTTTAATAAACCAATTCTATCATACTCAATGTTATGGATTTCAGTATTCCAAAATATCTTACAAACATAATTAACAGCAAAAAAATTGTGAACCTCTCATCATGAAATCAAATATCCAATAATATTTTTCTTTCTATTGCATTATTTCTATTTGTTAAGATATATAAAATACATTAACTAATGTCATATATCTATTGCAAATAACTGATAAACATTAGTATAAATTGATCCATTAAAATTGCCAATTGATGTGTTCAGAAAGTTGTTAATATATAACAAGAGAACCTGGTTTTCTTAATCCTAACTTAGTATTTATTATATTGTATAATGTGTACATTTTATTTTTTTATAGGATGTAAAATGTTTATAAAATAGGAACAAATTAATCTAGATCTGATGCCATCAAGGACCAAATCGATAAAAGATACATTATAGCTTTTACTTGTTCATCTTATAATTACCATATGATGACTTCATATAACACAAAGAACTAATTTATTGTAATTGACAGAAATATATGAGCATCTTTGAAATAAAAAAAAAACAGTATCTATACCTACACCATGGATGTTAATTCTGATTTAAATGAGTTATTAAAGTTAATGAAGCAGCTATAATAATGAGTGGTGTTAGAGATGGCAAGCAATCGTAAACTCCATTATTGATCAAATATTATTTGTCTGGTCCTACTACTATTGTCACACTATTTCATCTACCTTTAGGAATAAAACTTAATATATATGTGTGTATGTGTGTGTTCAATCTTTTATAAATAAATTATCAGACGGTCAATTGCTCAAGAAATAGTATTCAAGCTCCATAGCAAAAAGCCAAGCCTACCAGTTTCATTCAACTGGCCAAACTAAATATTCTTTTTTTTTTACTAATCTTTCCCAGAGTAATTCATCCAAAAACTTTTATTTTTTTAGTCCACCAACCATATAAATTTATTAAATGTTTATCATTAATTTTAGCTTGTTTTTAAGTATTAATAATCAGGGCTATTGTCTAAAAGAATTTCTGGTATAATCAAGGTAGCCATTAGTTTAAAAATAATGAATTGATAGTTAATATTGAAATACAAGTATACTGTATACAACTTCCATATTTCTCCATTCTTTTTTATTTCATAAATAATTTCATATAAATAAAGATACAATAAAAGACAAATATTCCCCAAGATGCATTTCGTGCTGAACCAGCACTCATCAGTTGGGCCAGGTCATCATCTCTCATATATATCTTTATTACATGAAGAGTATTTATGTAGAGCAAATCGTCTCATTTTTATTTTCAAGTGTCAATTTACTCCACTCCCAACTTTTGCATTATCAACTTTTTGATAAATACTTAATGATTATTACTAATCATTTATTAAACTAAAGATTTTCTCTAGCACAGATATAAACTTTAAATCCAAGTTAAAGATTAATATATCTGATTTTCAGCACACACACACACACATAGCTATTTATGTTTCTCTTTCTCTCATGCATAATATCTTTTTTATAGATGGACAACTTCCCTATTTCTCCATTCTTTTTTATTTCATAAATAATTTCATATAAATAAAGATACAATAAAAGACAAATAACTCCCAAGATGCATTTCGTAAACACTTAACCTAGATGTAATTAAAGAGGATTTGAACCCAGACTTTTAAGCTTCCTACAATCATCCACTCTATCCAATACAATCGATACCCATGATCACATACATGCAAAAAAGATAAATGATCTCCAATATATGTATTTCATGCTGAACTAAACTCATCAGCTAGCCCACCAGATCATCATCTCCCACGCATATATATATATAATTAATGCTTGGTATAAATCTACTCCCTTTAATGGACAGACTTCAATCCTCTCCACTCCCCAACTTTTTAGCCACCCATATCACTGAAAATCTGATGGTGGAATGCTCTATAATGACTATAATATTGGCAGGATCAAGGACTTTGAGCATTCCATCATCAGATTTTCAGTGAAATGGATGACTGAAAAGTTGGAGAGTGGAGAGAATTGAAGCCTGTCCATTAAAGTGTGTAGATTTGCTATCCTAATATAAATTGAGCGCTGATTACATATATGTGTGGGAGATGATGATCGGGATCAACTGATGAGTGCTGAATTAGCATGAAATACCTATATTGGAAATCATCTTTTTCACATGTAGAGAGTCACATGTATTGATTGTATTAGAGTGGATGACTGTAGGGAGCTTGAAAGTCTGGGTTCATATCCCCTTTAATTAAATTGATAGGTACATATTTGATAAATTGGAATATAAACCATCAAAAAAAGAAATAAATATTTGTGGCTGAAGATGACGGGAAACAATATTCTTTCGGAATGTTTCCGGAAAACAGTTTTCTCAGCTTTTTATTGCAGAACTTAATTCTCTCATCACTAAATATTTATGGAAAAACTATAATGTTCCTTTTAAGTACCCGATAGCATGTGAAAAGCATGATGACTGGGGCCTATAACCTATATGAGTCAAGGTAGTAAGATGAAAGAAAAATAAAATGTATCTGTTTTTACTATAAGCAGTCCTTAGTGTTTAATGAGCCAATGACTTGTCCTTTAAATAGGCAGACTCTCCTTATTACTTATTTATAGTTATCTTTCATTTTGAAGGTCTTTTTAATTAGTAATCTTAACTCAGTACCCTGCTGTAAATGTGTATGCAATACATATTAGACTAATACGTTTAGGTGTTACTTAATGTTTACATTTATGTTTTAACTTTTTAGTAGGTTTTAATCCAGATTAAGCCAAAGAATAACTAAGGATTTTGAATTACTGATATTAATGATATTTTGCCATTGTGTGCCACTCTCATAATGTAGTTCCAGCATTTCAATTTTAAAACTCTCATAAATTTTAAAAAGTTTTTATATCAGTATTTACTTTAAATTATATTGCCTAAACTTTTTTTTCTATAGATGCCTGATCCTTCTGAAAAACCTAAAAAATCGGCAACCTTTATTAGGTAATATATAAATTTAATATAATTCATGTTTCCTAAAATATCTCATATTTTCTAAATTCTTTATGAAATACTTTTAGCATATAAAATTAAGTACAGTTCAATGAAAAATCTACGCATTAATACTTTTAATTACTGTTCATATATGTACTGACATATGCATGTTAAAAAATTATTTGCCCGAAGATAGATAGAATATCTAGGTCATATTGGAGATGTTTTCTATTCATACATCTATTGGTCTGTGGCGATGAATGCTCAATCTAGTTAAAAATGAGATGTAATTTGGATTAGTCCATTAGTTAAAGGTAAGTTCAGTTATAACAGAGCCAATTAGTGCTATTATATATTGCTTGCAGTATAGTTAATTAATATTGGATATAATAAGAAAGAAATCATAATAATAATGGATTGTAAAGGATAAACAGATTTTTAAATGGGAGAGGAGAGAGTCCTGGGTCATAATTACTTTGTGAAGTTTTGAAATGGAAATATCAATAAAACTACAGAAAAATGTAATTATTATTTTTTTCAACTTTGGAATAAATTTTAAATGTTTAGACTGGAAAAAAAAAAATTTTTTTTAAAGTAAATGATGATTAGCTCAGTTATTGTGGATTCATGAATGACATAATTTCTGTCATGAATAAAATATTTGTACTGTGACGGTATAATGTAGGCAAGAGGAAAAAAAATTGAAATAGATAATTTCTTACTTAACAAATAAAATTAAAATGGTATCTTGTAAGGATTAAGGCTGTATTTAAATTAATGTAATTGACTAATATATTTACAGCACAGTTTCTGACTGTAATTCTAAACCTTCCTCATAATCAACAAAAAGTTGGTTTAATCTGACAGTACAGTGCATGTATAGCAGTTGATTACCGTCTTTTTAGAAGTATATTTGAATTAAAACGTGCTTAAAAGGCAAATTGAATATTTAAAGATTGTCTGAAGATTTGTGATAGCATTTTACCTGTAGGTTTATTTTGGATTTTTTTCAATCTGACTGAATTTTTAAATGCTTTTAGAAGAATTTAAACTTTTATTTGTACTTTTTCAAATATATTCAACTATTAATAAAACATACAAGTTAATAGGAGACTCACTACTTATAGTTGTGAAGCATGATCTTTGAATCTAGAAATGATTTGTTTTACAAGTGAAGCAAAGGTGTATAGAAAAAAAAATATTAAGAATAAGAAAAAAGGATTAAAAGAACTAAATGGAATCAACTCTGAAAACTATTCCCAATATTAATGTAATAGTTAAATTACTTGGAGATTGATTGGCACATCACAAGAAAAATAAATAATTTCTTAATTATGGTAATCCTTCACTTTATCTAAAAGATAAGTATGGAAAAGATATAACTTTAGATGAGATTATTAAATCATAAAATTAGCCAAATCATTTTGGAAATAATAACCTTACGATAGGCTTTTATGAAAAGTATTGAAATGGGCTTTACCCTCCAATAGGCTCCCAATATCTGATAATTATGTAATGGGAATTAAGAAAGATTTTATATTTTTAAAATATGACATTGTGTTAAGAAGAATGTAATTCTTTAAAAAATGAAAAATGAAGATTTTTGAAAGATGATATTAGAAAAATTGTAAAATATGGACAAATAGTAATAGAAATATAATGAAGAGATAGAGAGAATGAAGAAAAAGGAGTTTATTCAATGAATAAAGAAATAAATTGAATTGGATATATTCTTAGATGCTAAACAGTTAATACCAATATCATATGACTTTTTCATAATATGAACTCAAGCCAATTTGCTTGCAAAACTATATACATCTGATACCTGATCAATTTCCGTATATTTTAGTGGCCCCAATTTTATGCCATCTAATATCTATTGACTATTGAGGTTTACATTAGGTAGCTCTGGAGTAGGGTGAAGAGAACTGCTCTTGGAAGCATATGCTAAGATGTTGTCAAGGACATGCTAGGCAGACTTGTAACGAATAAAAGAAAGGAAACCTGACTGTGATCTTTAGAAGGAAAAAGTTTCACTTGTATATTATATGGTCAGAGTAGCAGAAATAGTAAAATTTTGTATTCCATTTAATATTATTATTTTATAAAATGCCTCCCCACTTCAATGTTTCATCCACTATAGAAATTCTTTAAGAATAATTTTTTAAAAGTTGTAAATGTGATAATAACAAACTATTTATTGATATTGATTATTAAGTCATTTACTTGTAAAATTGCATACATTCCAGGAATTCTTGATATAAATGATATTTATATTAAGTTCTTTAGTCTAAGACCAATAGTATATTGCAGCGAAATACTAAAACTTAATTGAAGATGATAGTCTGTCATTGCTTTTTATAGTGATTTTTTTTTTTAAAAATAGGTTTGTTAATCTTCTTGAAGATAATACCAATATAACTTTAATGATATCAAAGAAAAAAAATTTCTCCATAGAAATTAATAATACTTTCATTGTTTCTGGTGTCAAAGATGTGGACATTGGCAAGTAAGTCTTAATTTAATCATGAATATTTATAAAAATTGTTGTGTGAAGCAGTAAAGTACAATTGTTTTTTATTTAGTTAACTTTTAATGGCTCTTTTACAAAAAAAAAAAAAAAAAAATCGTAACGTTAATTGTTCTGGTTTTCTCAAACATCAAATTGACAGAGTGAACACAATTAAAATTCCATTAAATTCACCAATGTAATTTTTTTTTGCTGAAGATTAGTGTAGGAACATTTAGCTATTCCTACCAGTACTTTGACATAATATTTCAGAAATTTTAAGATAGTGAATTATAACAGTTTAGTTAGTACTTTACTAAAAAATTATTTCTATTGAAATTAATTTCATTTCTTTTACCCATATTGCTTTCTATTTTTTGTTATTGTTGCTCTGTCCAAAAAACCTTGTGGAAGTTTAGATCAATGTTAAAATACAGATTTAAGTGTTAAAGATTTATTAATCGAAATTCAATATCACTTTGATGCTTAAATATCGTTGTGCAGTTTAACTCTGTGATATAGTAGCAAACTTAGAACTAGGGTTTTTTATATTGATTCTCATATGAATAAAGTGATGAATGAAAGAAATGTCTATGCAAACACTTTACGAATCATAAAATTTTAACTGAACACTGGTTTTTGTTATAGAAAGATAAGCTTGGGTTTTTCAGTTTTAATTACAAATGTAAATAAGTATAAGACTTCAAATAAATATTTCATTCCAAAATTTTAGTTATAATACAGTTCACACATTTAAAACACAACTCAGTACAGTATTTAAAATCCTACAAGGCTACTAATTTACCAGAATTTCATATTTTTTCACAGATTATTTAGAACTTCTGTGGAACATCAGTGTTCCACAGAACATAGGTTGGGAAACACTGATCTATTAGATTGATCGAGTAGAATACTTGTGCATAATCTGCTACTTTAGTGCTCCAACAATCACATGATATTCCAAGCAACTAATTATATTATTATCCTTAATTTAGTATAGCAACAAAATTATTAACCTATATTTTAGAATTTTGATCATTAAAAAAAGATTTTGTACTTTCTTCAAAATTAGTTATTAGTTAAATTATTTTATTTTCAAGAAAATTATGAGAAAAAATTTTTCTGGAGCAATCTGTATTCTATTTCTGTTATCCCATCTATTATAAACTTGATTAATTAATAGATACTGTGTGATAATACATTAATTCCATATCCTGTTTGTCTTACCTATCTCCATATTACTTTCTGTTAATTATTCAAGTTTATAATCAATGACTGATAGTAGTAGTATAGAATTTGCTGCTAAAAAACATTATTTAAACTGGTATCATGATATTTATTGATTTTTAAGGAAAAAACTTGATTGAAGTTTTTATAAAAAAATAAAAAGTAGAAATACTATTCATTAAATACAAGAATGAAAGTTATTGTTACATGTTAAAAGGAAGTGAGTTTTAATTATATTTATTTTCTGATGCTCCTTGTTGTAAATATTTGTTTTTGACAGGTCTTTTTGCCATATGGTAGCATACCAATTATCTGACATTTGTATTCTAAACTTTACAGTAACATTTTGAAGTTGACGTATAAATTCGATGAAAGATTCCACAGAATTTACATCTCATTCTTGAAAATGTTATGCAGTGTTAAGAGCAAAATGTCAGATAATTTATGTTTTTTCCTTGCATAAAGAATATTCTTTAGAGATAAATATTTATATCAATAATAATTTTCATTTAATCATTCTAGTAGCTTGAATCATACAAGGACTTTTTGTACACATGAGAATGAACAGGGATTGAATGTCAGAAATAGTTAAATTTATATTAACTTGTCTCTCTTCACACAAATGTATCCTATCTTTCATACAGATCTTATATTAATCGCTGTTAAAAATGGAAAGTAACTAAAGAGATTATTAATACTTTAAAAAAATACAACAAATTTAATCATAGATATAAACTTTTCTCATTGTTTTATATTCCTCCAAATCAGTAGCTTTAGAAATGCTTTGTTCATTTTCACACTTTTTTCCTACCTGTTTCTCATTGGTGAAAGTTGTCATATTCTGTTTATTTGTTTTTTATGATAAGTGAGAAAATAGTTTTTCATATTTTTTTTTTTTCTGCAAGAAGTGTTTTTGCTAACAAAAAGTGTCCATAATTCGCTGCTCTTTGTTAATGCAGCCTGTGAGTATAATCACCATTTTAATTAATGGAATCAACAACTTAACATGCAGACCAGCGTGGTTTGTAGAGCATCTGGCTTGGGATTGGGAGATCCTAGAATCAATTCTGGTACTTGAATTTCTTACGAACTCCCACGAAATGAAGCCATATGCATATTTATTTTATGTACTTAAAAAATGTTAATCTTATTACAATTATTATACTTTCATTTATAACTTATTTATCAAAATATCATACAATTCTCCTGATTTATATTTAACATTCATATTACAGCAGATAATTATTTTCTGATACTATAGCCTAAAACTATCTGTATAAGCATGAATAAGCAACTGATACTAGATGATTTTCTTTAATGAGTATTATATTATACATTTTCATCCAGAAATCACCTTATCTTTTTTTTTTTTAATATTATAGAATATAATAAGCTTAGATTTTGAAATGAAGTCAACTTGATTATCTACACTAGGTCAGAAAATATATATTGTAACAATGGTAATTATAAGTTAACTGTAGATACTGTAACTGTTTGGCAGAAGGATGCCAAATAACATATCAGTGTGATTTTCATATGTGTCTGCATCAACATTAAATCACCTTTTATTATTCTATTCTAGATCTTGTTATATAAGCTTGAGCAATCAATAGGTATTGAAATTATAATGCCAACAGATTAGTTTCTGGCTACTGTACTTCCATTAATGAGAAACATTATATTTCAAATATCTATCCAGAAACTTTTTTTTTTTTTAAATATTATTCAAGGCAATTTACATAAAGGTTTTGAAGCAAGTCTGTCTATTTTTATAGATATGAGAATTTATTTGGCATTAATATTACTCAGGCTTGCAGAAGTGGCTCTAGAGAATAGTAATATAGAATGGATTTGATTACTGGAAATTTAAATCTAAACTAGAAAGGGTTGTCATCTGATCTTTCGTGTCAGCCGCTACCGCTAGAAGTGGGATTTCTAGCTAAATTTCTAGAAATATGCCGTTTCCGCAGCCGCACCCAAGCCTTTAAGCATTCTTTCTAAAATAAATCCTAGAAAGATTGTTAACTCGGAGTTAAGTCTTCTTTCTACGCTAAAAGGTAGACTGTTAACTTGGAGTTAAGTCTTCTTTCTACGATAAAATCTAGAAAGAATGTTAACTCGGCTTAGCGGCTAACGGTGTGGCTTTTTCCGATGCTAAAAGCAGAGGAAAATGCCGTAGTTGTTTGTGTCACACACTATATCGCAATGCTGTGTTATGTATTTGATGTAACAATATCGTACGAGGGTGTGTTAATTTGATCGTGTCAAAATTATTTAAATTTTCATCGGTGCCTTTTTTTTTTTTAAGACGAATTGATGTACTGTTACATTTTAACAGTATCGTGATTGTTCCTCATAAATTTGTATTCCTCCTAAATTTTCGATTATGGTGGGTTAGCGTAATATTTTAAAGATCATGCTTTGAGTCACGTTTTAGCGAGAAATTTTCCGAGACAAAAAGTATGGCAAATTCGAAAACAGAAAATATGAAAAGATGGGAATTGCCAGACACGGAAGCCGCCAGTGCTGTAACATTTCTACAGTAGAAAAACATCCTGCTGAAAGAAAAAAAAACGGTTTTGTGCGGCGAATGTATGAGACTTGAGGTCCATAAAGATCTTTGGACTTTCATTTGTAAGTCTCATTCTTGCCGAAAGAAATGTGCACTTCGAAAAGGCAGCTGGTTTGGGGGATTTCAAATGCTGTTCGTCAAGTCTTTACGTTTGCTGCATTACAGCATGCCATTAATGATATTGAAATGTCTACCAGTAAATATTATTAACCAAATTGATAAATAAAGTAACATAACACACACACACAATAATTGTTGTTAACCAAAAAATATAAATTATTATTTAAAAATACACAAAAACACCCCTCCCACTAATTGTTGTCAATTAAATGTAAACAAATTAAAGTAACGAAAATTATTATTTAAAGATCCATACCCCCCCCCCATTGTTTCTTTAATTTTGTCACTTAAATTTTTAAAAACAGTATTACTATTTAAACACAACCCAAATTATATTTAAACGTACACCAAAAAAGATCCGTTCTTGTCAATAATAATGAAATTAAGAACTATTATTGTCCCATTGTCAAAAATATTAGGTTTTTGGGAAACCAAAACAATAATTTATAAACGAAAAAAAAAGTCAATTGGTTGTCAATCAAATGTAATAAATAAAAGTAACTTCAATTTTGATTTACCAAACATACACACAAAAAAAAAAAACCTCTTTCTCCAAATAATTGTTGTCGGAAATTAAATGTAAAATAAAAGGAAGATAAATTAGTATTTAATCATCATCCAAAAACACCCACCCCTCTCACTAATTATTGTCAGCAATCAAATGTACACCACCACTAAAAGTAACGTAAACTACTATTCTTTAAACGGTTACACCCCTTTCCCCAATAATTGTTGTCTACAATCGTACATACAAAAAAACATCCCTCCTAATAATTAGTGTCAATCAAATGTAAACCAATCAAAGTAAGACGGTAACTTATTATTTAAACGTAACCCAAATTACTATTTGAAGCTACACCGAAAAAACAACCTTTTATCAATTAAAATTAAACATACAACAACTATTATTGTCCCATTGTCAAAAATATTTATTCGTAGAAACAAAAATCATAATTTATAAACGAAAGGAAGTCATATCGGTCGTCAATCAAATGTAAACCGATAAAAGTAACGGTTTTAATTTTTATTTAAACATACACACACACGAAAAAAAAAAAACAACACTTCTCCCGATAATTGTTGTCGGCAATCAAATGGAAACCTATCAAAGTAACGTAAATTATTATTTAAAGATCCATCCAAAAAAAACCCGTTCTCTTAAATTTCTGCAATCCAATTTTACAAAAACAGTAATACTATTTAAAAAAAAAAAACACAAATTACTATTTGAACACACACCAAAAAAGACCCGTTCTCTCTTAAATTTCGGCAATCCAATTTTACAAAAACAGTAATACTATTTTAAAAAAAAAAACACAAATTACTATTTGAACACACAAAAGACCCTCTTGTCAATAAATTTTTTAAAAAAAAAACAACTATTATTATACCATCGTCAAAAATATTATTTGGGAAAAATAATTCAGAAACGAAAGAAAGTAAACTTTGTAAACAAACAAAAAAAGTCAATATTAATAGAGAATCGCTGGCCCGGGAATGTTATATTAATGTGTTTTTGATTAGAAATCGCGCCTCTAGCGACTGACACGAAGGATCAGATGACACTTTGACATATGCTATCTTTTTGCCATTGAGTAAATGTTCAGGAAGTCATTGGGCATACAAGCATCTTAGTAGCAAGCTGAACATGAGATAGTTCTATTCCAATTAGTCTGAACCAAATTTTTTTTTAATTATTTGTGTTACTCATTTGGCAATCAATCAAAAGTGCCTATAGGTAATCATATAATTGAAAATTATCAAAATGTATAGTTGCTGATGAAGATTAAATTTGCATAGCTAAACAGACAAGTTGGCTTGAGTTCAAAACTTTAAGACTTGAAATTTTCAAACCATTAATTTGAATATTATAAAAGAATTAAAGGTGGCTTTTTGGATAGATATGTTGCACTTCTCACTATGGCTAATGTTAATCGAACTAGTTTGGAGATCTGGTTGGACTCCATTAATTACTTATGCTTACATGAATATTTCTGCAATATAGGGGTGTAGAAAAGATTAATATAAAAAATAATTCCTTGGGAACATAATTATATGATGTTGAGATTTTTTTTTGTTTTCCCTTTACTCAACTGAGAAATCCAATGCAAAAAAATAACGATAATATTAATGTTCTTTTTTTGTGTATTAATTATCAAGTAATTTTAATGAACCAAATATTATCTTTTTTTTTTTTTTTTGTAATTTTAATTATTATTGCTACAATGTGGATTGTGTATAATTGGTTTATCAGTTGTTGTGGATTTTTTTTACTATGAATATAATTTCTTTATAATTTGTTTCCGTACCTTGTTTTCTATTGATATTTTCTTTTGCAAATGTTCTCCACATTCTTCTTATTGTATATAATTTAAATAAGATCTTTACTCTATTTGATTTAATACGGATGTAGAGAAGCAATACTGATCTAAAGTTTCCACAAATGATTCTCTATAGTAGGCAGATACGTAAGTTAAGATTCAAAAAAATTCTTTATATACAGTATATTATTCTGACCGTTTGCCCAATGTCACTAGCTCATAGAGTAGCAGAGATTTTAAACATTTTTATAAGTTTTAATAGATTTAGATCCTCAAAATATATTAATATTTAAAACAAAATAAAAGAAGCCACTGCCAGTAATTAACACACAAATAGATTTTTATTAACGCACATTTAAAATTGAGGAATAGACATTATTTTTAGATTTTAACATTAATATTTTTTTAAAATTTAAATTCAAATTACTATTTAAATAGACCGCACAGATGGATATTTAAATTATATTTTACTTCAGCATGTCGAGTATAGATAGTCTACATAGATTTTTTCCACTTAAAAACTTATCAAAACATTCATTCAATCTCAGACTAAAAGTTCGTAGCCAACCCAATGTCAGCTTCCAGATATATATTTGCAACCAATGTAATATGAAGATGCTAGCATAAAACCACGCCGACAGGAATGTGCATCTGACAGCGTGATATTATTTGAAGGAAATGATCCGAGTCCAGAACAGGAAAGCGCATCTGCCTGACTAAGGAATCATGTATATACTTTTTTTTAAAGAGTGCTATGTATGGGGGAGAGCGGTCTTTCTGCCGTCTTATAAATCCCTGTCCATAGAGCTAGAAGGGGTCAATGGTGCAGGAAATACATCTGCGACCATTTTAACGATATGACTGCCTCTTTGGGGTCATGCATTCAGTTGGGCACATTGCCCTGTATGTTAAACACGCTTCACATTACATTAATATAAACACCCATATATCCCTCCACAAGCATTGCCCTAACTACGAAACAAATAGCCTGAAATTAAAATCCCTTAAATTAAACATAAACGAATTTAAACATAGTTATTAATCTTTATCCATGCAGCTATCTACACCCAACTTTAAATTTAATACATTTTAGTTGAAACATAATACACACACAAAAAAATGAAATGCCAATGATTGCTTAAACATCTGCATAAAAAAAAATATTAACAATTGAATTTGCATTTTTAAGTCAGATAAGAGTTCTTATTTTCAGCTATTAATTAATTGCAATTTTAGGAAAGTTCTTATTAGATAGACACAAGAGTTCATACTTTACGGATTTAGCAGATTTAGAAGTTCATCTTCATATCACTTTCGTAGATTTTGTCCTTCTTTGAAATGAAACTGCGACTTGCCATGCATTTGGTCAGGAATTGTCCTCAATAGGTCTCAGCTGGTTGTCCAGAAAATTAAATTTATTGCAGACTTCCACATCATGAAAATCTGCAATATAGCTAGTTATAACGACATATTCATAGTCAGCTCTCAGATCCTAATTATAATAATCCTTTGGCTTTTATATTTTTCTTAGCCTCTTATCATCAAATCTTGGGATTCAATCAGCAAGACGTCACTAATCCTTTCGTGTTTCAGTTATGGTCCGTGCTGTCATTTTCGTGCTTGTATTGGTCATTTAATTTCTTTGTATTCTCTTACCATTTAATTTATTTTAAGTGCCTCAAGGGCCAGTTTGCTTTCAAACAATCATTTAATTAATAAAACAATCATTTCCATTTTCTAAGATTATAGAAATCAACATTATTTCTATTTTTAAAATATCAATCTTTATATTTTTATTTTTTTACAAAAAAAAATACTTTTTTCTTAAAATAGTTTAAGTTTTCCATCTGCGCGACAATATATATATTAAACAACTTTTAATTTTCAGTTTTTAAGTTTTTTTCTTTTTAATAAATCAATTTTTATTTACGATCTTTTTATTTTCATTTTAAAATAATGTAACGGGATATTATATTCCGTTACATATCAGTAAACTTCCTCAAAAACAAAAATATTAAAAAAAAAAAAATTTACTTAGTGTTAGTAATGACGTTACACAAATTGATTAACTAAATTTTTTTTTTAAAAGGACAAAACTTTGGTTATTAATGAAAAGACATAACTTTGTTAGTAATTACAAGAAAAAAAATGCTGACTATTCTTTCCTTTTCACCCCAGCTGAGATTACACCTCCTCCCTCAAGAGTTCCCTTTTTCCTACATTTCATTATTAACTTAGGCAAGTCAAAGAAGTTACGTGATTTTAGACTTTTTTTTTAAAAATTATGATTTATATTAATTATTACGTTTTATTCCTCGCATTTATTTCTACATATGCGCAATTTTTTTTACTGGCAGTACTTTTTACACAAAATTCAAGTTTATAACTTTATATAATACAAAAAATATATTCTGATTTCAGAAAAAAATATTACTGGCATGATTTCTTTTTAAAATTCTCAGGGCACTCGTGATTTATTAAAGATCGTGCCACGTTGGGAGACCACTTTAACGGTCAGTGAAGGTAGCCTTTAACGTATCTGCCGTACGAGGGCGCCATCTAGGCATTTGAACCTAGAAAAATTTATATAGTAGGCAGATACGTAAGTTAAGATTCAAAAATATATATATATTTTTTTATATATATTTTATTCTGACCGTTTGCTCCTGGCAGTGACCGTTAAAGTGGCTAAATAATATTTAAAAAAAGAAGGAAAAAGTTTGATTCAGAGAGAATGAATTATTAAATACTCAATCTGCCACTAGGGTGCATCTGAGCAAATAAACCATATGATTTTTTTAAAATTATAAAATCTTTTACTTAAAGCAGAATGAAAATATTAACCATTATTGAATAAATCAGATAGCATTATATGTGTATTAATAATTTTTATTAGTCATTCATTAGACAAAAGATTATTGAATAATGTTTCTGTAGTGTAATTTTCATTATATCATTTTTAAGCACTTTTAACATTTTTAATTCTCCACAAGGTGTTAAAAGTGGATAGAAGTCAGTCCCTACTTTGCATGAGAGTGGTATAGTGAACATTGTACTACAGAAATATTATTCATTATTGGATAATCTGTAGTCTTATGAATGACTAATAAAAACTATTAATATATTTCCATTAAGTAGTTTGTGTCAAAGTTGTGAGGGCCGCACATTTGATAATTATCAATTAAACTGTAGTAATTTTCTATTTATATATACTGAACAATGATAAAGATATGTGTAAGAGATTGTGGTATGGGTCAGCATGAAATGTGCATCTTAGAGATCATACATCTTTTTCCCATCTTTGGCCATACGTTTATAATTATATCCCTTCACACGGTATTAAAGGTGGATAGAAACCAGAGTGATGTAGTGAACATTACACTATAGAAATATTATTTATTATTAACATTATGTGTATATATATATGACTGTGTGTGTTTTTCAGATTTTGTTCAATTTTTTTAGCCTTGGTATGCAGGTGATTACAGATAATGGAAAAACGTATTATGGAGAATTTGAAGCTTTAATTGGTTCTTTTTATTATTTAATATATTATTTAACAGCAAATAATACAGTAAGAATTTTTTTTGTTTAGTTTGCTTTTAACTTAATTGTGTATATATATATAATATTTTGCTGAATTTAGATTAAGCTAACTAGATAATAAGATTCATCATTGTGTATGGTACTTCCATATGTCATAATATCGGCAGGGAAGTGAACCTACGACAACCGTCTGCAAGCAACTGCTTGCTTGTAAGGCGGCTGCGCTGACCTCTCAGCTACCAATGCTTGACTAATTGTATATGGTACTTTGCCTCCTTTTTAATGTAATTTATAGCAACATTTCCAGTTTAAATGTTTATGCTTTTACTTCATTGAAGACATACACATATATAAATTAACTACTCAAACAAAGTTTAAACTAGTCAGCCAGTTAAATCATCAAGCAATTTATATTCATCATTTTGATATTATGTTAAAATAATCAGCTTTCTAGGACATTTATTTTGGGGCATTATTATCACATATATATATTGCCTGCCAGTCCTATTCCAATGTCAAGTACAAAGTCCTTTTTATATAAATACCAAACTCTAGACAAATAAGATTTTAAAGCATGATTTAAACATGGCATGGTCTTACTTTATTCCAAATTTAAATAGTGGCTCAGTTATTTACATTTTATTTGAGTATTTAATTTATGTACTATTTCCATCTTAGTAATATGCATGTTTGAATTGTAATATACTGAAGTGATTTATATATTAATTCATATTTTAGGTATTATAATTTGTTGTTTGCATCTTTATCTTAGGCTATTTCATCAATATTTCATGCTTTAAAAATTTGATAGGTCTTGAGTTTGGTATCGATATTGAAAGAGTTTTTATACATCATGTTGGAATATTTGGAGTCAACTGATTAATAGTAAAATTGTCTTCAAAGAGATGATTGACTGGTTATTTTAACATAATGTTAAAGGTAGTAAATGTATGTTACCAATGATTTGATTGGCCAATTTGTTAAAAAAAAATTATCATATTTTTGTTTTATCTTTAAGTATGTATACATATTTTATTAGCGAATAAAGTAAAAATGGAATATAAAAATATTTATAAATACAATGAAAATTTTTGAAAAAAATACAAAGAAAAAAGAAAAAAAAATAGGTTAAGAAAATCAAAGTAAACTCCTCTTCATTTAATTATAATATAAAAGATTGACAATTTAATAACAAGATGTGTGAAAGTTTGTTTTATCTGAATTTCTACATACTGTATTTCCTTGAAAATAAAACCAGGTCTTATTGTAGGCTTATTTTCAGAAGATGTCTTATTTTTTCATGTACAAAAGTACATTTATTCAAATGCAAAAATATACATTTATTCAAGTACTTCTTTTCTCTACAGAAGTCTATAAGATTCTTATCCCAAGACCTCCCCACAATTTCTTTCTTGTATTCTTTGGAATAACTTTCTTTTAGCACTCATTTTATCTGGTCATCAGAATATTATTCCATTTAAATTAACCATTAAATCAAGTGTTAATTGAAGATTTGCAAAACAGGAGTGGTAACAAAAATGGTTACAGTTAAGAATCATTTGTTCACACAAAAGCAACAAAAAAATGCAAACACAAACATTCAGAAAATGTTTCTATATTTCACATTTGCACTTTAAGTATTTCCATTATAACATAGGGTGTATTGAATTATGTTATGACACAATTATGTTCTCCGTTATCACCACTAAACATCACATGATCACCATTCTTTATTCTTACACAAGCTGTTTAACACAGGCAAAACTCTCCATGAGCTTGAATTAAAAACATTGTGTTTTCATTTTGGACTCAAAGCTTTATAGTTAGCTAATATGGTAAAAGGTGGCTGCTGGAGAGTTGCATTAGATCCTAAGATCTAGGTGCAGTGCTCTCAGATCCAAGGTTCCTCACTGTTGAAAGCCACAAGCTAGAAACTAGTCTGGGGATATTGGATGAGTATTCACTAGATAGGGATTTTATGCACAAACCTTCCTGCATCCATTGATTACTTTGGCTTACATTGAGTAGCACTACTGTATGAAGAATTTTGCCTCTGTATTCATCCGTTATCAAGTGCGTACGTTGTAAATATTTTCCAAATTACTTATAATAGTCCTGCTTGGGTATTATTTTTAAAAAATTTTCTTTAGGGAGAAAGATTAACGATTTAACTTAAGTTAAACTTTGATTATTAAAATCAAGTCTGTTACTTTAATAAAATCTTTTAGGGGAAAAGAAAAATGTTTAAGAAATCAAACTAATTTTTCTTTTGTCTCGAATATTTAAAAACTAACATGATGAAACTCTAAAACTAAATCAAGCTTTCTGAATCTAAGTATTAAATATAAATAAAATATAAGAACTTAAAAATATATAAATGAAATTATAAATTGTTCGATATATTGACTTGTGGTAAATTAATTATTTCTCTGTACAAGCAGAATTATGTTTGTTGAAAATGGTCAATAAGAAAGTACAAAAAAAAAAACTATAATTTATATTACCATTTAATGTCAGTAATATTGCTTATTTATACAGTCATTACTTTATAATTCAAAATGTCCATAGTGTGTTTCAGCATGAGAAAACAAAAGCTATCTGTCTGGCTGACGATCTTTTTTAAGACTTATATTTGGAGTAGGGCTTATAAGCATTCTGAAAAATCATGCTAGGCTTATTTTCTGGTTAGGTTTTATTTTTGGGGGAACTCGGTACATTGAAATTTTTCTGGTGTTGCCTCTATCCTACTAGCATTTAAAAAAAAATCTTGAAGTTTATGTAAATTTGCTTATTTTTATATATGACTTAATAAATAAATGTTTTATTTATCTACTCTATGGCATCTCTATTTAAAGTGTACAAGATGAAAATTCAGTACTGAATTTTTTATTTTGATTTGATATATAACAAACTGTCCTAAATTTTTATTGAAATAATTTATCACCTTACATATATGATACAAGCAGTTGTTAAGTGCTTACCTGAATTATTAACAAGATTAAATTCTCTAATATTCTTTACCTAAAGCAAAAGATAAAAGCTAACTACAAACCATTAATTAGATGTAAAATAAGAGTCATAGATCACATGACCCTATCTCTTAAGCTTGTAAGTTATAAACAGTGAGGATTGCCAGTTCCTCTACAAGCTTTATGATAAATGTTTAGCCAGAGCCAGCACTTTTAATATCTCTGTCAGGAACCCCTCTCCAAACCCCTGACCATGGTTTCATGCTTTGGCACTCCTCAGAGAGGTGTCAGGGTAGGTTCAGACACTAGATCTAAAAATACCAAACCAAAGCCAAACACTTATCTAAAAGTTGATCTAATAAGTGGAAAATCTGAAATTTTCAGACATCTACATGTCTTCAAACCCAGCTATCCAACTCAAATAGCTATATGGGGCTGATAGATCTTCAGCCATACCATATATTAGTAGTCATAGCAATATAAAATTGCATAAGACTTTTGGCAGAGACTATAAATAGTCAAAATAAGAGTCATATCAATTCATAGATCACATTTGACTATTTATAGTCTCTGGAAAAAGTCTTATGCAATTTTATATTGCTGTGACTACTAATATATGGTATGGCTGAAAATCTATCAGCCCCATATAGCTATTTGAGTTGGATAGCTGGGTTTGAAGACATGTAGATGTCTGAAAATTTCAGATTTTCCACTCAATAGATAACTTTTAGATAAGTGCTTGGCTTTGGGTTGGTATTTTTAGATCTAGTGTCTGAACCTACCCTGACACCTCTCTGAGGAGTGCCATAGCACGAAACCATGGTCAGGGGTTTGGGGAGGGGTTCCTGACAGAGATATTAAAAGTGCTGGCTCTGGCTAAGCATTTATCATAAAGCTTGTAGAGGAACTGGCAACCCTCACTGTTTATAACTTACAAGCTTAAGAGATAGGGTCATGTGATCTATGAATTGATCTATGACTCTTATTTTGACTATTTATAGTCTCTGCCAAAAGTCTTATGCAATTTTATATTGCTATGACTACTAATATATGTTATGGCTGAAGATCTATCAGCCCCATATAGCTATTTGAGTTGGATAGCTGGGTTTGAAGACATGTAGATGTCCGAAAATTTCAGATTTTCCACTCAATAGATAACTTTTAGGTAAGTGCTTGGCTTTGGGTTGGTATTTTTAGATCTAGTGTCTGAATCTACTCTGACACCACTCTGAGGAGTGCCAAAGCACGAAACCATAGTCAGGGGTTTGGGGAGGGGTTCCTGACAGAGATATTAAAAGTGCTGGCTAAGCATTTATCATAAAGCTTGTAGAGGAACTGGCAATCCTCACTGTTTATTAATTAGATTTGATTTGTTTAGTCAACAAACATTCAGTGATCAATACATAATATAATTGATCATACATCATATAAATACAGGATTCATCATGGAAATGAAAACATTTCAAAATGACAATTTTATTTTGTAATTCAATTGCATCATAATGTTAATAAAATCTTCCTTAAATGATATAAGATTTGTTATAAAGACTGGCTGATAAATAAATATATAATAACTAAGAGCAATAATCTTCACTCTATTCTACTCTAGAGTAATTAAGAGGATGACAAATGTTATAATGCTATAAAATTTCCATCTCAAGATCAGTTTTTGACTTTTGCTGTCATCATTCAAAATTAAAATTCAAAGTTTTAACAAATGCACATATGCATTTAGCAGTTATCTATCCTGAAATTCAATAAAACACTTGAGGTTTGAACTGAAACTAACTAACTTGCATAGTTAAATACATCTAACATCAAGCCAATTTCTGTATATTTTGAAGACTTTAATATTATAACTAAGTTCTATCTATCCTCTAGTTAGAAAGGTCAATACCAATTCAATATTACATGTCTTTCTCATATGCTTACTCAAACAATTATTTTCATTCTATATTAGAGCTATCTTCTGTAAGTTTAATGTTTTTGTTTTCTTTAATTTCATGACATTAACTTGAATAGTATAAAGGACTGAAAAGTGGCTTCTAGATGCCCAAGTGCATTAGTTCCAGCTCTGAATTTTAATTTTCACTGATGAAGACAAAATCTAAAAACTGTGTTGGAAATGGGTATTTTATATAACCATACATTAATTCTGGTAGCAAATGACTACTCAAGTTTACAGCATATGGATTTAGAATAGAGTGAAAAATACCTGTTTTTGGAAGTACATGAGAAAGTCATGTGATATTGTTGTTGGTAGATATATATATGATGACACTGATTAGTCTCTGCTTGCAACAAAAAATTGATTTCATCAAATAAAATTGAGCATTTTAATATAATAATAATTAAAGAATAGAATAATTGCTTTTATTATACATTTGACTGAGTTATCTGGCAGGATGAGATTAAAATATTAATCGTAAAAACTAAAAAGTTGCTTATTATGGAATCTTTGGAAGAATGCTAAAATATGGTTGTGATATATCATCTTTAGGAATAAATGAGTTTGTGAAGTTATGCTTTCTGATTTAAGAATGTTCTATTGTTCCAATTTGTTAAAGTAAAAATGTAATCAGAGAGGATTTGAACCCAGACTTTCAAGCTCTCTTCAGTCTTCCATTCCATATTTTACAACCTACACACATGACCAGATACATGTGAAAAAGATAAATGATGTTCAATATACATATTTCATGCTGGGTGATGATGATTTGGATCAACTGTGGTGGTTCAGCCCAAAATATATTGGAGATCATTTATCTTTTTAACATATATGTAGTTATGTGGGTTGATTATATAAGATGGAGTGCATGGCTGAGGGGAGCTTGAAAGTCTGTATTCACATCTTCTCTAATTACATCAAGCTTAAGTATATATTATGTTTGTATTCAAATACTAAAATAAAGATGAAAAAATTGCCTTATGAAATATCAATATTATCCACTCCACAGTGGCATAATTATTGTGATGCAATCCAAGACAATATGTAAGAATCCTGGGTGGGTAATAGGGGCTCTTAGATTATTAATCATTGAATAAGTTATGTTTTAAATATTAAAAAATATTTTAATTGAAAATTTTATATAGGGCTCATAAATTCTAGCTACTGCCATTGTCATTACAATAAAAATACTTTTTAAGATTTTTATTTAGTTGGTTGCTACCAGACATATACATGTCATAGTCAAATTAAGAGTCATAGATCACATGACCCTATTCTCTTAAGCTTGTAAGTTATAAACAATGAGGATTGCCAATTCCTCAACAAGCTTTGTAATAAATGCTTAGCCAGAGAAAGCATTTAAAATATCTGTCAGGAACCTCCCCCCCCAAATCCCTGACCATGGTTTTGTGTTTTGGCACTCCACAGAGAGGGGTGCCAGGGTATGTTCAGACACTATATCTAAAAATACCAACCCAAAGCCAGCATTTATCTAAAAGTTATCTATTGAGTGGAAAATCTGAAATTTTCAGACACTTAGTTGTCTTCAAACCCAGCTATCCAACTCAAATAGTTATATAGGGCTGATAGATCTACAGCCATACCATATATTAGTAGTCATAGCAATATAACATCACATAAGACTTAAGGCAGAGACTATAAATAGTCAAATTAAGAGTCATAGACCACATGACCCTATTCTCTTAAGCTTGTAAGGTATAAACATTGAGGATTTCCAATTCCTCAACAAGTTTTGTAATAAATGCCAAGCCAGAGAAAGCATGTAAAATATCTCTGTCAGGAACCCTCTCCCCAACCCCTGACTATGGTGTCGTGCTTTGGCACTCCTCAGAGAGGTGCCAGGGTACGAAACCATGGTCAGGGGTTGAGGGGGGGTTCCTGACAGAGATATTTTAAATGCTTTCTCTGGCTAAGCATTTATTACAAAGCTTGTTGAGGAATTGGCAATCCTCATTGTTTATATACATGTCATTACTAGAAACTCAGAATGATTTAAAATAATCGAAAAGCATTACAGGTATAATTTTTATTACTAAGAAAATGCAAGAAAAGTTCCATTAACCAATGTATCTTTTATAAATAGCTTTTATTGATTTAGTTAATTGAGAAAATTTGTAGCAATGCTTGCAAATAGCTAGCTATCCACGAAAGTGTATAGATCCTATGTGTTGGAATAAAAAGAAACATTTTTATTAAAATCTGAGAAATTTGAAATAAAAACTGGTATTAAACAAGGTTGTATTAACTCCAATTTTGTTTTCTGGTTTTATGACAATGGTTTTGGAACAATTTACTTGCAGTTTTCATAGAGCAGCATGAAGACATAATATGGATTTTACCACAGTGTTTGAATCATTTAAAAACAGAAATAATCTATTTGATTCTTAGATTTACAGCATGCTGGAGAATGTGCTACATTGTTAATTAAAGAGGTGATGATCTATAGAATGCTGATCACATATAGAATTTATTTTAATAATCAAAAAAACTCAAGCACTTCATCAGAGAGTGATGGAAGAAAAATCTTCAGGAACTTTTAGCTTAGATGAATGTCTTTGGCATTTAAATATCCCAGTATTTTTTTAGATAGCAAAGTAACTGCTGCATTTAACAAGTTAAAAGTTAGAATATTTTATTATAGTAATGTAAATATTTCATTTAAATTAGTTGTATATAATCAAATGAAACATGGACTTCTATTACTATGATAAGGTCATGAAACCTGTAAAAGTAATGATATTAAATTCAGAATTGTTAGAATATATAAAGGAAAGAAATGTAACAAACTTTTTAAAAGCATATCTTAAGGTGTTCTTCATGAGAGAGGCAGGGTCCATTTATGTTATGAAGGTAATATCAAAGATACACTTTAGACTGCGATATATCTGCTTTTATTGGGAACACAAATGTGAGAAATAAAATAGATAATTATACAGATTGTAGAAGTTTTTTTATAAAGAAAATTTTTCTGTAAAAGAAATTAAAAGACATCATTGTCCAATTGTTAATTAATCTAAGTAAAGGACCAGCTTGTTGTATATTTGAACATATTTGCAATTCATGGATTGGATTGTTTTCTGTAGTCAACACAAAATTTAATTGTAATTCTTGGTCTCCTTTTTTTATTTTCCTGGAGTTAAAATGGCTCTAGTCTTTTAAAAATAATCACTAATGATATTAAAATAATAACATTTTCAAAAAAAATTAAGTAATATTGAGAAGATTTTTTTTGGTAATAAAGAATAAGTACTAGATTTTTTTCATTTAATATATAGAAATAAATAGTAATAATAAAAAGTCAGATGTCACATAACTTATATATAGCTTGCATTTACCAATATGTAAACTTAAGAGCATGCTAACGCTCTAACAAGCTTTTTTTTTTTTTTTAATTATGATAAATGCTACTACAAGAGAAGGCATTCAAATCATCTTTATCTTAGATTGTCCCCATCCCCAGACCAGTTTCGACCTATGGGTCTTTTCAGTGAGGAGTTGGGACATTAGATTCAAAAAACCAACTCAAGCTAAGCATTTATCTAAAACGTAATTCTCAAGAAGAAGATCTAAACCTTTAGACATCTGCATGTCTTTAAAGTCAGCTCTCCAACTGAAAAAATTATATGGGCCTGAACTTAATTCAGATACTCCATATATTAATAGGCTTAGCCATTTAATTTAGCCAAAATCCCAACAGCAAATAATAGTAAAAAAAGACAAATTCTTTTGTATAAAAACCTATTAGGAATTAATACATTTTAAAGACATAATTTTCATATTTGAAGTTATAATATAGACATAATTATTTCATTATGAATTCAGTGCACTGTCTTAATGTATTGATATCTTAATTAATATAGACTCTTACATATGTAGGAGTTGAATAAAATAATGGGGGAAACATCATATTAGCATTATATTTTTGATATTGTGTAATACAGAAATACATGCCATATTGTGTAATACAGAAATACCTGCCAACATAACTTTTTCCTCCCATAGAATCTTAAAGAAATAGTAAAGAATAATTTATTAAGAAGTTGATAACTTTCTCATAAATCATGAGAAAATTTCCAAACCTTTCTGATTGTAAAAAGTCAAATTGTGGCTGAGTAGCTGGTACATAAGTGTTAAAAAGTATGGAATATTTAAAGTTTCAAAATTTGTTTAAAGGCAATGATTATATCCTTTAAAGATGGGGAAATGAAAGATTGTAAAGCAAGACTTATTGAGAGACTTATAATCCTTGAAAATAATCTCTTGAGAAACAAAGCAATGAAGAATTCAATTCTGATTAGTATGTGATTGGAAACGTCTTAAGATTGGACAAATCATTTTTTCACTTTTCTCAATTACTGGAAAGATTGATACCTGGTGAAACCAATCAGCCTGCTTTCCTTTCTTAAAATATGTAACTTGACAATTGAAGTAGTTATATCTCTATGATGAAATTTTAAAAAAACCTTCAACACAGTTCACCCCTCAACATTCAAGTCCATCTTTTTCCCAGAAAGTTATTAAGATGTTTAAATTGTTCACATTCTCAAAAAAATAACCACTTAAATTAAAAATTGCTGGAGAAATTTCTTTCATGACTGGCTAATAAGGCACCTGAGTTTTTTAAACATTAATTACTGAAACAAAGTCTTTATAAGCTGCATTCAAAATATTAATAACATGAATTGGCAAAATATATTGTAAATTTAAATGCCAAAGAGATGAAATTTTTGTTAGTGGTTTTATTTGATTCAAATTAAATATTTAGGCAAATGAAGCACCTTGGGTAATCATATGTTGGACTATTTCTATCATCTAATCTTAAATATTGAATGTCTTTTAGAAAAATTCAAATTTTATTTAAACTTTCCAAATACATTTAACTAATAAGTAGCACAAACTTAATATATAACAGAACATTTCAAGTGGTATTATTCTCTTTTCTTCATGTATTGCTGGCTTCACCAGTGATAGCACTAGCATGGAAATTTTAGATTTGTGAATGTTGAATTTAAGATAATGCTCTAACCAATTGCATGAAATTCAATATCTATGAATCTAAAGGTTCACATTTGATGATTTCCATGCTAATACTGTCACTGGTCAGACCAGCAACATCTAAAGAAGAGAGGAAAATAATACCAGTCGGAACATGTGTTATATACTAACTAACCTGTGTGAAATTACTAAACAGTTGGAAATAATAAGTGAAAGGCTGAAAATCTCTTGCATATATGATAACCAATCAGATGTAATGATGACTGTATAGGGAGCTCTTAAGTCGCAACACAAGACAGATATAAGCCAGTCTGAAGCATTTTGACTTAAAAGTGTGAAGCTTTAAACATCTTCACATTTAACTCACCTTTTTCTTATAAAATCTCTGTCTTGTATTGCGACTTAAGAGCTCCCTATACAATCATCATTACATCTGATTGGCTGGCATATAAGCATTCTAAAAGCGGATGCGAAAGGTTTTCAGCCTTTCACTTTAATTACGAACTGCTTGCACTTAATAAATAATATTTAGATAAACAGTTTGAAGTATTTGGGAAGTTTAAAATTTGACTTTTTGTAAAAGACCTTCAATATTTAAAATTAGATGGTAGAAATATTCCACCTTATAATTACTACTAAAATGCCATTATCACAAACTTATTATGTAATTTTCCAGACACATACCATTTAGAATTATTGTGCAGGAGTAATGTCTCTGCAGATGCAAAGGAAAAAAACATATTGAAACTTTAAAAAAAATTTGAAAAAAAGATATTCAAAAACCTAATATTTGACATGTATTGAGGAATACAACTGAATAATTGAAAAGTGAAACATGTAACATTTTTGAAGTTTAATATTGAGAAAAATTCTGATTTTTTAAATTGATAAAATTTTTATTTCTATAAAAATGTTAGTATACGTTTTGAACAATTGTTAAAAATATTCATCTATCTTATTCATTTTACATGTTTATGTATATATACTTTAAATAATGTAATATTGAATGGAGCTGCAGGAATATCTCAGGATATTTAAATTTTGCCTTGTAGTTATCATTCTAATGTATATTCTATTGAAGAACTTTGAGGATCAGTGGAAGATGACTTCATTTTTCTCTGTATGTGATCAATAGTAAGAATAATTGCATTAATGAAGTGGGTTGGATAATTAACAGTCGCTTGATGTATATTTTTTTATATAATTGCCAGTTAAATGTTAGTAGGTTTGGTTTATTTTATATATATTATTATTATTATAAACAAATATATTTGTGTGTGAAATATAAGTAATGGTCTGCTAAAGTTTGTATATAATATTTTACAGGCATATGCAAACCATAATACATTTTTGCTAACTTTAATTTTTTTTTTTATAGATTGGTTTGAAAACCTTTGAACGTATTCCTGCCAACACTGTGTCTGTTTTTTATCTCATTCCTCAGTATTTTGTAATAACCATAGGTGAAGTGTTATTTTCAATAACAGGATTAGAATTTGCATATTCAGAGGTAATTTTACACTTTTATTTTACTACCATATTAGGATCATATTATGCTTATATCTAAATTAATTTAGACTATCTTACCATACATAGATTTATAAACTGACATCTTTCATTTTTATTGTATTTTTTATTTTATTTAATGCTTTGATTTTTTTATTTATTTCCCCATTGTTTTCATTTCCCCCCCTTTTTTGCATTCTTTTCTAATATATATATATAACTTCTTCTTTTTTTTAATATATCAAACCCCATAATTATTCAATAACTGAATTTTAAAAAAAATTAAAGCCATTTTTTTAGATGTTACTTCCATTCTACATTACAAATATGAATAAACTGTAGTTGGGGTATCTGCGACACTTTTAATCTGTTGCAGAGAAACTTCATCATATTACAGTTGTATTTTTAAATTTTTACAGGTAGCATGTCAACACTCATGGGATTAACCCAGTTTAACTGGGATCTTTATTATCTAATTAAAAATGGTTAGATACCCATTTACTGACTAATAATTGAATGGCTAGGTAAGCTGGCTGTAGGCTAGCTATCTTCTTTGTTTATGACCTGAAAAAAAAAATTTAAATTTCACTTAGCCTGGAATTAACCACAGACTGAAATCTAGATGGTATATTAGCTAACCATTATACCACAAGTTTTTTCTATCTTGGAGGTTATCAAATGGCTTCATCAGTATTTTAATAATGTTATATTACAAACTTAATATTTTATAACTTTTGGCTGTAAGAATTTTTTACAATTTTTTTTCTCGTAATTTAAAGTTTTGAATACAATGAACTATTTAATTTTATCTATTTATTTATTGTCAGGTTTTCAGGCTTTCATTTGTATGTTTCTGTTTGTCTGCAAAAATAACTTTATCATCAATAAAATAAAATATATGGTGATATAACTAAACATATTACAAGTAATTTTGTTTAAAATTATCTTTACGTTAAATGTAAAATGTGACTTTCAACTCTGTAAATGATTTAATTAAATAAATTTTAGATTAAATGTATTTATTTTATTAACTGTGGAGCTAATTGATTTCAATGGATTGTATCAATTTGCCTATTTTTAATGCACCAATTTAACATTGTAGTGTATTTCTTTGAATATTACATTCTCACAGCATTAGTTAGAGTGATATCTATGTAACTTGTAATTAGTAATTAAATTCAAATACATATTTTAATTGTAGTCTAATTAAGAATTGTCTTAAGATTTATGATGATGGCATTTTACTAGTAGTTATGTGTCAAACTATTTCTGTCATCTAGTTGGCATTATTAATTGTTCTTAGAAAAATTCAAACTTTTTTATATCTTTACAAATATTTTTAATTATTAGTAATTGAATACAGATAGTATAGAACATAACATTTCAATTAATAATATTTATTTTATAAAGCGCAGACGGTATTGAAATTAAACTGAGAGAGTGCAAACTTCTCAAGCGTTTATAACTATCACCAGCCAATCAGATCAAGCACCGAGACAGAGAATTTAATAAGAAAAAGGTGGTTCCACCTTCTTCTTTACTTGTCTTTCTATATATCCAAGCCAGTCTAAAGTACTTAGATCTGAAAGCGTGAATGGATATATAGAAAGACAAGTAAAGAAGAAGGTGGAACCACCTTTTTCTTGTTAAATTCTCTGTCTCAGTGCTTTATCTGATTGGCTGGTGATAGTCATAAGCGCTTGAGAAGTTTGCACTCTCTCAGTTTAATCAATACCGTCTGCGCTTTATAAAATAAATATTATTTACATACGTTGCTGCAAGTTATACATCGAAAAACTACTGCGTAGTAAATTGAAAGATTTCATGCTGTATGTTTGTAATTTGAACTCAGTGTATTGAGTGTGAAGATATTTAAGATTCACACTTTCAGATCTAAGTACTTTAGACTGGCTTGGATATATAGAAAGACAAGTAAAGAAGAAGGTGGAACCATCTTTTTCTTGTTAAATTCTCTGTCTCAGTGCTTGATCTGACTGGCTGGTGATAGTCATAGGGGTTGAGAAGTTTGCACTCTCTCAGTTTAATGTCAATTAATATAATTCTCCCTTTTATCTTCAGGGATTGCTAGCCTGACTAGTGGTAGCTAGTATAAGAATTGAATAGTGATCTTTAGATTCATGAATACTGAATTTAAAATGATGCATTAACCAATTAGACAAGTCTATTAAAGACTACATTCAATAAATAAATAATCAATCAAACAAGATTGAAATAAACAACTATTAATAATTATATTTAAATATTTATCAAACCGGCTTGTTTGATTGATTATTTATTTATTTCTATTTGTGACAACATTATGGACAAATAAATCGTATTGGATATTTGACCATCATAGTGACTACATTCAATAGAAATTTTATGTATTTTTCTATAAGAGTTCTCATGATTCCTTCATTTACAATGGCAATTAAGCTCATAAGTTAATCTACTATAATAATGTGTGATGTTTGGAAATCATTCTTTAATCTTGCTATTAAAAGGAAAAGTGGATAAATTAGGTAGACGTTTGTAGGTAAGTAATTATGATTTTATCGATTGTTTGTTTCCTTTGGTAGAATAGCTTAGTAGGTTACATCTTAAATTAAATATAGTCACTAATTTAATTCCTATGTTAAAAGTCAGTGGATAGACTTTTTCTTTCAACACAAAATCAAATAATAATTGCAGAATTAATTAGAATAGAATAAGCATTTATTTTATAACGTCTTGCGTGCGATTATAATTACGATAGAATGACAGCCTGTTAAGCTAATTGCGCAGACGCTGTGAGAATGTTATTAATAAATGAATACCTTCGAACAACCACATGATATAGTAAGAGGATTCCTTTTTACTCTTATATAAATACTATATTATGTGGTTGTTCGAAGGTATTCATTTATTAATAACATTCTCACAGCGTCTGCGCAATTAGCTTAACAGGCTGTCATTCTATCGTAATTAGAATAGAATACTAAAATCCAGTAAAAACTTCTAAACAAAAATAGCATTTTTAATTGAAGAATTCTATTAGAAAATTATAAAGAAAAATCCCCAAAAAAGATATTTTATCAAAAATGAAAGATTTTCATTTGCCCTTAGAAAATGCATGTAATAATTTTGAACATCAATTCAAAATCTGAAAAATTGAAGTACTTTGCTTCATTATAAAAGATACTGGTTAACTAATATTTTGGATATATAATACTTTTAAGGACTTCCAGATTTACAATGAAATGTTAATTTGAAGCCTAAAAAATCAAACTTTTGCCATATTTTTAAAACTTTTTACATTTGTTAATGAACAATTTTAAGTAGATATGATTAAAAAAAAAAGATATAATGAATAGTGATTCAGCCATGAAAGATTAAAGTATGTTTACTATAATTTTAAAATGAGAGATTTGTGTTTCTCTTGTTGGTTTATTCTAATGTGTCACGGATTCAGCTGTTGAAATCATTTAGTATCTTATGTGCAAATGTTATTCTTAATATTTAATTCTTTAATTAATATAATCCTTATAAACTTGTTATAATCGATTATTACAAAAAGGTAAAAGTTGAAATTCAAGACTTTTATAATGGACTAAGCATGCTTTCAGCAAACCTCTGCCAGAATCATAGTTATGTATTAATTTAGCAGTTAAAAATTATGCCTACATATAAACTTAATTTATTATGTAAATTAGGCTTAATATTTAAATGCAGCATTTAAATGTTCCATTTTTTTGACAATGGAACGCATGAATCTTTTCTGTTGCTTGCATTTGGATTCTTTGCATTTAGATACTGCATTTACATATTAAGCCTCATTTTCATAATAAATTATGTCCATATATCGGCTTAATTTTCAACTTCTAAATTAATACAGAACTATGATTGTAGCAGTGATCTGCTGGAAACATGTTTAATAAATTATAAAAGTCTTGAATTTCAACTTTTATCCTTTCAAAATACTCGATTATAATGTGCAAATGTTATGAATCATCCTGATGGAATAAATTGAAAATTGAATTTAATGATCTTTGCCAGTGCTTGTTGGTTGAATTGTGGAGGAGTTTTACAATGATTTGGTGTCTATGATCGCCAAGATTTTTTTTTGAGACAAAAGAAATAATGAAAGATCAAATAACAAACAAGCAGTGTGTTCACTTCTCACTGACATCATGCTCCATATGAATGAAATATTATATAAATTGATTGCAACAACTAATAGCAAAATCCAAAGAGTGTTTTATTGAAGTTGATAAATTTATAGTATTTTTCAATTTTCATAATGCTCTTTATGAATTTATGTTTAATAATGCTGAATTGATACAAATTTTACTGAATTAATTAACTTGAACATGCATATTTTTGAAATTAATATAATTTTGTTTCAAAACTGAATCAGTTTTTCTGATAGATGTGAATCAGTTTTGTGATAATAGATATTAAAAGTATAAGGTTTTGATACTCATATCAATTGTTGGTAAAGTTTTAAGTACATTTAATACAGTTCAATAAGTAAATCTACTTTTTTAATTATAAATATTATTCAATCTGTATATAGATTGAATATTTGGTTGAAAATTTAGCTGTCAAATTGGAGTGTACAGTAAATGTAAAATACAGTACCAAATTTTAGACTTTATATAAAATAAAAATAATGAAAAATATTTTTATATGTATTCTTATTTTTTTATGTTGAGATTGGTTTATGCTTTTTAAACTGATGCTCATGGGTGAGGGCATGTAAATTCATAAAAAGCGCATGACTGGAAGTTTCAAAATG
The DNA here is from genome assembly GCA_028023455.1 of Epiperipatus broadwayi. Lineage (NCBI taxonomy): Eukaryota > Metazoa > Onychophora > Udeonychophora > Euonychophora > Peripatidae > Epiperipatus > Epiperipatus broadwayi. Next base: position 78,210 of record JAQFVV010012939.1, read on the forward strand.
AGTAATTTTGTTTACATGATGTAAAATTATATATTTGGTTTGACTACTGCAAATACAGAATATGAGTAATTTCCAAAAGAAGGCACAGTAACAACAAGTAAAGCAGATTAACTTCTGTGGTTTTGCTCTTTCTCAGTTTAATTTGAAGCAAAATCAAATTTCAAAAATATTAGTGCATTTCATTTTGCTAAAAAAATAAAGTCTGGAAAATATGAAGAAAGATTTATAATGATTGTAAAAAAAAATATATATTTTTTTTTGTTGTGTTAATGATTGATTTTTTAATATAAAATTTATCAAATGGCTATATAATTAATCTAATATATATTTATATTAGATTCAGACACAGACATTTATAAGGTTCCAAATTATTTTATTTATAAATCTCTTATTTTTCTACTTTTTGAAGTTGTTCCTAATAATTTTCAATTTTTTTTTATCTGCAAAATAATTATTTTAGTAATTCTTGGAAATCGTTTAAAATAAATATTTTATTTAAATTTTTGACATCTTCTTATATATTTTTTTATAAACATGAACTGCAAAATAAATACTTACTTCATGTTTGTAATTTTCCAATTTCGTTAATAATGAATGCCATCCACTGCAAACTCTGTTTTCAAAATTATGTTCAATCTTGTTATCCAGAAGATATAAGCAATAAACAAAAATTCTTTAAAATAATGCTAATTGCAAGATAATATTTTCCAGCTGTTTTTGATTACAGAGCATAGGGAAGTCAAATTGAATCACTCTGTCATGGAGTTTTTTAATGCATTTTTCAATGTGTTTAAGTTTTTTATTTGCTATGATATTTCGTTCTTTTTATAACCATTTCTAATTTGTATAAACTGATACATATTGTACTTTTATATTATGTATTTACATAGATGCATTTGGGTTCAGGTATTAATTTATCTGAACATATTTTTTGTGTGTGAATATTACAAACATTAAATCTAGCTCAATATATATGTAATTGAATACTCCTTCGCCCACCCACATGCATTATGAATAAATAATACTCTGTTGACCCTTTGTCAATGGAGTATTTATACTCTTAATAGAAAGATTGGCTTACTCTATTAATTACATACATATTGAATTATACTAATTTAAAATTTACAATTATTAACTTTTGTTTAATTATTAAAACAAGATTATTAAAAATGAAACTAATATTAAAACAAGATTAATAAAAATTTAAATTAAGTCTCCATTCTCGTATAATTGACTGTTAATTTAATAATTTATTGATGCCATGTTTTCATTTGACTGATATACTGACTTCACTCTATTTCCATCAGTGATAGCTAGAATAAGCTTATAAATATCAAAAGCTTCAAGAATAAATGTATCCACTTGGATTCATTCTATTCTTGATCCTTTTGTCAACAGTGTTATTTATTTATAGCCTGGAGGGTGAGTGATTAATCCATTAATTATAGTATACAGTAGTTCTCTGTATTCTGTATTGCAGTATGGATAATATTATAATAACTGTATTTAAAGCACACATATGTAAGTGTAGATACATGTTTGACACAGACATACACATATATAAATGTGAAAACATATGCACTAAGAAATTATAAATTAAAGTATAGAAAATATTTTTTGAAATTTAGATCAGTGGCTTTCAACCCTTTCACACCTGCGGACCGACAAAAATAAGGATAAGATTTCGCATAAATTTTCTTAAAGATGTAACCTGCTTAGCCTTAGATAAGCATAATTGTTATAACTGACCAAAACAGCATACTAGTTATTGTATATTGTAATGGTGTTGCTTACCTTCACATGCTGAACACTCTTTCTCGAGTTGCGCAGTCATACTGCTACAGAAAATAGTACAATAACAATCGTTCTCATTAATGTGCTTGCATTTTACGTTTATTATTTCATTGTTAAAACATGCAAGAATAAAATGTTATTCACATAAATATTGAAAAAATCAAAAGTTTTGATCTTATTTTATTTGGGGGGGGAGTGGGTTGAGAAATACTTTGTCATCACGACAAAAGATAGACACCAATGTTATTTTTTGTTTGTTTTTATTTTTTAAAAAAAGGTAACAGAAATTGGTTTTAAAAATAAAAGTTTTAGTATTTTAGCAGTATACAAATAAAGCCAAAAAAAAGTGGACGTAATTTTAAACAAACAAAAAAAAAGAAAACAAAACTTGAAAAAGTCAAAAGTTTTGATCTTACTTTATTTTGGGGTGGTGGAAGTGTATTGAGAAATACTTTGTAAAAGTTAGAGACAGAACTTAGTTTTTGGTTTTTATTTTTTAAAAAAGGTAATAAAAATTGATTTCAAAAATAAAAGTTAAAGCCAAAAAAGATCTTATTTTAATTTTTTGGGGGGAGTGGGTTGAGAAATACTTTGTCTTCACCGATACAACAGTTATTTTAGGTTTGTTTTTATTTAAAAAAAACGATAATAAAAATTGGCTTTAAAAATAAAAGTTTTAGTATATCAGCAGTATACAAATAAAGGCAAAAAAGATATCACCTTATAGGCTAAAAAAAAAAGTGGCCGTATTTTTAAACAAAAAAACCCTGAAACTTGAAAAAGTCAAAAGTTTTGATCTTACTTTATTTTGGGATGGTGGGGATGTATTGAGAAATACTTTGTAAAAGTTAGAGACAGAACTTATTTTTTGATTTTTATTTTTAAAAAAGGTAATAAAAATTGATTTCAAAAATAAAAGTTAAAGCCAGAAAAAAAAAATTGCCCCGTTTAGCCAAAAAAAAAACACACTAAAAATGAAATATTAAAAGAGAGAGTAGAAAAAATTTAAGAGATCAAAAAAAGTCATGTTACATTTTATTGTTTTAACAATGCTGACAAGCGGCTGTGATTAGCTATCAAAATACAATGGGAGTTTGTATAATAAAAAACTTTTTTCTACCCCCTGCCCCCATAAACATCTGTGATGAATAGAAAAACAAATTAATTTATGTGTGATTGATTAGATTTTGTTTTTGTTCTGTTTCTTTTTTTTAATCAGATAAAAATGCGATGAAAAAATAAATAAAAATTGTTTATATTAATTAAAAGTTTAAAATCTTATTATTTTATTACAAACTTTCTTGCCAGTCTAGCGCGGACCGGCAGAAAACTTCTGCGGCCCAGTGGTTGAAGACCACTCATTTAGATGACTGAAACCATGACTTGAAAATTGCAGATATGATAGAGAGGAATACTGCATATATATAAAATCTTTTAAAATATATATAATAGAAGTCTTAATATTAATGATGAAAATATAATTTTAAAAATTTTAAATCAATATTTATTTTATAGTTTTATTTCAGCATAGTTTCAATCTATCATTAAATATCTGTTTTCTTTAGAAATGAATAATATAATCTTGAACATATGATTTTCCAACTGCTTAGTTAATATTAAATATTTTACTATATATATATATATTCATTTTTAGGCACCAAGCACAATGAAATCGGTTCTTCAAGCTGGCTGGCTCTTAACTGTTGCTTTTGGTAATGTAATTGTGATAATTGTAGCTGAAGCCAGTTTTATTTCAAATCAGGTAAAATAAATTTTTATATTTTTTAGCAGAATACTTTATTATTATTGGATCAGGTTTAATGGTAGAATCAGAAATAATTTTTGTAGAGAAACCCAGTTAAGTTTCCTGTGTCTTATTTTTAATTATTATCAGTCATTCAAATATATCCTCATCTTCAACAACATTAGTTCTTAATCTGTGGACATTCAGGGAATTGCTGTATTCTCACAGGAAGTTCTTCAAGACTTGAAGAAGTATTATGAGTTTTCACAGTTGAAATGTAAAGGAAAAATAAGAGAACTGTTTGATATCAAAAAAAAAAAAAGTATTCAACACTTGATACTTCTGTACACTATAACTTAGAAATGAATGCCAATAAATGATAGATAGAATGTAAATGATGATCATCGAACACATGACTAATTTATTTTTAATGGAACTTAATTTCACACTACAAAACTCGTAGAGGATGCTACTTTAAAGTAATATAATGAAAAGGGACCTACATTGTGGAAAAAAATATTAATAAATACTGTTTTAGAACAGGTTTATTTTAGAAGCGAATACGACTTAATAAGGATATTTTTGATCTATCAAATTATAGGTTTATTAAAATTCTGCACTGGGTATAGTGATTTAAAAGTTAAATTTTTTACAGTAATTCATTATTCGATGTAAAAGCCATTATGTTTGATTATAATAAAATTGAAATCAGCATATATAAGTATATAGATCCATGCGAATGCATATATTTTTTGTTTTAATTAGACTATCATTATCTTCAGTCAAAAGATAAAGCCTTTACTTTTACATAGACCACTTTCTATAAGCACTTCTATCACTTGTTCTGTTTTTAAAAAACTTAAATATAATTTATTTTTTTTAAATTTTTTTCTCTCATCGTCCACTATGTTTTCAAACTTGGCTTCATAATTCTATCTTTTACTTATATTTCCATTCCTGATCCTTTTCTTAAATTTTCAACATTTTTACACATTACTTTTTTCAACTTCTCTATACTTTCAGTCTTATCATTCCTACTTGCCTATTTCTCTCTATCTCTTAAATTTCCTTTTTTTTCTTCTAATTATTAAAGTCCACATAAAGTGATACTTCAAACAAATTATTTTACTAACATTTTTTTTTTTAGTTATAAATTTGGAATGTGACAGAGTAACTTATGAGCCATCGCAATTCTCTTTTTGATTTTTTTTTTATCACTATTTTCATTCTCAATTAATCAACTTTCCAAATATTTAAAAATTATATTAATCGGCTTCTTGGTATTTAATCTAATCTTAAACATATAATTCTTTACAACTATTCTACTTAGCATTGTTAAAACAATCCCCACTATTTGAAAATACTTATAAATTATTAGCAAATTCATTTTAAAAACTCCTTTGACCATTGTTATTTCTATCTTATTCTTTCATAAATACTATATCTTGTGTTGGGAGTGAAAGTATTCATTTATTATTAACACTCGTAAAAAGCGCATGCACAATAGCTTGAAAGGCTGATCTTTAATGTTAAACAATATATTAAACAGGAAAAAGATTTACTGTTATATCTTATATATTGTGCCCTTTTCTATAGGTCAATGATGGTTATAAATGGTCAATTACTAAAAAATTTTAAAATTAATATTATATAGTATTTAAAATTATAGACTATATTAAGCAGTAAAAGATTAATATGATATATTTAATAATAAATATTGTGATGGTGAGAATTGTATCTAATTCTATATTTTCTAAATTGTTTTTCAAAATTTTATATAATTATTTTATATAGTATAAGTAGCAAATTTATTAAGACAGATAAAATTAGACTAAACACCGGAAATGACTACGTGACTGTCTCAAATATTCTATGTATAAGCACCGGTTTAAATTAATACTAATAATTAAAATATTTAAATAGTATATTATAGAAGTGGATGGAATTGTCACACATCATAATAAAAATAAGTAGTATACACCTTTATTAATTATTGTTTCAAAATTGTTTTAAAGGTAGTTAAATTGTAATAGATAATAATTGATTTAAAAATAATAATGAGTTAACATTTAAGTCTATTACGTCATGATTTTAAAACTTTAGAAATTGTTTATAAATCCAAGTAGGGATTGACCAATAAAAAATAGATCTTGGCAGACAACCAAAATCGCGCCAACTAATTGTATAAACGGGGGAGAACAAAAATGTGTTGACTCCAGAGCAGAGGTAAAATTTTAAGCTCTCTAATTTTTTTTTCTTCAATTTATTAGTCAATTTTATTATAATTTTAATAATATCTTTGAAAGAAACCAACTGACAATTTAAAAATCATCCGAAGAGAATCTTAGAATAAAATGTTTTAAAAAAAAGTTTTTCATAGTAATGTTTCACTAACTTTACAGTAACCTGCCAGTGGATTCTATCGAAATATAATCGGAGTTTTCAATAGAAAATGGATAGATTCTTAAAACCAAGTTGTAAATTTTATAATGCTCCAAATATGTTAATATTATTCGTTGATATAGTTTATATAGCATATCACTATGAAAGCTGCTTTCATGCGTATAAAATCAATGAAAGGACATTGTGCGCAGAGTTAATGAAGATAATGGAAAATAAAAATAAGTATTATTCGTATAAGAATAGATGGACAAAAGGAATTTTAATATTGAAATAGTTTGAATTGCTTTCTTTAAGATGACTTGAGAAAATACTCTAGAAAATAGTTAAGGATCGAAAGTAGTGTATATAAAATAATAATGAATGAAAGTGAAGTTTACCAAGGAAAACACTTGCCTAAAGAAAAAAAAAAAAAAAATTTTACAGAAGAGAAATATAAAATATTGGATCCATGGAAAACGCAATTGGTACCGTAATTATTAAATAATTGTAGTTTAACTAGAAATAAAGATGCATCAACGCGCCGAGGTAATATTCGCCAGAACATTAAAAAGCTTCGTGGGATAACTAAATAAAATGTTTTCTAATAATTTTGGATTAAACACTAAAACTAAAGATCGTCTAAACAGTTTATTAAATGAACTAATTTATTTAAAACTTTAATAAGCAGAAAGGAGAACATTCGGACAAAAGAAGAAATAATAAATATTATGGGACTAACCAAGATTTACCGTCAGAAAAATATGTGATTATGGTTTGAATTATTTTCTTTACTAATCTAAGTTAAACATTAAGTTTTAGATAGCAATAGGGAAAACAAAATACATTAATTCGTGATATAACATTATATGAAATAATATGTTTTGATTTTGAATTTTAAAATAAAATTGTATGTATGTGGAAATTTGTATATTTGCGATGCTCGAAGAGAAAGAAACCTACTACGAACTCTGATAGGAAGATAAAGATTGTTTTTGGTAACATTTATAATTATTAATGATATATAATGTATGTTTTATTTATTTAGATCAGCTGAGAATCGAATGAATGTAGCGCAAAAGTTTTATTGTTATTATTGTTGTAAAACGCATTTTTGAAAACAACACTCTAAAACACTTTGAGATGTGATTAGATTTTTAAAAAATATGCATACGATAATCATTTTATGTGTTATTAATATAGTTCAATATAACCGATGGTTATGTGATATTTTCTGTTAATTTTCCGATTGGGATATTTAAATGTTATTTTAACAAAACGTAGATGTTGAACCTACAGTGTAATAAAGCAAGACAAATTGTTCTTATGGAATAGGGAAATGTTTTTTATATTAGCGAATTTTGTTTATTGTTTTTAAAAGTAGTTAGTATTTTATCGATGTTGGATACAGTAAAAATCTCGAGAGATAGTTAGGGTAGTGACTTGGTAGTACGTGGTGATTCGGAAACCAAGAGGATGTATTAAAAACTAGGATGCTACAGGGAGTGAAATAATAGGTAGTTTTAGATGTTAATCAGCGTAGTTAACAAAGCCCTACGACTGGTACCCATGTTGTCTTGGACAGTGGTATTTTATATATTTCTTGTGAGTCGTACTAGATGTTTGGTAAAGCTGAGTAAATAGCTGCCACATCACGCTTATCGCCAAGGTTATTAGACAATGAATGTCGGACCTATTCACACTGTTCCATACATTTTTGAAGTATATTGCGGATAAGTTATCTATCTATCTTCCCGATATCCTATACATCTTTCGCTATCTTTATCTGTATTTCTTGCAACTACATCGTTATATGATAAGTCTATTAAAAGGGAAACAATAGATATTTTAGAATGTATGTCATGCTATTATTTGGAATAAGAATAGTTAAGTATTAACGAAGAGTAGATTATGATTATTGAAAGAAAGATGCAGATATCCTAAGAAGGGAAGGAGTTAGAGAATTATTTTAATTCCTTTTTAAGAAATGAACTATAATTTTATAAAAGTATATCCAAATAGAAATATACAAAAAAAATATTAAATATAATTTCACGTTTTCTTATTGTTAATTATATTTTAAAAAATATAAGTATTGCATATTTAAAAAAATACAATAACATTCGATAATTATAGTATATGTGAAACTGTAACAGGTGATAATTAAACCCGTGTTATGGTATTATACATGAGTATGGCTTATGGAATAAACATATTATAGTTTACGAGCATTGGACAACAAACGTTAAAAGTAATAATAATATTTGAATAAGATGCGGAGTGACTTATATAAAGTTACAAGAAAATGTAATTTTCTTTTAAAAAACCATATTGATTGTAAAATTATGATGTTATAAATGATGTTTATCCACATAGATAATTTATAATACAGTAACTTTAATATTAAAAGGTAAAGAATGGTGTTACCCATAAAATAGTTAAAATAAGTGATATGATAAACCTAATGAGAAATAAATAAATAACTTTTAAAAGGCATAATAAGTTTAATTAACGATAAAAGAAATATAAATGTGTATAATTCAGCTATTGTAGTGTAAAGAAAAATGAGGATATCCCTTGTAAATAGATGTAGATGGATTTGTTTGTTTTATTTATTTTTATTGATGTTAATAAAATTTTAAAATTTGTTTATTAAAACTTGTGTCTGAGTTTTGTTTTCTCTACATCATTGCATGAATTCACAGGGTATGTTCACAACCATTAAACTAAGTATATGATTGTTTGCACAAAAGATAAATAGAGAAGTATGTTTAATCTTAAATATTTATTGATGTTCTTGTAATTAAATAATTATCAAATTGCATTGCGTTACTGGTCATCAATCCATTATCATAATATTTTGCTAAATTATATGCTATTAGTTGCCACTTGCTTTATTTATCATATTATCTAAACACTGCCACTTATTAATTTATTTTATTACTTAAAGATAAAAAAGGGGATATTAGATTATTAACTAATTTATTACGGTTATAAATTTGCGATGAAAGAAAAGCTGTACTAGTTGGATTAAGCAATGAAGATTGTGATTATTATTGTTTTATTATTAATCTAATTGCAGAGTAGTAGATTATGACATAAAATCCCTTATCATATTTTGCTACCATACGTTTATTAACATATGAATAAATTTAAGAACCTGAGATTATTTCATTTGAGCTAGATGATTACTATTATTATTATTAGAGATAAAAGATTAATACTTTAATTGTTAAATGAGTCTTAGTGATTAGAAGTTGCGGAAGTCATAAGAATACTATGTAGTTATTATGTGTAATAGTAGTATAAGGGGGGATAGTGTTCTTATGCCATTGAGGTGGTATCCTGTGGGATATTGTCTCAATGTAATCTACCTTGTCACCCGTATTTCCACTTCTAGTCTCATGAATTCCTGAATATTTATTTGAGTTAGTTTAAAACAGAACCTAAGTTAATTTTAAGAAACTTGAGCTAGTAAAGCATTTAATTGAATATTTCATTAATTATTAGAGCTAGAACCCGGTTAGGTGATTTTCACTATATTATATTTATTTTGGGGGAAGTGGAGATAAGGGAACGGGGCGGTTAGATTATGGCCCTCAATGTGATTGGCCTGATGTGTAGTGGAGCTACACACGATGACAAGGGCAGAATATATATTATTTTCTGTATTGTACACAAATTTTTTACACTTGTGTTTTTTTCTTCCATTCATTGATTTTTCTCTTTAGTAAATCCAATAAAACAATCCTGTTTACTCTAACAAAAGTTCAGGATACATATTATCTTTTCTATATCTTTCAAAATATTTTTCACCAATATTTTCTTGAACTTCTGTCATTATTAAATCTAAATTGTTTTTCATATTATTAGAACTATAGTCTCAGAATCCTAACCTGATTACTGCTTTGGGCTGGATACTTTTACTAGGAGAAGCGTCTTACTTAAGCATTCAAAAACTTTTAAATGTTTTAGATTATTATTTATTAGTAGAGAAATTTGCAAATAAGCAAAGAATGTGTTTAATGTAGAAATATTGTTAAGCTTTTTAATAATTCTAAATGGTATTTACTTCATTTTTCTTTAACTATTATAAAAACCAACAAGGGTTAAGAAAGGGTAAAATAATTTAAATTTAAAATTTTATATTGCACTAAGCATGCTTTTGGCAGAACACTGCCAGAATCGTAGTGCAGTCTTATTTCGCAGTTGAAAAGTTGTGCCCTTAAATGAATGTTTTGCCAAAAGCATGCCTAACCTAATATAAATTTTAAATTATTTTACCTATACTTAACATTCGTTTGCAGTGAGTTTATAATAATTAAGTTATTTTTATAACATTGACTTATTTGTATATGTGTTTAGCATATATTTTGTTAGTGAAAATTCATTTATTAATAAATTATGTGATTTATAATATTGATTTATGTTTCAGCTAGCAATAAATATTGGTAATATGAATTAAAATTATTAATACATGAATACAAATAGCTTCATATAGATTAATTCTAACCTTTGCCTGTTACCGGACACTATACATAGCCTTTTCTATACATGTGTGTTGTAATTTCATGATTGTGCATGTGATCTAGTTAAATAACTTCATACTGGACACGAAGGATTGCTAGGGTCAGCAATTTTGCCATGTATGGTTTGTTCTTGTCCCTTGCATAGCAATTCTGAGCAACAGACTTTCCTCGTTTCTTTTCAAAAATATGTAGTGAGTCCACCAGATATGTTTGAATTAAAAAATAGAACCTCAAAATTAATGTAGCTAGGGATGTCATGAAATTAAACATTTTACAGCAATATTTTCTCTGCTAGATACTGACCTGAATTGTGATTTACATTATAAGTGTTAATAGTTAAACAGCATTAAGCTGTTGCACATGCACTTTGCAGATTTTAACTATAAATGACTGAATACTAACTAATTCTATCAAACTTTTTTTATTCCATAACATTTATTAATTCAGTTGGAATCTCATCAATTCCCTGAGCAAATTTCAACTTATATATTCTATCTTCATCATTGCACAAACTATTCTAATTTCGAGTTTCTTTCAATAAAAGAAAAAGACTTGTTGTTTCTATCTAATATTTTTACCCTTTTTTTTTTTACTTATTTAATATGCTTAATATTTTACTAGCAAACCTACCACTCTTTTCTTCAATCATATTTCATTTCTGAGCCCTTGTTTTTTTCATCCAGACCATTTTATTCCACTATATATTAAATCTACTTCTTTTGATCTCTATTATAGTCTTTAAATCGCAATTGTGAACTGGGCCAACTGATGAGTGCTGGTTCAACACAAAATACTCATTATCTTTTTCACGTCTTTGATCATATGTTTCATAATGTGTGATGGAATAGAAGTTTGAAATATATTTAAACAGATATTATATGAAGTTAAATTTAAATATCTCTTAAAAAAATAATAATGTGTATTAGAAATTAAATTATAATATGTGCTATATGGTTTACTTGAAAAAGTGTGTTTCAAATGTATATAGTGCGAGAGATTGTGATGATTGCGATATGAGTGACCTAAAGGTGAAAGATGCATTGATAAAAACAAAAAACTAGCAAATATATATGATTGTGCACACCTTCACAAGGTATTAAAAGCGGATAGAAACCAGTCCCTATCTTATATGAGAGTGGTATAGTGAAAGTTATCAAAACTGACATGGATAAGGAGGTAAGATATTGATACCTCTATAACACTGCAGATATATCATTCATTAAGTTAGATTTAAAGTATATAATTGTGCTAGAGATAATATCTGGCTTAATAAATGATTAGCAGAAGTTATTAATATATTTCAAGAGTGGTTTGTATCAAAGCTGTAAAGCAGAAAATTTGAAACCTGTCAATTAAACTATAGTAACTTGCTATCTGTATGTGTGGGTATATATATTGTAACCTAGTGTTATTGACACTTGGTTTATTTGACATTATTTCCACAGGAAAACAATGCTATCTTTTTTTAGAAAATAAAAAAATAAAATGATAATAATATTAAGTGATTAATAAAATATGCTATTTACTCACTTTAACGTGTTTTAAGCAAATAACTAATAAATTTAGTAATTCAATGTCATTTTGAAGAAGAGCATGAATAATTTAATTAAAATATTAACAATAAGAGCAATTGAATATAGTATAAAAGCACATATCATAAACAGTAATTGATTTTTGGATGGGTAGAGAGGGAGAATGGATGAGTGTCTTATCATAAAGCACAATAACTTCTGATAATTTATTTTTGTAGAAAATCATATTTAAAAGAAATATACATCACTAATTATTAATTAAATGTATTTAATAATTTTTTTTTTATATTGTCAAATTACTTTGTAATCCAGGTAAATAATACGAAAACTATATGATTGTAATGGGGTTTTTTTTCCTTTCTTTTATTTATGGTATAATTAAATGATTATTTTTCTGTAAGAGGTCGCTAAAACAAGACCGCCAATTTTTTTTTTTTTTGAAGAAAGATTGTCTGACTTTAGTTTTTCAAGGAAGAAGCAGTGCTGAAATTCGGTAACAAATTTTTTTTCATTTTAATTGCAGAAATAAATATAAGTCAAGTAAAATTTTAATAATATAATGTGTTGCTAATCCTTTTTAGTGGGACATCCTGATCTTCTGTTGCTATCTGCCTATTTAAAGCTTTTTATACGCAAAAATATACTATCTTGTGCTAAAGTTCAAAATGACCATATTAACTACAGCAATCACGGAAAATGTCATTATATTTAAATTAAGTAATATAAGTAATTTCCAGGAAATAATCAATTATTTGTTAACTTTACCTTATTTAATGATCTTTTCATGGTATAAAAGAAAAATTATAATTAAAAGACATATTATAAAAGCCAAGGAAAGTTAACTAGACAAATTTCGCGCTCTTTCTAAAAGAAATTGTCTGCCTTTGAAAATAATGCAAGTTCCCCACGTTAAAATATGTTTTATTCACTGAAAATTATCTAGAAATAATATTAATGATAAATGATATTTACTTATGCACCTGTATATTTTTTTTAAAAAAAAAATATATATATAAATTTTCTCAAGGCAAATATCGGAAAATTTGTATGTTGCATTTTACGGAGAATTCCCTATTAAAGAAAAATTACAATTCCCAGAGTAGGAACAAAAACTAAAAACATTAGTGACTTAATTATAACCATAATATAATATGTTATATTATACATCAATTGGAGTCATTAAAACTTCATATCCACGTAAGTCAGTTGCAGTCATTATAATAATAGTATCTTGGAAAATTCGCGCATTATTTTTTTTATTCATAAGCCAGCTAGCTAAAAATGGTACGTATCATCAATAATAGAAAAGGAAAAGAATTGTGTGTGTTATCGTTTAGAATAGAATATTCGTCTACGTTAGAATATGTATTGTTTTCTTGGATCCCAAAATTATAGCAGTTTAACTCAAGGAAGAGTTAACATCCAACGCTGCTATGTTTTTCTTTGCCTAATTTATTAAATGCACCAGAATGGAGGCAACTTTTATATAAATGAAATAATAAAATGTGTTTCTTATTTTAAATTTGCTTCCTGAACTACGACTGGATCAAGTTCTTCATCTGGATAAATTGCCCAACGGAAAACATTTTTCTAGTGAGATAATAAGCACTTGTTAAGTAATGATTTTTTTTTACTAATTTGTAAAATTATGTGTATTTTTTTTTATATCAACAGGTTAAAGGCTGTATAGTCAAGTAATATTTAAATGACCTTGTAATCATAAAGGTATGTTTTCATGTAATTATTCTAGGTTAAATTTATATTTGACATGGAAAAATTTTTTTATAAAATGTGTTTTAACTATTATATGCAATTATGGGTATAAATTTTATATGTTAGATGCGTAAAAGAAAAACATTTAGATACTTAATAGGTAAAGTAAATAATAAAAAATAAAAAAATTATCAGAAGTAATTAAAAAGAATTGCTATACAAGATATTTCTTGTCTAAAGCTTGAAACGAATTTATACTGTATTAATTGAGGAACTTATTCCCAATTATTCTTTATTAACACATTCACTTTATTTAGTTCAAGATAATATGCTGCCAATTACTTGTTGAATGTTCCTTTGGTAAAATTAAAATTATTATACTTTTATTCTGTGATATCCATTGATTTCAGATGTTGATCTAAGTATACCCCGTAACATAATTTTAGTATAATTAGTGTATTTGCTTGTCTTGCCCAGATAAAGCATCAGTATATGCTTAATATCAGCATAGGTAATCTTTATAATATGTTTATTTTGTGGGATGAAAATGATTTCCCCAAAAGCTTTGTTTTCCATGAGGGGAATAGTTAAATCTAGTATTCGGGCATGTTTTATAGCCCAAGTGATCACTTCTCATAGTTAGGACGATCAAGAATTTATCTCGCATGTAGTATACTTCATTCGTTTAAATCCCAGGAGAGGATTATATTTGGTGTGTGTTCGTATTATGCCCAAGTAAAAGGCAAGAAACCACCAAAATATTTTAATGTAGTAGTTAACTCTACTGACCTTCGGTGTTATTCCATATTCCTCATGAGAAAATAGAGATAATTCCACCACGGAAGGTGTTGATTATTGTGTTTTGTTTAGAAAGTTAGGGCAAGATAACGGGTATATTGGAGGTGTTAATTCCTCAAGATCCATTTTAGTATAAATAGTGCGCTAGTACTATGATCAATATCTGGATTGTGCGGCGGAATATTGCTAGTAATTCACATGTAAGTCAATGGAGAGAGTAAGTTTAAAATTGCGTGATTTAGAAACGCTTATTTACCAATGGAGGATTCAAATACAATGTTTAATTCTGGTTAATGAGTAAGCAACACTAATAATGTAGATTATCCTTATGAATAAAGTGTGTATCACAACTTAAGTGGTATTAAGTTAAATATAAAAATAGTAAGTGTAACGTTTGATAAATAGCCCATAAATTATAATAAGTTATCTAAATACAAACCATCGTTTAATTAAATATATTATCATAAAAAAAAATCGTTTTACGTATTGCATATAATCAGATTGTTTTTTTTTTTTTTCAAAACTAATATTTAGTTAATAAAGTTAAGTAGAAGCTCATATAAGATACACTAAACGGATGAGTTGATGTATCGATAATAATATGTATTTTTTTTATTCAATTTGCATAATTGTAAAAAGATGAAGTAGTAGTTCTAATCCAGGTCTAAAAGTATAGACAAATTAATGTTAGTTACATGTTGTTTTATCCATATGGGATCGAATAAATTATATATGTTTGTTTAGTGTTTTAAGAATAAAGTATAGTCCGCTTAAACTGTAATAATAAATTATAATCTTGTTAAACTTTAATAATAAATTATAGTCTTGTTACACGTTGTTTAGAGTCATTTTTCTTGTGTGCTAAATAAAAGTGTATTTGCATAATACTTGCAATACTTTCCTTGAGTCCGAAATCATTAAACTCCTAAAACTCAATACACCAGACAGATAAATTTAAGCAGATTGGAATATTTCATTATATTTTAGTTTAATAAGAATTATTTATGGGATTGAAAACTTCAGACCAAGACATTTTATTTTATGTGTGTGTAAAAATGAGTTTATTCCCAAACTACTAGCTTTGGTTGCACATTGTTCAGTACACATTTAAGTGAAGTGTCTAAGTAATAAATCTTAGTTAAATTATTGTGTTGTCATGGATGATGGAAGGACACAAAAGCACCCTTGTCTTTTCATCATTCCGACTGAGATTCTGGATAAAAAGGGCTGTATTATTCAAAATTATGCATTGTTATTGAATCTGGTTATCATCTCTTTAAATATTATAATAATTGATATGGGGATGAGGATACCTGGAATTTAAATAAGGTAAATGTTTCCTATAACCGACCAGAATGTCAGTCATATGCGACAACACAATACTGCCGAGCATTTTCTTAAATATAACTGAGAACCCTGAGATTAATGTCATTATTATAAGTGCTCTTAAATTAAGGAGTGATCAATTATGATCAATATTACAAGCATGGCATGGCTTAAGAGATTGAAACTTCTAATTGTATAATAATAATAATACATGAAAAGTATTTTAGATCATATTGGAAAATTAATAGATATGTTGCTTTTATTTTGGTTGCCTTGACAACAACCAGATAGAAAGATTAGTGGCACAAGTGCGGATAAACCAACCAACTAATTGTTAATGTTGGGAAAGAATAATAACCAACTAACTAATATAAATAACTAATATAATATAATTAATAATGTAAATAAATAAATAATTTTCGTAGGTTAGAATATATACTGAACAAATGATGAAGATATAAGAGATTGTAATCTGGACCAACTGATAAGTGCTGGTTCAGCATGAAATATGAATTTTGGGGTTCATATGTTTCAGTAATCTGTAATAGAATAGAATCTCTAAAAATAATGTGTATATGAAGTTAAACTGTAACATATGCTATATGGATTACTTGAAAAAGTATGCATTTCTAATGTATGTATAGTGTGAGAGGTTGGCTGATGGATGGTTGTGATAGGATTGAGCTGAAGTCAAAAGATGTATTGATAAAACAAAAAACCTGCACAGTTACCTAATTTAATCTTTTTTTTTAATTTCGGCTCTATTAAATTTACTATATATTGTTTTACACATTTAAGAATTGTTTTTTTTTTTTTTCAATTTTCTTCTCTCTGCCATTTTCTTAATTTTCTCATTGTTAATTTCATGGCTTTTTAATTTTATTTTAGAATTATTTTCTTTGCATAATTTTTCTGCCATTTAGCTCTCTCAGTCTGATGATTTTACTTAAGTAAAGTATGATACTCACACCATCTTTTAGCTCATTCTTTGTTTTTTAAAGTACCCTTATGGCACTGAAAATTTAAATACATCTTAATTTTTAATATTTATTGTTTTGAATAAATAGTTTCAAGGAGATTTTTCATAATAATATATATTTTTTAATAGCAGTACAGAATCTTTTTACTGTAGTAATTAAAAATTTAAAAAAGATATTGATTAGATTTTCTCTTTTGCTTTATTAAATGTAAATATTAATTGTATTGTAACAGTAAATTTTAATGCTTTATTAAATATAGGAAGTTATTAATAAGATATTAAGAGATTTATTGTTGAATTAATATCATATGTTCAGTATCATAATTGTCAAAAATTTTAAATATTTACTTTTTTTTTTTAAAAAAAAAGGGTAGCATTAATGTTATGCTATTTTCTAAAAATCAAAAAATAAGTAGAGTTCTTTGGATTATGTTAGAAAACATAAATCATGCCACTCACAACAGCTAAAATATAAAGTGCCTGTTTAATTTAAACATTTTTTCATAATGTTGATCAGATAGCAGAATTTATACTAATGAATAGAGAGCTAATCTAGTGATATTTTATCCATTTATACATATAAACAAATCGTAGTTGTAATTATATATTGGACTATTTCTATCATCTAGTATTAAATATTGAATGTCCTTAGAAAAAATTTTAAACTTTCCAAATACAATCAAGTGTTAATAATAGAACATGGGCTGGTATATAACACACTATTTTGAATGATAGTATTTTTCTCTTTTTCAGTGGTCGCTGGCCATATCAGTGATATACTAGCATGGAAATCGAACCTGGACTTTTAGATTCGAGTATTAAATTTTAAAGTAACACTAACTAACTAACCTATTCTGCCAAAAGCAACAGTCAGCAAAAAAAAATGGGGGCGAACTAACATTGTATTTCAGTAAAATTCCTTATCTTTATGGTCTGCCTAAAATCCATAAGGACTATGTTTCATTAAGACTTATTGTTAGTTCTAGAAATTGACCTTGCCAAAACTTGTCAACATTTCTTTTTGAAGTTCTTAGTCCCTTGGCATACAAGATATAATCCTTTGTCAGCAACTCTAAGCAGTTTGTAGAATTAATCAAGAATATGAAAATTGAAAGAACTCATTTATTAGTAAACTTTTATGAAGAAAGTTTATTTACAAATGTAGCTTGTGATGGAACAATTGATATGTTTAGACTACAAAATCGTACACGTTAATGTATAAAAATAATAAAATCTTTCTGAGAGTGTTTGCTTATATAATTGTCGGAAAGTAAAAAAAATAAACTAGCACTCTAGAAAATTTAGTGTGTCGGCATAACAATAAAGTTATGCAAATATGAAAATTAACTAAAGTATGCTAATTTACAAAGAATGAAGAATAAACTAATTATGCAAATTAAGCAAGGCCAAGTAAAAACTACACAATGAGACACTTGTGTGGGAAATATTACATGGCAAGTGCAATACCATTTGACTAAAGTCATATGCAGTAAGTCAAGTGCAGTGAAACAGTAATATAGAAATGCAAGATCATCTCCTATTTTATCTGCAAGCTGCTAATTAAAATTACTAATGTTTCTACTAATTTTATATTTATATTTAGAGTAATTAAGATTTGTGAATACAGCTGGCTAAGGTTGTCTCTATATACATCGATGGTGACTTATAAATCACAATTACTCTACCTATTGATAGTATAATGGAATTATTAACATTCTTTATAACAATAACATACTTTCATTGTAACATGGAATTCTTCCAATAAAATCAAGGAATTGCTACGGGCTTACCACTATCACCTCTAATTAGCAACATTTACATGAAAGATCTTGAAACCACAACCATAAACCCAATTTCATATGTTCCTAATGTTTGGCTTTGCTATGTTGATACATTTGTTGCAGGCCACATGAAACACTATTACAGACATTCTAAGCACACATCAACATATCCCCTATAATGTAACAAGACTTCCCCTTGGCAAAATCAAAATTACAGTTTACAGAAAACCTATATACACAGGAGAATACTTAGCAGATACATCCAATCACACCAGAAACACAAAATATGGAATTATATTTTCACTATAGAATGAACAAAAGAAATTTATTCAGAAACCAATGATTTGGAAAAAGAATAAAACAAACTCTCATAAAGAATGGTTATCCATCAGTTATCATTAAGAAAACCTTAAATTAGAAATATCAAAAGAAAAAAAAATTATTGGTATTACAATGTTATTCGTACATACCAGAAATAGTAGACAAATTAAAGAAAATCTGCAATCAATGTGATATCTGAACTGCTTTTTTTAGCCATGCCACACTGTGAGGAATTCTGGCATCTACAATACCTAAACATAAAATGCTGAAAAATAAATACCATGGGAACGTGGAAGGGTGTATATTGGCAAGACCAGTAAACTAATTGAAAGAGCATAAACTGATGATTAGTAAAGAGAAAACAGACATATCTAAAATATCAACCATGTATATGTTAATAGATAAATGTTCAATTGGTAAAATATAGAATTATTGAATAGATAGGAAAAGGTACAAAGGATAAAATTCAAAGAAGCTGCTCACATGACAATGGCAAATAATCCCATAAATCAACTTAATATGATAATACATAATATCTGGAAACCATTAATTAACCTAGCCCATAAGAAAAAGTGGAGAAATCAGGACTCTCATTGATATGTATAAATTTCTACTGTGTTTTCATTGGCAGAGTAATGGCTCAGTTGTTTGGTGTTATCTCAGAATTCAATATTCATGAATCTAAAGGTCCAAGTTTGATTTCTGTGTTAATACTGTCACTGGTCAGGTCAGAAAGACTTGAAAAGAAAATACTATTACTTAAAATGTGTTATATACTAACGTGCATGCTGTTGCTATTAGTTGATTGTATTTGGAATGTTTAAAATTTTTCTAAAGATATTTAATATTAAATGATAGAAATAGTCCAATATATAAATACAACTAAAATGACATCATCAGAAACCTTCAGGAAGATTCCAGTTAGCATTATGCATTTATTTAATTTATTATAGAATTTGATATACTTTATGCCTATGATAATATATAAAAATAGATAGAATTAGTCTAAGAATCGAGTAAAATGTTATTAACATTTCTATGGAAATTCTTCACACATTCATCATGAATGCTCTTTACAAATGCTGTTTCTCTAGAATTGTAGTTCTTTACATTGATTAAATATCTTCACTTGTAAAAACTGTATAGTAAATAATATTTAGAATCTAACTTTTGAAATTTTTTTTTTGATGTAATATAGAAAATTATGTACCACAATCATACACTAACAGAACCATAACAATTTAGACTAATTATGTTACAAACATAGTTTGCATCACAACTTATACATATACTTCATGATAAATTTTCGAAATAATTTCTGCTGCACATTATTCCCAAAATAAGGATTAACAATAAGTAGTTAAATTTGCCCTTCACCTTGGCCTTTAAGCAAGATGGCTGCCATCGCAATGAATTTTGGTGTAGGGGTATTTTCACTGTTATGTATTCAAGTATGTGGCATGGCAACCTTAAAAGACATTTCTTTGCAATTAAAATCTGTTAAAAATATTCAGAAAATTACAAAATCCATGAAAATGGTATCAGCAGCAAAGTATGCTAAAGCGGAGAGAGAATTGAATCCTGCCTGACCATATGGTAAAGGAGCAGCAGCCTTTTATGAAAAAGCAGATGTCAAAAGTGATGAAAATAAACCTAATCATCTAATTGTGGCTATCACATCAGATCAAAGTCTTTGTGGAGCAGTTCACAGCAATATTGCTAGAGCTATTAAGGCAAGCTTAGTTGAAAAGCCATCTGGAATCGGTACTAAAATCATATGTGTAGGTGACAAATCTAGAAGCTTATTATAAAGATTGCATGGAAACATGTTTTTGTTAAGTTTTTCTGAATTGGGAAGGAAGCTCCAACATTTAGTGATGCCTCAGTTATAACTCAGTATATTCTTTTTTCAGGTTATGAATATGATCATGCTGAGATCTATTTCAATACATTTAAATCTGTAGGGTCATATCCACTACCAAAAATCCTATTTATTCATCGGAAGCAATTCAGAGTGCTGAAACAATAAGTAGTTATATATATTTTCTTAGCATACATTTATTTGTAAAAACAAAATTAATTCTTTAAAATTTGTAATGTTTTTTATTTTTGTATTTCTTTAGGCCATAGAGTTTTTCCTGTTTGCTGCACTGATGGCTGCTACAACTCTTATTTTTATAATAATGTCGTATTTTTATAAATATCGGCATTTGGAGGAAAAACCCCATGAAGAGGAAAAGGCTCGTGATATAGGTCATGATAATGAAGGTTATCAGAATGAAAAACCAATTGATTTACCACCATATCGAGAAAAACCCAGTAACATTACTGAAATAAGTAGCTTATAACATACCTGTTTTATTATAATGGTTAAAAAAATAATTCATATTATAAATTTTTATTTTTAAATGAATTTTTTTTTTTTTTACGTAAAAAAGAAATCATTCTTGGATTTACTTATTATTTTTAAAAAATTATTATATTGTAAATTATTTTTGGACATTGTTTTTTAAATTAAGTTTTTTAAAATTTTATTTATAAATTTGTAAATATTGTTTATTTAAATTTTTTTAAACTGTTGACTACATAGTAATTTTATTTTTAAAGACATTTTTATTATCTCTGAAACAATAATTGTATTTTTTCATACAAATCAATATTTGATAATATAAATAAAAAAATAAATATACATACTTGTGGCGTTAGAATGGCCATTTTTATTTATGAATGGCTGCAAATGATGACATGCATATACATTTATGTATAAATCACATTACCGCCATTCAATGCTTAACATTAAATATTCTTTTGATAACACATTCCTGATATTCTATTGATTAATGTTAAGCATTGACTAGGGATGACATGATTTATATGATAAGCAATTATTTTGTGCACTTATGATTTGTTACATTTATAGATGTAATATATCTGTAAAAAGAAATAAAATGAGAATATAATTATCTAAATAATAAATTAATATTTCGACTTGTAGAGGAAGTATCTTCAAGTAAAAACATCCGTAAAAGTTGAAGTATTATTATTTTTTTCTTTTATTTATAAAAACATGTATTAAATAATAGTAATTATTCTTTCCTCACAAGTGCTGTTAAACATGAGTATTCAATCTGCAAAGATACATTCACTCCAGCCACAAGATAGAGGCTTTTGAGAAAATAAGAGCGGCCATCTTATTCCCAAACTCAAATGTAATTACGAGCCAATCTTAAGTATCTAGAAATAAAAGCCTAATTTAACATTGTTTAATATTGGACAAAGTAAGTTTAAATTTTCACAAGTGTTAACACGAATATTAAAAATAAATGATTTTAAAGTAAATGATTATTAAATTTACGCCCTCACTTCTAGATACTTAAGATTGGCTCATATAATTACATTTGAGTTTGAGAATAAGACAACCTTGCTCATTTCTTTGAAGTCTCTATTTGTGGCTGGAGCTAGAGTATCTTTGCAGATTGAACACCCATGTTTAATAACACTTGTAAGAAAAGGATGATTACTTTCTATAGTTTATTACAATCTAAAACATAGCACTTGTAAAATTGATCAAAAGTTAAATATATTCTATATGATAAATTAGAAAACATATTATTTGATGTGTTGCATTGAGGTAATAATTATTAAACCATTTCCAAAAATTACTGGTTAAAATTATTACTTAATTTGTTTTTTGTTTGTATACATTTAAAAAAAATATGTACACCAAAATCTTTTTTTTTTTTTTGAATTGATCTTTAAATCATTTGTGAATTTGGGTGAAGTTTTGTTTATGGTCTTCCTCACAGTAAAGAATATGCGGTGGGGCTTTTCTTTTTGTGTGTTTATAAAAAAAACGTCTGACTTACTCAAATTTGATAAAAAATTATTTTGTTATTATTTACAATTTATTTTAAATCAAATTCTGTTTTATAAATTTTAAATAAAAAAAATATACATTTTAAAATAATATATCATTAAAATAGTTTATTTCACTAATCCATTCACACAAATTTTTTTCATCAAATGAAGGTTTGTTCATATAATCATATTTATGATATTTTTAGCATCATTAAAAATAAAGTAGTTAGTATTTTCTGTTCACAAAAATAGCGGTTAGCATAGCTGCCTTCCAAGCAGCTGGCCCGGGTTCGCTTCCCAGACAACGCATTTGACAAAAAAAAAAAAATCCCTTTTTTAAGACAGGGAGTTTAATTTGATCTAATGTAACTTATTTAAATCTCATCTCCTCTTTCCAGTTTTTAAAATAATCTTTTGAGCAATTTCCCTTCTTTAAATTATCATTCAATTTAACACAAATTCCAAAAATTACATCTAATATTTTTATATTCAAAGAAATCATCAAACAACTAACTAAAACAGTATTTTGAATTATTATGTATTCAAGCATTAACAAAATAGCTCATTTATTTAGAAAATGCTTTGTTGTATGTGAGAATAATGTTTTTAGAAGTGCATATTTGTAATAATTACCTATTACAAGTGATCCTTTGACTGTATTTTATGTATCACCTTCTGGGTAGTATGAGCGATATTGTTACTGGAGACTAGTAATCGAAAAGAGTACCAATCATCCTTCATATGGATTTAATTGTAAATATATCATTTAATTGAAAATTTAAGAAGTTAGATTTATCTTCTGATTAAAATTCTTAATTTTAAAACACACAAACATGTAGGTAGTTTTCTGTTTTTATACTTCAAAATTAAACATGAGAATTATTAACACTATATGGCAAATAAGATTTTTTAAGAGATTAATTTTAAATTCTCTTGATAATAATTTTATAATTATTGGAAGTGTGTTTGAATGATGTAGCTTACATAATAGTGGTTATGTTTAAATCTAATTAATTAATTAATTGTGTGATGTAATTGATTAAAACTTTAATCCAGTATTTGTTTTTTATATATTGTTAACTGGATTGTTTTACTATTTGCATAGTTTTGGTTTTTAGAGTTTAAATAGAACTACACACAGATTTTAGAATTATTTCGGTAAATAAATAGAAAATTCGGTTTCTGTGTGAATGTTAAGGTGTTTGAAATTTCCAGTTCAATTGACAAGCATAAATTTGTTGCATGAAATATATGTTTAGTGAGAGAGTGTGCCCGAACATTTTCACAATATGACAGGACAGCTCAGAATTTATAACAAACTTTATAGCTTTAACTTTTTTATAAGCATCGGAAATAAAAAAACATGCATCATATGATTATTTCTGCTTACTTTCAAGACCTGAGAAGTTATAATTCACTGTATCAACTCTCTTTGGGAAACATATATTGTAAGCTCAAAAACAAATAGATACCAGATAGGTTCTCAATTTAAATACATGAGCTAGTTTCATACTGTTGGTATTCTTCAATTAGAAAATGCACACCAACACATCTAATAGCTGGTGTTTTCCTGAAGGTTTGTGATGATAGTGTTGTATTTTTATATTGAACTATTTCCATCATCTAATATGAGTATTGAATATTCCTAATACATACAGATGTTAGTAATAGCACATCAAACAGGTTAATACATGCACAATGTAGTCCAATATAAAAATACATCTAATAGCTGTCTTTTTTTATATATTATTCAAGTTGTTAGTCTTAGTTTCAAAAGCATTCTAAGGTTTGAAATTCAAGCTAATTTGCTTGTATAATTATATAGATCTCACATCAACTATATTTTCTTTGATAAGAGTGGCTTATACCAGTAATTCTCAACTGACTACATGTCACAGACCAATAAATTAATTTTTTTTATTTATTATGAACTAAATGCAATATTGAACAAAAAAAAAATGGAAGAAAAGATGAGTGTTTTTATAATAAAATATAATTATTATAGTGTTTAATAAATATAATATATATATATTATATTTTCAAGAAGTATAATAACTACTCTTTCTTATTGCATTGCCAAATGTATATCATATAATACTAAATTGTCCAAGCACTTTACTACTGTTACACAATGCTTTATTTACCACCCTTTTTTACAGTTTCGATTGCCTCAGCAATCTTCTTCAGAACTTTATATCTCCTAACTTCAACTGCTAAAATCAAATTTTAAAAAATGTAAACTGTAAAAAAGGGTGTAAATGAAGCATTGTGTAGTTAAGTGCTTGGACAATTTAGTATTATATGGTATATATATTATACCCTTACTTAAAAGAAAAACAGAACTAAAGAATCCAGCTAACTAGGATATAACTATGCTAAAATATAGTCAAGTTACATAAATAATGACTATTAAAAAATAATACTATACTGACTAACTCAAGATACATTACTAATATTCAATATCTAAGAAAATTAATATTTTCTAATATTTAATTATAAGAAATTTATTAAATTAAAATATCAATTAGGTTCACAATAAATAATTAGAAATACTCAACTCAAACATTTTTTGTGCTAATAGATTTAATTATAACTAGCTCATTATTATAAATAAAATATGGTTCAATTAAAAATAACAAATACAATTATAAAACTCTTTACATGAGACATTTAGCAAAGTACAATGGCTTAAACATTGAAGATATATCCTTAAAGATACATTCCCAATGGCATAATAATATTACCCCACCAAACTCTCATAACAAGACTACCACATAATACTCTCATGTCTTTAGATATACATATAATAATCCTAACATAAAAGATTTATAAATTTATTATAGAAATAAATTAATTACTACTCCTTTAATAAAATACTAATTGAAAATTAAACATCAATTGATAATGTTTACTCATCATCATCAGATTTTCAATTGGATGGACGGTTGAAGAGTTGGAGTAGATTGAAGCCTGTCCATTAAAGTATGAAGATTGGCTATCCTAATATATATCTGAGCACTTATAGCACATATGTGTGGAGATGATAATCTGGACCAACTTATGATTGCTGGTTTAGCATGAAATAGTATATTGGTGATTATTTATCTTTTCAACATATATGTGTTCAAGTGTATCAGTGTTATGAGATGGAGTCGAGAGTGATGGGTCATGTAAAAGTCTGTGCTCATATACCTTATATATTACATATATAGACACAGGTATATAATAGGCCTGTGTGTTTCAGTTATATCATCTTTTAATACAAATTTTACAATTATTTTAAAAATAATCTCAGCTTCATTTCTGACACTAATAATAAAAATGAATTAAGACCCTGTAGTTAAATGTGATGAGGGATTTTACATATCTAACTACCCTTACAAAAATTACAACAATAAGCAACTAAGATAACTTAATGATTCTTATCATTAAATCCATTTAATGATCAGTGTTTAGCAATAAAACAAATAAAATAATAAGATTCTAAGTAAACATTATACAATCTTCCTTTATTTTATATGGCATTCTTAAAATATATTTGAATATAGTGGTAATATTTAGTATTTCAAATTGGTGTTGGATCATTTTATATAATCACCAATGATCATATCTTCAATAATAATAAAAATGATTCTACACTTTATTACTCATTCAAATGTAATGAATCGTGCAAAATAAGTAATGTTTAAAATCATTAATTTCTATGGATAATATATGTGGCACATGAAAAATCAAATGAATAACACTCAGACAAATCAAAACTCAACTAGGATATTAATTTTAAAACTATTAACAATTTTATTATGATTAAATAATATAGCTATTACAATAGGTTATAAAATTAAAAAATATTTACAAAAACAGTAATATAAAAATTGACATCTGAAATTAAAATATTTCTACTACAAATGTTACAAGTAAGTAAAATAAAATAAGATAGCCTTCATTCTGGTCACTTCAGATAAAATAAACATTACAACAATAATGACAATATATTATTCTTATTTAATAAAACCATAATATTCTTTTGTTTTTGTAGTGGGAAATAATTAAAATAAATCTCCCAATTTCTAATAAAAAACTTAATGATACACTTATATTATCATAAAAATATATTTATTATTTTGTAATTCTTAAATATAAATTTAGATCTAAAATACACTTGTCTAAATTCAATAAATAATAAGATATTTTCAAAATTAGTAAAGTATTTCCATTGCAGTTCAGCAAAGCAACATCTTGATATTTTAATACATTCTGGTACTTTTTTTTTTCATGTGTCATAGCATTGGCCGGGAAGCGAACCCGCTAACCCGGAACAATGCTTGTAAGGCCTGTGCTGACCACTCGACCACCAACGCTTGACTACATTCTGATATTTTAATATCAAAAAGTTTAAATAAAAAAAATATGAATACCTGCCTTTAAATTATCTACATATGCAAAACATATTTAAAATATGATATCAAAATTGGAAAGGAATAATTATTTATAGTTTTAATTCCATTATTGGTCACTAGATGGTTTTATGTCAGGTGATTCATTAACGTTAAATAGAGTAGTAATATTTGAAAAGGGCACCAAAACAGGTGCTGAAAAAAGCTTTTTATGTATAAAATTATTTCATTATATAGCTGTTGTAAAGAATTATTATTATTTTTTTGATTATTAAAATATAATTTCATGGGTTTTCTCTATTTAAATAAGTTTCTCTTTTTTTAACAAATTATTATAACAGTCAGAATCGTCTATCTCGCTAACACATTGCAGAATTCAAACCCCAGACACGAAACTGAACATTCTAGGAGGGGTTGTCTTCTAGATATACTAAGTTCGAATCTAAAGTCCAAATTTCACAGCGCCATCTATGTGACAACGCATCTGATGCCACTACTAGTATAACCTTTGACCGGTGCCTGGTGGTCAGGGAGAAACAAAAGACTCTATACTAAAAGAAGTTTGGGTGGCTAATTAACGTCTATGGATTTGCAAAAGAAATGCAGAAAATATATATAGAGACCGAGACAGTGATAGGAATCAAATAAAATAAGAGATCAAATTTTGTTTTAAATAATTTCACAAAATTTATTCATATAAATTATATATATAACGCCACTGTCTGCTTATATGAGACAGGGACGCGTATTAAATAATTGTTGGCATTATATTCCAATAAATGACAAAAGGTTTTAAAGCAAAGTGATATATTCTATTCCTCGGGCTAATAGCATTACGATAATGTGCTTGATGAGATAGGAACATGTGCGAGGTGCTTTGAGTAATTATACAAGTCTAAGAAAATATTTGAAAATTAAGTGTTCTAAAATATTTATTGATTTCGAAAATAGCATGGACAAAAGCTTACTAAGCAACAAAGTGGGAATGTGATCAAAGCATTTATTTGAGAATAATAATAATAGAGTTGCATTGGGAGGTCAGTATTGCTGATAATGAATTTATTAAAGTTGGAGGGTATGACACATTTAAGTCACGGATACTTCGTAAAATAAATATAAAATAAAACAATAATGGAATATTTGGAATGATTACGGAAGGCATATCACCGCTAACCCGTAGGAAAGTATTTTATGAACAGCCGAAACTTAGCGACTGTGTGACTATTGCGTTTAATTCCCAGGTGTGTCATTTGGGGACACACTCTGCCTGGAAATCGCAAAAAGGCGAAGAGAACGGCCTTAGCCGTGTAAAGAATCCTTGGAAAAATAAAACAAAGCGGTCTCAACAACCAATTCATTTACCAGCAATACGAGACGAGTGTATACAAAACATACTGAATGGGTTTTACTTGGATTAAGAGAAATTCCCAATCAAATTCCCAGAAATTCATTTAAAAGGGTCCGCACATTCTCGACGTGAATGATGAACTTTGTAATTAAAGTAGAACACGGTAATTAAAATAGGAAAATGCATGCTTGCGGGTTTAAAAAGTAAGTATAGATTTATATACGCAATCATGCATTAAGAGGCACATTTAACCATTGACCTCGCACATACTCATATTAGATTAAAATCAATAACATGTAGATTTTAAACTATGTGATTATATTATATTAAAGAAAAGAATCGCCCTCGAATGAATGATTTGCAAGATAATAAAATTGGAAAATAAATTTAAAATATGCCTTAATAGCGGCGTCTTACTTTCAATTCTGACACATTATAATAATAAAATAAAAGAAAGCTTTATAAATAGAAAATATTAACCCAAGGATAAAGCAAAACTGTTGATTATATTTGAACACTTTAAAGAAGTACATAATAAAGTTATGTGAAATTTAAGAAAAACAATTTTAAATAGCTATAGCATGTTACTTATCACAAGAGCTCTTGGGTTAATTTAGGGTTACCTCTGGAGAAGCATTTTAGGTAGATTGATGGTTGGCAGGTTTTTATATAATTTAACAGCAAAATCTGGAAATGTTCATATTTTTGGCAGCAGCAGCAGTTCCGGGGTTCCTTATGTGATAGCTTCCGATGGTCTGGAGCAGCGGCCGGCTATTCCGAGGGGACATAGCCATCTTAACGCCTCTACTCTGTCATGTCAAGGTTAGCAAATTATTAGAATAGAACTCAGAATGATTTCTCTTAGAAACAGAAGACTGGAGAACAAAAGAAAAACCTTTTTATAGTAGAATTTAACAATAGAACTGCCCTGGAGCATTACAAAAATATATCGGGCTTATCAGCTGTAATCATCTGAATGTCTACAGGAATTCAACATTAATTTCTTTTGTTACTTTCCCTGTCGACATTCAAATTACAAACTAGATTTAATTAAAAATTACTTTTATTAATCAAAGAAAACCTTAAGTGGACATCTGCTGTTTTTAGATAAACTTATATAACATTTACTAATTAAACTATTGTCCCTCATTTATTTTAACAGAAATATTTGGAATGACTTTTATTAAATTAAACAAAAATTACTTTACTTTTAAATTGCAATATTTGAATCTATTTACTAAACGAATATTTACTAAATGAATTTTATTTTAAATCAAAAATATATTACGACGGTAATATATCTTTGTAAATAGATTCAAACAAAATAACTTTAACAATTTATAAATTTGATATGTTTTAAAATGCATATCATAGTGTGTGCACAATTACGACTTATATAACCTACTTTTTAAGAAATCAAAATTATGTGAACATATACATAATCTATAATCTTTTATTTATTTGGGAATGAGTTATATATATAATACGAGCATTGTACTCGTGGTTTAAAATTAGGCGGGATTTTCGGTATATAAGCGTATTGCAGACACTACGATAGATTGGGGTTCGAACTAAGGTATGAGAGTCGGAAGGTGAGAAAAGGTGAAACGAAGATCTGCAAAGCAGACCTTACTGTTTCATTATATTGCATGATATTTTGTATTTCCTTTATTTTCATATTTTTATCAAATCTGAAAGTGAATGAAACATGTCATAGTTTTTTCCTTTATACGCTTTCACCACAGTTTTAGCTTTTTATTGAATACCTCAATTTTATACCAGAAATCAAAAACAGTACTATTTCCTTACAAGTTAAAATTTAATTCATTTGTTAATGAAAATAGGTCCAGCAAGTAAGCCAGTTTTAGCAATGCACTTGTTTCACAGAAAATAGTTCTTAATTCTGAACTTTTTTTTTCCTAGAAATATTTCAACTTCTTTTATGATCTTGTTAATATTTTCCCTCTCTACAATCATCGTATTTTTGCATGAAATAGTAAATTTTCATATTCAGATCTCATTTCGTTGCATAAACTTGAAAATAGTCTTGAATTTAGTGTATTGATTTTAATATAATTTATTACTTTTATTGACTGAGTAAAAACATTCAAATCAGGAGACAATTTTTTAGCAGCTAAATGATCATATGGATAAGCACAATGAGTAAAAATCATTTTGTCATCCTCTACTTCTTTAATTTTTTTTTGCAATTCCTGAATATTTTCCAATCATACTTGTCACTCCATCAGTACATAAGCCAACATAATTTTTCCAATTAAATGAAGTTTTTTCCAGATGTAATTATCAATTCTAAATATATCCGAACTAGTTGTACAATTAGGAAGTTCAACATAACAAAAAAGTTCTTTTACATTATTGACTTTGTAATCAACGTAACAACCATAACATAAAAATATGGTTTTTATTAGTAATATCTGTAGAGCCATCTATTTGAATTATAAACGATTTGCTTTTTGAATTAATCGATCCTCAACATTGGTCACTAATTCTGCATTGAATAGTATCATTAGAAAGCGACAAAAGTTTTCATTTTGTCTCCTGCAACCATACCTAGGATTTCAGAAAGTCTATTAAACATGGTTTAATTAAATTTCCGGCAATAAAGTACTGCTTTTTAATATAATAATCCTTAAAACAATTAAATATGATGCTTTTACAAGAGACTAAACACCTAAAATAAATTTTTTAAAAGTTTATTTTTGTTTTTTCAATTCAGCATTTTTATGTTCAAAAAAAAATTCAGTGACATATTTTGTAGATTTGCATATTTAGTTTGTAAATGACACATTAATTTTGATGGCTTCACACATTCATTAGATATATTTTTTTTACAAATGATGCATTGAAATCTGGATAAGAAATGAAAATAAATTTTAATAATCAGAATTGAATCGACAAACAACACTACATTTTCATGCTGCCTGATGTGAATCATTTTGCGAATAAATATTTTCATTAGCATTCAAAGTACATATACTTGGATTTTGGAAAAAGTCTGCAATAGTCTTTGATGTTTTTTTGTTATTCATTTTTAAACAGTTAAAATTTATCAAAAAAATAAATATCAAGTACTTAATATACTTTAATTTGTAGTACACACCTATTATATAATAATTCCTATCAATATTCACCAAAATATAAAATAACAAACCAATTTTCTTTAAAAAACTTGTTTTTTAATTATTATGACTATATGAATTTTAATTTCAAGAGCAACGTTTCGACTATTTACATCCTTATAGCCTTTTTCAAGCCACTTCCTCTATTTAAAAAACCTACAATTCCTATCACTGTGCATTAGTGTGATTCCGATTGGCTCGCTGTGGCAAACTAAATAGTATGCAATGAAATGTGTAAAATTGTTATTGGAGTAGTGTTTTTGTTGTGAGATGACTGATACTAGGAAATAGAAACGTTTTTTTTTTTTTTGTATTTCTTGTAAGATTTTGTTTTTTGGTTTATTTTCTATGAATAGAACAAAAAAAAAATCTTAGAACTGAAAGATAAATTTAAAAAAATTAGTCATAATTTGAAAGATTGTAAAAAAATATGTAATAAATATGAACAAATTTATAAGCTTTTTCAGGACCACTAAATTTTTTCTTCGGATCACCTGTTAAGAAATACTGGATTAAGTTATACCAAGCAAAGCATATGGTCAGGGATGGCTCACAAATTTTTTCCACTGTGATCAAAAGTAAATTTTGCTGCCCCTTTTAAAAAAAAATTATTGTGATGTTAGAAACCATGATGCTAATTTAGGCTTCAATATGTCTGATCATAAATTCTAAATAATAGCTTCAGCTAATGATGAAAAATGATGTATTACAATTGAGTGACAATTAAGTCAACAATCTTTGAAAAATTACAATTATTATGAATATATAATTAATCAGATGTTCTCCAAAAGGACAAACTTTTGAGCTAAAAATTAATGGCAATTTGGCATTGTACTACATTCTTGCAATGCCAACCCATTGCATTTAACAATTTTTGCCAAATAGAATCAATCATCTGTTTTAATTTAAGCCTAGACAGCTCAATTCTTATGGGATTCTTAACGAATTTTTTTAAATTTTTTGTCTTCATTAAGATATAAACATAAATGCCCCAATTATTATATCCATTAGCAATAAAAAAAATTTATTACTGGAATACAACTTAGAAACAAAATAGATTACTTTTTCTTTAAAATATGCTAATCATGATTTATTAATGCATTCTTTTATTGTTTAAATAAATAAATAATACTTCTGTTAATATATAACTATAAATGTAATATAACAATTCATCATTTGTTAAAACAGAGTTTCTTTAATATAAATAAAAAAAATAATAACTAAATAATTATTGCCAAGTGCTTCCAACTCTTAAGAGTCCTTATCAAGGCAGTGTAAAAAATTCTATTTTCTCCTAGGCGATGAATTCAATATTCCATTGTATTGGCCAGGAACAACTAATCAGAAAGCTGGTTAATTTTGAACTCATAGCACAAGATGAATTTTGTATAAGATATCCTTTAATCTTGCATTTTTATCATGTGTTTCATGCATTAATATTGTAAAATCCTTTGGACTACATATATGGCCTGAACTATTTTGATGAACATAAAAAACTAAATAAATTGAATCATCTTCTGTTGCTCTATTATACATTTATGTTGTTGAAGGTGATATTTAATGTTTTGGTTACTCCAACATATATTGCACTACAATTTAAGAGTATACAACACTGCTTTTCCCTCCTTATTTATTACTTAGAATTATTTATTAATCTATTAAGGTTAGGCGGAGTTCTCCAAGCTAATCGAAAATCTTGACTTAAAACTTTTATTATATTTTTATTAATATTGAGAATAAAAGCTAATGACATCCATGATTTATTATTTATATGATCACTATTATAACGTTGTTTATAATGCTTTAATACGATAGACAATAGCATTTATTTATTTTAACCCACTTGTATCAAATCTTGCAACATCAAACATTAGAAAGTTAGCAATGCTTTGATACGAATGTGAAAAGTCATCCTATTTTTCCTTGGTTGCAGAAATAATACTCAATACAGTTTTACAAAGACAAAAAAAAAATATTACACGAGATAAACACGTATTTATGAATTCTACACAGACGCAAGCTAACTTTTGCCACTTAATTTGATCAATTTCAACAAAAAAATATGTGGTCCGTGTTGCAGGAGAAAAAAAAAGCCAACATAAATATATATTTTTATAAAAGTAAATATATTCTATGAAATATATACTTACGCAGACGATTCTTGCATACAAAATGGTGATGGTCAGTAGCAACCCCATCCTTCCGATTTCTCCGAAAAAGTTGTCGAACAAGTGATTGACAAGTACATGCTCTAAATGAAATACTGCCAGGCAATCTAATTTTTCGAATAAACAAATAAGTCCTATCTTTTCTTAGTTGCAGAAATAAATACTCTATACAGTTTTACAAAAACAAAAAAAAAAAATTATATGAGATATACACGTACTTTTACAAATTGTACACGGACACAAACTAACTTTTGATGCTTACTTAATTCGATCAATTTAAAAAAAAATACGTGATCCTTAAAAAAAAAAAAGCCAACATAAATATATTTTTATAAAAGTAAAAAAGAAAAAATATTCTATGAAATATACACTTATGCAGCCGATTCTTGCACACAAAATGGCGATTGTTAGTAGTATCCTCTCCCCTTCTCCGAAAGATTTGTGAACAAGTGATTGCCCAGTACATGCTCTAAATGGAATTCTGCCAGGCAATCTAATTTTTGGAATAAACAAATAAAAAAGTCAACGTCTTCATTCAATTACAATTAAATAATAAACTTTTAATTCAAAGATTCAAAAACTCAGAAGTCAGTCAATAACTAAGTTGAAATTGTAAAAAAAAAAAACACAGAAGTAAATAATGCAGTTGAAATTAAAAATGTTAAACCAAATTCACAATAATAACAAATGGTAAATTCAAAATGTCCAAAAAAGCACCTATATAATAGTTTCGGTTGACCCGTTTCAAAGCACGTTTTGTGCACGTTCAAAAACACGTTTTTTGATGAGGAAAATAAGTCAAATCGCAGGGTTTTTTTTAATGTTCGCAACATTATGCCTTTACCGCGTATGTAAAAAGTCGTCCTATCTTTCCTAGGTTGCAGGAGTAATACCCAAGTACCCATTTGATATTATCTTAAACATTTCATTTGAACACAGTCGTTGATTACGTGTTAAAAAAGCTCTAAAACCAGCTAATTTGTGTACTGAAGATAGTTTCTTATTTTGGAAAATTATAATAGCAAGTAAAGAGACTAAATGAGATTTAAAAATATAGTTTTACTCTTCTGGTAGAGCAGGGTGGGCATAAGTACAAAAGAAAGTTGTCAAATTGAAGGTAATTATTGTTAGTGATGTAATTCTTGTAATATATTATTACAGTATGTTACATCCATTTGCTGTTTTGATATTTTAAGACTTCCTTATATTAAATTTTTTTTTTTTTTCAAGTGTTTTTATTTTTAAAAGATTCTAACAGTTTTGTTTGGTATGCCATTTTATTATATTGCTGTTTTTAAATATACATACATGATTACATTTTGATTTCAAGTCAGCCTAAATTATCAAAATATTTTTAAATCAAAAATATTGTTAGAAAAATTTGCATTAAAGGGGTGAAATCATTTTAGAATATTACAAGCCAATAACAAAAATGTCAAGCAGAGAAAAATTATATACATTTGAGGGAATAATAAAATAAATACAAGCGTAGGACTCTTTTGAAATTCAGTTTATGTAAATTGCTCTTAACATAATAATTTTTATCAGGAGCAGACACAATGTGTAAAATACATCAATGAATCAATAGTTCAGTTTCTTTGAGCCAAAGTGAATTTCACTGCTTTGCAATAACATCCAATATTTATCGCCAATAGACAGCAAAATGTGTATATAAAGAAAGATTATGCAATGTTTTGTAGGTCAAGTGATGTCTTAAATGGTTTAAGAACACTCCCAACCAGAAGGACAAAAAAAACAAATTTCAGTGTTAAACCATAAAACATCACGTGATCACCATTCTTTATGCTTACACAAGCTGTTTTTCATAGAGGCAAAACTCCATACAATAGTGCCACTTAGTGCAAGCCAGAGTAATCAATTGATGCATGAAGGTTTGTGCATAAAATCCCTTTCTAGTGCCTACTCATACAATATCCCCAGACTTGTTTCCAGCTTGTTGCTTTCATCAGTGCATTGATTACTCTGGCTGTGGCATGACTATTGAGAGGAGTGCCTCTGTGAAATATAGCTTGTGGAAGCATAAAAATGGTGATTATGTGATGTTTGATGGTTTAATACCAATCCTTCCTAATAGTATTATGGATGCTGGACTGAGTTCAGATCTGTACAATTATACAAGCTGATGAGCTTAGCTGGAAAACATTGTTTTCATTTTTAGATTCAAAGCTTTATAATTAGCTAAAAAAAAGTAAAAAGTGGCTGCTGGAGGATTGCATTAGATCCTAAGATCTAGATGCAGTGTTTTCAAATCCAAGGCTCCTCACTGATGAAAGTCACTAGCTAGTAACAAGTCTGGGGATATGGTAGGCACTAGATAGGGATTTTATGTACAAGCCTTCCTGCATCCATTGATTATATTGGCTTGCTCTGAGTGGCACCACTGTATGGAGGGGTTTGCCTCTGTGAAAATTTGTGTTAAAAATTTGTACAATTTATGAGGTAAATTTTTAAATCTTGTAGAAATTGATATGAAAGCTAGAAATTAGATAATTTCTAGGTCGTTTTTTTTTTTAAACTGATGTTTATCAATGATTTTATTTTCACACATAACTGTGAGAAAAGTGTAGAAATAAGATAAATGATTCACTGTCAATAAGGTCTCTGAAACTGAAATTAGTCAAAAACATTACAGGAGCATTGAACACTCTTCAGGAGAAAAATATGAAAAATATATTCAGTTTGCAAAACTGTTGTTTTTGGCGACAGGTGCGAAATTTAACAAAAGCTTGGAACTTCTCTCCATCTTCAAAATCTCCTTCACTATCATTTTGTTCTACAATTTTAAAAACATTTTAAATCTGATGTTTGAACATGAACTTCTCTCCATCTTCAAAATCTCCTTCACTATCCTTTTGTTCTACAATTTTAAAAACATTTTAAATCTGATGTTTGAACATGATATAATGCAAAGTTTTATCTGGGAACTGTTCTGTGTAGATGATAAAACTTATGTTTTATTATGAGGTTGTTTGTAATCAGTGTTCTCTAATATGGATAAAACTGGTGTGCAACCAGAGGATCGTGATCTCTCATCAAAAGTTTTGGATAATGATAAAAAATTTTTTAAGTATTTTTTAAAAATAGATAAAAATCACATGAGAATAATTTGTTTTGTATGTATCATAATTATTTTTTGAAATTATAAGATTTGTTTCAAAAATTTCATTTCAAATCATATATGCTTAATACTAAAATATTAGGAAATATAAATTTGTATATTAAATAAGACCACTATCATTTTATTATGAATATCCTTATATATTCATAATTTAGGCACAGTAAAAACAATGGGTCATGTCAAATTTTTGTCTGAATAAGGGATTGCTAGTATAAAGAGATTGTGCACCATTGAGATAGAACGTAAAGATATATATCAGGAAGTATGTAACATTCAATCAAGGGATGAGTATATATTCCAATATGACAGGGCAAACTTTGACACAACGCAAATTATCATTTATCTTGGTTTCATAGTCACTAACAAGTATTGTCTTGATGAAATAAATGTATGCTTGAAAAAAACAACTATATTTGATAATCTTTCAATAAATATGTGGAATAACTCAAAGTTGTTGTTTCAGTTCAATATAATGTATTAAGTCTATAGCGAATGTTATATAAAGAATGACAAGAGCAAAAGTAAATATTAACAGTTTTCATTTAATCTAGGTTTTGAAAAAATATCAACTGAAAGAATGTTGAATATTATATTCATTTTTCCAACATTCTGCAATAAAAGAAAAAAAAACCTTCTTAGTGAATTAATAAATATTATGGTTAATAGTTTAAGTAGGAAGCGATGTTCAAGCATTCGCAAAGTATATTGTGTACAATTCCATCCAGTTGATTAAATTGATATTATTATTAATTACTTTTCTCTGCTAATAACTAATCCAGAATTCACTAACTCATGAGATTAGTGCAGTAAATGATATAAATATGATAAACTGAACAAGAAAGTCAGACTTTTTTGTTGACTGGAAAAAGCTGTCTAAGAATTCATGGCACAAAAAGAACTTTGCAATAAAGTTTAATGATCCTTAAATAATCATTAGAAGATACAAGAAATATTAAAAAATAGAAACGCAAGATAATCAGATTTTTAAAAATAAAGGTATTGAGTTACAGCTATTCAAATATAAACAGTTTATTTATGAAGTCATCAAAAGACTTGGTAACCTAGTTCTAAGGTTTTAGTTTATCTGCTCTTCTATGTGTGAAAAAAACTAAATAATAAATTATACAAAGAAAAGCAATTGAAATAGATGGAGTTTTAAAAATGGAGATATGTAGTGGCAAGTTGGTTATAAAATGGTTAATACAAATCAATACTAGTTTTAAACTCTGATAAAAACTTTTATCAAGACAAAATTACTCCATTGATTACTCTGGTTGACACAGGGTGGCACTACTGTATGGAAATTTTTGCCTGTTTAATATCATAAATTAACTCTCACCCAATATTCGGTTTACTTCTATATACATTTAAATTCTTTTTACTCTCCATACTAATTCTTCATCTCTCCAACTCCCTATTCTTTATTACTGCATCTATTCTTCTATCCCATTCCTTGCCACTATAACAATCAACAATTCTCCTAACACAATCATCCAACCTATCCAAATCTTCTGCATACCATACTACCTTTCTCACCCATATTGTTGCCTGCACTTTACTCATAACCTAATTAAATACTATTTTGGCTATTCTCTTATTATCCATAAACTGCAATCTTCTGAACATTTTCATTTTGCTTTTTCCATCTCTTATATAAAAACTTGACCATCCCATTTCTTGTTGAATTGCCTTCTTTGCTGTCCACACATCTGCATCTAATTCATTGTTTTCCTACTTCTCTTTGTATTTTTTCCAAGTAATCTAAAAATCCCTTTACTAACACATAATGCTTTTTTACCATATGTTAACTCTGCTACTGCAACTCCCTTTCATACAATTCTAGCTACATCATCTTTATTATATGAACACACTGTTAATTTCTTTATCAGTACCTTTCTTTTCTTTGCTTCATTAATCAATTTTTCTCCCATTCATCCAAACAATTTCTCTGATTACTTAAGACAATTTCCAAACAGATATACCTATTCACCACACTTAACTTTATATCCCCAAATAAAAATTTTTTGTTTTCACTTTCCCTAGTATTAATCATCATTACTTTTGATTTTTCTTCAGTAAATTTAATCCCCATCTCTTTACCCACCCTTGCATATGTCCTTAGCATAACATCCATATCTTCCCTTATTTCTGTGCACAAGAAGATATCCATAAATAAGAGATCCGATAATGTATATACTCCCTTGCCACCTATTAATAATATCTCTACCCCTTTTCCTAGTCTTTTTATTGCTCTCTCCATTTCTCTCAAATTCAACAAAAACAAAATAGATGACATAGGGCATCCTTTACTTACTCCCACCCCATTTTTTAAGATCCTGTATTCCCTAATTGATATGGATAGTAATTTTCATTCAATCTCTTAATAACATCCACTAAAAATCCATCCATTCCTAAATTGACTAAGCTTTCCCATCATCTATTTCTATTTACTATATCATATGCCTTCTCTATATCTATAAAAACCACATGTAACTGTCTATCTGCACTTCTATCCATATTTATAAGTTGTGTAACTAAAAATAAACTATCTCCTATAAGCCTATCTGATTGAAAACCTTGCATTTCTCACACTATATAATTTTCTTCCACAACTTGCAGACTAAATCACCCACATTTATCCATTTATGTGTATATTACTTACTTCTAAAGATCCTGTTCGAACCTTAATCAGCAAACTACTTTCTTTGCTATTATCATTACATCCAATATTATGTTTGATTTTATATATATATTTGAACTCTTTTTACTCTCCATACTAATTTTCCATATCTCCAATTCCCTAGTCTTTATTAAGGCATCTATTGAAAAACTTCCATACAGTAATGTCACCCAGTGCAAGCCATAGTAATCAATGGATACAAGAAGATTTGTACATAAAATACATTGATTATTATGGTTTACATTGGGTGCAATACTGCATGGAGAGTTTGTTACTGTTTTAACAGTTTGTGTAAGCATAGGAAATAGTGATTATGTGAAGAAACAAGAATAGGTATAAAGCATTGTTAGGAATTAATTCTCATTTTTAAAATTTATTTCTAAAAATCACTTAACTATAATAAATTGTAGGTATACTAACACCAGATAGGTTGATTCTCTTGATAAGTAAGTTTCTTGTTAACTACTGGATTTATTTGCAATAAATTTTTTTTATATCAGTCTAATCACTAAATTGTACTCTTATCATATAGTGTTTAGACAAATATATTTGTGTATATAGATGCAAGATAATAATTTAAACACACTATTAAAATAAAATTTTAGATTTGTATGTATTTTTTTTTCTCATGTGTCATAGCATTAGCCGGGAAGCGAACCCGCTAACCCGGGACATAGTAAAGCAGCCGTCGCTGACCTCTCGACCACCAATGCTATTATGT
Organism: Epiperipatus broadwayi; assembly: GCA_028023455.1. NCBI lineage: Eukaryota > Metazoa > Onychophora > Udeonychophora > Euonychophora > Peripatidae > Epiperipatus > Epiperipatus broadwayi. The sequence continues at coordinate 118,557 of JAQFVV010012939.1, forward strand.
GTATATTTACAAGTTTTTCTTTATCTTTTTCAGAAAAATAAACTATTATACTATTTTATATTTAATTTACATATTTAATTCAAGTATAATCAAAAAGTTTCAAAATATAAGCAGTATAAACCACTACATATCCTTCAAAAAAATGTAAGAATGTTGCTTATGTTAGATGTATATGTAACAATATTTTGTTTTTGATAAGACCAAAGTAAGTTACCTTAACATGAGAACAATAGTAAATTAAGCAGATTGGAGGCTTCTGATAGTAAAATTTATAAAGTGTAAAAAGAATGGAATGTGGTTATTATATGTTATAATTTATAAAGTTCCTAAATCAATTCTGAGATGAATAGTTTAAGAAAAAAACACTCAGCTTGGACTAGTTGAATGGAATTGTTAAAAGCTCCATCTGCATTAGGGGACTCAAATGTCACATGACTTCTTGAATAATTAACCTTATGAATAAATAAATATGATTCAAAGAGAACTAGTATTTCACTATAACGCAAAAAATAAATTCATAATCATTTTTATATAAGATGTGATATAATATTTTTATTTCAAAACCTTGCAATAAATATTCAGGCATATAAAAATTATAACAAATTAATAAAATATTTTATGAAAAAAATAAATATATTTAAGTTGGAAAAAAAGTTAAATACATTTCCCCCCTCTATTTTTCTCTAGAAAACTGACCGATTATTTTCAAAGTACTTATGATATATATCTTATTTTTAAATATAGAGAATTTGAACTCAGACATTCAAGCAACCTTCAACTATCTACACTATCTCATACTACTGATACACATGACCACACACATTCAGAAAAGATAAATAAACATATTTCGTGATGAACCAGCATTCATCAGTTGGTCCAGATTATCATCTCAGTTTATATTAAGATAGCAAATCTTTATACTTTAATGGACAGACTTCAATCTACTCCAACCTCCAACTCTTCAGCTATCCATAGCATTGAAAATATGATGATCGAATGCCCAAATCCCATGCTGATGCCAATATTGTTGTTATGCCCATGTTGATCTCAAGTCACTCTGACGCCTTATATATAGAACAGTATCCTTTTAAATATATAAAAGAGGGATAGGCAGAATGCATGCCTAATGTGTAAGATTTGAAATACAGGCATTCTTATACCTGGAACTTAATTGTAAATATAGGGGAATTGAACTCAGACTTTCAAGCAACCTTCAACTATCCACACTATCTCATACTACTGATACACATGACCACACACATTTAGAAAATCTAAATAATCACCAGTATATGTATTTCATGTTGAACTAGCACTCATCAGTTGGTCCAGATTATCACCTCTCACATATATATATATATAATCAGTGCTAAGTTTATATTAAGATAGCAAATCTTTATACTTTAATGGACATGCTTCAATGTAGAAATCCAACCTCCAACTCTTCAGCCATCTATACCATTGAAAATCTGATGATAGAATGTTTTATATACAGCTAACCTTTTTTATATCATACTTAAGTAGTCTTTTTTTTATCTTTTTAAAACAGAGAAAAGATCTTTCAATGAACGGCCATAAATAGATTCAAAAAAAATTTTTTTTTAATAATTTCTACCATTTGGAAAAATTGCTCAAAGGTAGGTAAAACTGAAGCCAGAAACATCCAGACTGCTCACTATTTTTGGAAACCGTATATTTTTATTTTCATTCAAATAACGGAAAAAAGTTTAGCTGTACCTTTTTTTCTCATTAATTAAATGGGACAATTCCCAAATATCACTAGGTATAATATTTGTATCTCTGTAAGTGTAAACTTCATGAAGAGAGTAGTGAGATTAATAACGTATCAACTAGCATTGTTTTTAATAATATAATTTTCAAAAATAGTATTTAATGGGAGTATGGACTTAGTTATAAATTCATTTTATTTTATTTATTTATTATAACTATTTATAAAATATTCCCGTTTTGCTGTTTTTATCCATTGCAAGGAACTATTGAAACATATTGGGAAAAACTGAAGGGTTTTTGTTTTTAAAAGTTGTTGCTCATCATCATCATCAACCATTATCAATCTGTTGCAGAATGAAAGTCTCTCCAAGTTCAATCTATCTTCTCTGATCTTTAGCTTCGCTTCTCCACATCATCCCTGCACTCTTTCTTATTTCATCCATCCATCTCACATGTGGTCTCTTTCTGGGTCTTTTACAATCTCTTGGAATTCAGTTTAAGATTTCAATTGTCCATCTATAATCATCTCTTCTAGTAATATGTCCAACCCAACTCCATTTCAGTCTTTTAATTTTTTTCAACGAGGTCAGTAAATTAATATCTTGCATCTAATTATACATATTTACTAGCTTCATTATCTGTGCATATAGCACATATATATAGTAGTTTAAATAATAAATTATTGAATAATTTATTGCTCGAAGGCCATAAGAAATGTAATTACTGAAAGTAATGGCACGGAGATGCAAAATCTATGGACTTGACATTAAATCTTACAGGATTTCTCCATAAGATTCTCTATTATTGTTTTTATTTATGCTTCTACTTATTTAATTTGTATATATTATTAAATTATAAACAATAATAAAATCTCGAAAAATACTTTTTTTTTCCCATATGTCATAGCACCGGCCGGGAGGCGAACCCACAACCGTCTGCAAACAACTACTTGCTTGCAAGATGGCTGCGATGACCTCTCGGCTTTTGATAAAATTATTACAATATCTGGTATTTTAATAGGCTGTTCTGTTTACCCCCCTCCCCTTTTTGACCAAAAAATCTTTTATTTCATTCACTAGCATATAATGGTCATTGCTTATTATAATTACAAATTGAACTGTTTGAGCGTATATATATATTTATATTGTTTATTGAATTTATGTAATTACTATAGATGTTACGTTATACTTGTCACCTGCTACTACAATTATCATTCTAAAAAAATTAGCAAACAGCCTGAATAATAGTTGAATAATCGATAACGCTAATATATGCAAATGAGCCCATTTTATGCAGGAAGAACCCGGCCGGCCGATGCTATGACATATGAAAAAAAAAGAACTGATATGTAAATAATCTACAAGACCCTAGATGTGTGGGACAATAATGAATTGGTTAGCATTATGGAAAACTGATTAAACCTGTATAATGATGGAGTCATCCTGTGTGTGATATATGTGAAATAACCAAAGTAAATAGTAACAAATAGATATATGGACTTTATGAATATTCAATTAGTTAATATAATCTGAAGATTACAAAGTGAAATCTTTGTTTTATTGCTAGTGAATAAACTTATCATTTTAAGTTTTAATTTGTCTATTATTCATTTAACAAAGTATAGATGCATATACAATTGGTAGTGTCAATATTATCACTGTATATAACATAAATGTATTAATGTTATGTCTTTTTTTATTTATCATTTAAATTCTACTTGTGAAAGTAAGCTTCAAATATAAAAACATTTCAAATTCTGTATGAGTTCATCTGAGACTTGGATACTTAACAGAAGAGCAATATAAAGACTTCAAACTGCTCAAAGAAATATAGAGAGATTTATGTTAGGAGTAACAAGAATAGATAGAAAATGCAATACATGGATAAGAGAACAAACAGATGTTAAATAGCATCAAACTATAATTCAAAAAGCCAACAGACACAACGGAAACGAATATATATTAAAAAAAGTACGTTTCTGGAGAAAGTTTGTATTTTAAGTTTAATCTTACTAATACCCCCCCCCCCCAAGAAATCAAACTATTTTTAATTAAAGACCTTTCGAAAAATTAATCCGAAACGCAAGCATTAAAGTAGAATTGCTATTAGATCGGTATTGAACCAATTTATCTCAAAATAGGCAAAATTATTATTATTATTTTATAAGTGGAGATCCGGAACTTTCTCTGGCGATCAATGTTTTGATGTAGTCGTAATGAACTTATTTTAACTAACAAATACTTCAAAATATATTAATATACGTTTACAATAAATAAAAACACGAATTTAGTTTCTTGAAAATACACTAAGTATTTATAAATAAAAGCTAAATACTTATCGGAATGTTTTTACTCATCATTATTAACTTCTCGCGCATCCAACACGTTTATAAATTAGAATGGCCGACAATGAAAAAGAAAGTGATAAACATGACAACATTGAAAAAATTTCAGTACGTAGCAAAACGGGTAGTGAGAAAGTTGAAAGTAGGCCTCCGTCAAAAGCCTCAGGAGATCGTAAAGATGAGCACAAGGAGGAAAAAACTATACCAGTTTTAGAAGGCGAGAAAAGGGATGTGGATGCAGAGAGAAAAGTAAGTCAAAAGAAGAAACTCATTCCTGAAAGATTTACCTCTTTTTTTTTCATACCCTAAAGAATTTTTAAATGTCCATAATAAATTTTTAAAGTTTACACACCCATAGTATATTTTAAACCAATAAACATCACATTATCACCATTTCCCCATGCTTGCTCATAACTGTTATTAAATAACTGTTTTAATAGTATATTTTAAAAGTAAGTAATTATTTAACTGAAGAGCGACCCTTTGATTCCTCTTGGAGATCTTAAAAGACTCGAGCAGGACAATTTCCTGATGTCCATTCCATATGTTAGCTGTTATTATTATGTGTTTATTCATATAGTATACGAATATGGATGAGATGCTCACGAACTCACAGTCAATTAGGCTTTTTATCTCTGAATTTAGATCGAGAAACACTATGGTCTTACTTTTCAGTTGCCTGATAGCTCTTAACTGAAATATTATTTGAGTTGTCTTGAAGGCAGAATGAATGTGTGTGTATGTGACTGAATTTTTTTTCTTTAATAGATATTTACAATCATGACAGTTAAAAAATAAATCATAGCCCTTATTTCCAGGAGGCTGTAAAGTTGCCAGCCGAAGGTGCTAAAAATATCTGGCTGTGAACTCAGGCTGGCATTTGATTTCTAGATAGTTACAACTATAGATCACTTTCTAGTGAAGGAAGATTGCAAGAATTGGAAGAATTGTCTTATATTAAATGGGACATTACTAAACTTTGGTGAAATTAGAAGAAAAGGTGAAGAGTCAATTGATTTAAAAAGTGGATATGTAGTATTCTATAAAGGCACAATCATTGGAAGTACAAATGAATTAGGATTCATTATAAATAAAAAGTAGAACAACAACATTGTAGAGATTGTTGGTGTGTTAGACAGAGTGGCAAGATTAGTTATTCCATTTAATTGCAGATATCAAATGCAGATAATTCAGGTTTATGCCCCAACAAGTTCTCATTATGATGAAGAAGTAGAATATTTTTACAAGGATGTACAAAAGGCTTTTTATCAGACCAAACAGCAATTTAAAATTGTCATGGGAGTTTTTAATGCCAGAATTGGTAAACAATTGAAAGTGTTGTGGGTAAATTTGGTTGTGGTGATAGAAATGAAAGAGGACATAGACTTGTGGAGTTTGCAGAAAAAAAAAACTTTACATATATATTTTTAATTTTTTTTTAACTAGAAATAAACATGGAAGCATCCAAATGAAGGTTCAGCAGAAATGGATTACATTTTGATAACAAGAAATATGTATTTCAAAATTGTAATGTTCTTAATAAATTCAATACAGGAAGTGATTTGGTGTGATATAAGATACATGTTAATGCAAAATTAGAAAAACAATTAAGAAAAACAATATTCACAGTTGACATTCCTAATGCTCAGAAACATTCCAATGAATTTAAGTTAGAACTTGCTAATCATTTTCAAATATTAACAGATTTTGAACATGATTCAGTTTGAATGAAATCAATAGGAAGATAACTGATACACTTATAAAAACTGCAACAAAGATAGCTGATACAAAAAGCAGCAATTGACCAGTAAAATTTTTATTAAGATGACAATTTATGAAGAAAAAAAAGGAATACAAAAATATATAAATGATGCATTAAAAAATTTGAATATCTTGAATTTTGTAAACGGGTGTAAAAAAGATTTGATAATGACATAGCAAAATATAATTGTGAACTAGTGAGGAATGTTATAGAAGAGAATAAAACTCTTGAATGTAAAACAACATTTTGGTATTGGAAGGAAACTTATTTCTGCAATAAAAAAAAAAGGATGGAACTATTACTAAAAAAGAGAAATGACATTATGAAATGTGTAAAAGAATTCTATCAAGAATTATCCTACAATTACTACATCTTCTAAATTGCCCATAATTATAAATGAAGAAATGAGACATGCAATTAAATTTATGAAGAAGGAAAAAGCTCCAAGTAATGATGGAATTATAATCAGTATCTTAAAAGAAACAAATAGAGTAATAGATTTTTTTTGGAAAAGTTATATACCAAATGTCTAAATGATAAAGATGTACCAGATGATTGAAAGAATGCAGTGTTAATATTTAAGAAAGGTGATAAAGAAGATATCAGAAATTTAAAGACCTATCAGTTTTATATGAAATTTTTACCAAAATAATTACAACTCATTTACAGAAAACTTTGCATTTTAACCAATCAAAAGAACAAGCTGGATTTAAAAGTAGTTTTAGTACAGTGTATCATATCTGAGTATTAACAGAAGTTATAGAAAGAGCCAATGAATATGAGTTGCCATTATGCTTTGGATTTATAGATTATAAAAAGGCATTCAATTCTATAACCATTTCATCAGTGATTAAAGCATTGAATCAACAAGGTATAGATCCAGGATATTGTCATACTTTAAAGAATATTTATAAAAATGCAACAGCAACAATTAGATTACATAATGATATTAAAGATATTAACATTGAGAAGGGTGTAAGACAGGATGACTTCATAACTCCAAACTTTTTACAGCCATTTTGCAAGAATGATTTTGTGGATTAAAATGGGAAGCTAAGGGAGTAAAAACAAATGGAGATTATTTAAGTCATCTAGATTTTGCAGATGATGTAGTTGTTTTTACAAATAATGCTTTAGAGCTTCAGAAAATGTTGCCAGAGTTATTAGATGAAAGTGGGATTAAAGGTCAATGTTAAAAAGACTTAAGTAATGTTCATTTTCTCAAAAGGAAAAAATAAAGATTGATAATAATGAGTTAGAAGAAGTTAGCAACTATAAATACCTAGGTAAATTATTACTACAGATGTTAATATTATATCTTTATTTTTAATTGATTTTAAATTATACTTTGCAGAGAAGCAGTAAAGGACAGGCTAATCAATTATTAGATGGGGGAGAGGTTGAGCGTTTTTTCATTTTGTTTTATTTTCTAGTTAAAATATCTAAATATCCATTAACTGATAAATTAAAACAGGCAAAACTCTCCATACAGTATTGCCACTCAGTGCAAGCCAGAGTAATCACAGAATGCCAGAAGGCTTGTGCATAAAATCCCCATCTAGTGCCAACTCATCAAATATCCCCAGACTAGTTTATGGCTTATGGCCTTTGTAAGTGGGTAGCCTTGGATCTGAGAGCATTGCACCTAGATCTTAGCACTGAGTGGCAATATGGTATGGAGAGTTTTGTCTGTTTTAATAACAGTTACAAGCAAGCATAAGAAATGGTGATCATGTGATGTTTATTAAGTGATAAATATTGGATGATTAATTATATTGGTTATGGGGTGAATAACTGGGGAAAAAAGCCTAAACCTGGAAAAAAATTTACATTTTATCCAACCCAATTGAAACCAAAAAGCCATAAGCGAAGTCCTTAATACTTATTAACAGTATTATAAAAAATGTAAAAAGACTATTTTAGTCATCATGGGATGTTTTTAAATTTACTGTGCATTATTTCTTTAGCAAAAATGACTTTTAATATAATAATGACAAGCAAAATAAATTTAAGAAACACTTTGCGGTAAATCCATACATAGATTAGCAATTATAAATTCTGAGACCTTGGTTAGGAAAAAGGTCTTTTACATAGTGATCAGTAGGCTCGAAGGTAAAATTTAGTCAATTGAGTTAGTGCCATTTCTGCATATGAGAAAGTCTTAAATATTTGGATATCAATGTTATTGATAAACTTAATTTTGGCATTCATTTATTAAACATAAAATGTTTGATGCATAATTTTAAATTATTTTAAAGATTAAGTATTTTTTTTCTGCTCACCAACTTTTTCAAATGCAAACATATCTTTTTTAAACAGCTGTGTGCTAAGTAACATCATTTACTTAAATATGCAGTCTTACTAACTTTTATTAGCAATCTTTTCTAAAGTCATTGGAAAAATATAAACCAGTACCATAATGTGTTTTGACTGAACCAATCAGGTGAGATCAATGAGATAGGGTTTACCTGAAGCAATTGATTGAAGGAAAAGGCATTGTGGAGTTACATTAATAATTTTTATTAATCATTCATTAAACCAATATCAACTTAATGAATATTTCTGTATAATTTTCACTAAGTTAGGGACTGGTTTCTATCCACTTTTAATACCTTGTGAAGGGGTGTAATCACAAACATATGATCAAAGACATGAAAAAGCTGTACGATCCCCAAAATGCACATTTCATGCTGAATTAGCTTTCATCAATTGGCCCAGCAATCTCTTACACATATCTGTATCATTGTTTAGTATATAGATAGCCAATTACTGATAAATTCCAAACTTACTACCCTCACAATTTTGATACAGACCATTTGATGGAAGTATAATAATAATATTTATTAGTCATTCATTAGACTAGAGATTATCCATTTAATTAATAATATTTCTATACTATAATTTTCACTACCCCACTCTCACACAAAATAGGGAATGGCTTTTTTCCACTTTTAACATCTTGTGACTGGTGTAGTGAAAATTACACTCCAGAAATATTATGCATTGTGGAGTTGATTTAATTTTTAAAGGTCATTGGAGAAGATTAGTTATTAAGAAAAGTTGATGAGATTTTAAATGTAAATTATCAATATCATTAGCTTTAACTATTAACTCTTATTTAGTAAGAGACTTTAATTATTCATTTATCTTTCATGGTTTGATGCAGAGGTAGGGGAATAGACTCATGGGATAGCCCATGCATTGTGACCTGGTTCTGTCATTTCTGATAATCCAACTTTTTATTAATACATGAACAATAAAGCATTTCATTATTTTTGTTCTATATGGTTTGTGCAATGGCAGAATAGAAACTCTGGAGGTCAAAATCCATGAACAGAGAATTATATATTTGAAATTTAATATAATAGCAAGAGTGCTCTTCTTATTCTTGTGTTCATTGAAAGATTGTTATGCATTATATAGGCTGCAAGCATATGTTTTGTCAACATGGCTATTTTAAAAGCAGATTTTAATGATTAGTAGTATAATCTATCCACAGGGTATAGAAAAACAGAGGCAAAATTCTTCATACAGTGCAAACCAGAGTAATCAATGGATTATTTTCCCTCTGTGAAAACAGCTTGTGTAAGCATAAAAGAATGGTGATCATGTGATGTTGAGTAGAAAAACCATATGAATAATTAAAATTGTGAGGAAAAAAAGAAAGGTTTATGTTGAGTATCATTTGATAATTGTGGCTATAATAATGCAATCATCTCCTCATCATTTATAGATATAATAAACACCTCCATACTTCCCCATTCTTTTTAAATTCACATAAATAAAGATATAATAAAAGACAAATGACTCCCAAGATGCATTTTGTGCTGAATCAACACTCATCAGTTGGCCCAGAAAACTCTTGATTATGATTTCTCTTTTAGTTCTTTAACATTCGATCTTAATATAAATATATTTTAAAATTTCTATTGACCTCCAAGATGAATTTCTGGTAGAACTAGCCTATTTCACTTGGTCCAGGTAACATGCCTTTACATGTCTTATTTATTTATTTATATTAGATTACTGCAATTAAATTTAGAAGTGCTACATTTTTTGCAATCACTCATTTGATAACAATGTTTTTAGATGAAAACATTAATGATAAGCAGTAATTAATTATTAGGTTAAGAATTATTGTATTATTCATAGCTGAGATATAAACTTTAAACTTAAAGATTAATAATTCTTATTAAATACAACCACATGACATTATTAAACTTATCCCCTTTTTACTCCCTAGATAAATATATTTTAAAACTTTTATTTTTCTACACATTCTTCAAACACATAAATAAAGATGTCTTAAACTACAAAATGCATTTCTGGCTGAGCCAGCACTCTTCAGTTGGCCTCACATCTCATATATCTTCATTATCATTATTTAATACTTTTTCAGAAATGCATTTTTGTTTCAGATATATGTGTTTGGATGGTTTTAAAACATATTATACATTAGAAAAAAAAGCAATAGAGTTAAGTGATGCTATGTAGTTGCATTTACTAAAAATAGATATATTAATCTTTAATTCAGTTAAAAATTGTATCTGAGCTAGAAATAATATTTAGCCTAATAAATTTTTTTCACCATATTTTTGCTACCTAATGTAAAATTTATTAATTAATAGATAGATACTAAGTGATAGTGCTTATTAAATCCCTACCCACTGCTATACTATCCAATATCCCAAGATTAGTTTCTAGCTTACGGCTTTCTTCAGTGAAGAGTTTTTAGATCTGGGAATAATGCATGTGGATCTATTGCATCTTATGTATCTTTAATGTTTTCAATCCAATGACTTTGTCTATAGAGTTACAATGACTAAAATGTAGTATCCTTTATTTTAGTGAAGAAAAGTTTTGATGACTTTCCCAGCAGGAACAGATGTAGGTATACTCAGGTTGGTAATCTGCAAAATTGTTATGGCAATAGTGAATTGAAAAAAGACACATCGAGGGTTAGAACTTGAAATGGGCAGATATTAAAAAGTTACAGGAAATGAAAATAAATAATATTGATATTATAGAATTAAGTGAAATAAGTTGGAAGGGATATGTAAATGTAAATAGTGGTAATGTTGTTTTATTTCAGATAATGTGGTAAAAATATATTGTATTGATGATAGATTTATGCTGGTAAGATTAATTTCAATTTTTAAGGATTCAATATTCATGCAAACATTATGATAACTACTAATCATGATGTAGATACACAAAATTAAAATACACTAGAAATAATACAAGTGGGGCTGATTGGAATGTTATTATGGAGAAAGGTAAAAAAGAAAACATTGTTTGAGAATTCTCGCATTGGAAAAAGGAATGAAAGAGATAGTCACATGGCAAATTTTGTAAAGAAAGTCATTTTGTAATTGAAAATATCTTGGTTTAAAAATCATCCAAGAAAATTGTATACATGGAAACTCCATGTGATAAAGATATCACACAGACTATGTATTGATACAGAATATATATAAGAATGCTTTTAAGGTTCACATGCTTTGCTCAAAGTTGAATTTAAAATGAATAAAAAAGTGAAAAAATGCTGATCTTTAGTTTATTACAATTTATATACATCGTGTTATATAAATAAATATCTCATTTACATATGTTTAGTTTCATTTAAGAATGACGTGTCATAAATTCTAGAAAATTTTGTAGGCATCATTTATTCAGACATGATAAAGAGTAATTTAAAGTGATTGGTTTATCTTCACACTTTCATTTCCAGTGCTTAAGATTTGCTCATACTTAAGCATTTGGGTTGAAAGAATAGGTGGATTCATTCTATTCTTTCGCAAAGACTTTATCTTGTGTTGGAAATGAAATTATTCATTTATTATTAAGGTTCATAAAAAAAAGCGCATGTACATTAGCTTGAAATGCTGATCTTTAGTTTATTACAATTTATATACATCATGCTATATAAATAAATATCTCATTTACAAATTAATGTGATAAATGTACCTGGTCATATTTGTATTACAGTTTATTAATGGTAAAATTACTTCCTAGCTGGCCTGAACATTGTAATATTTTTTTAAATTTGTTGCTATAACAAATTTTTTTTTTTGCCTTGTAAAATTACTGGCTTTGAATAAAAATACTTGTAATCAAATTAAGTCTTTAAATTAAAATGTAAAATTTTAAATATACCTATTATATTTGATATGTGAATTTGGCAACATTACAGAAAACTATTAACAGTGGAATTACTTACTTTGCATAAAATATTAATCAGCCTTAGGAACAAACATACATTCAATCAATCAGATAAGAGAAAAAATAGGGATTTTATATATAATATAAATCTTCATTTTAGCATGCATATATTATAAAGAAATGTGTCACCTTTGGGTGGTTTTTTAATATTTATATAAATTGCTTTGCAAATAAGCTTTTAATAAGCTTTGCAGAATATCCTCAACCCCAGATCGGTTTCTGCTACTGGCTTCGTCAGTGAGGTGCCAGGATATTCAAGCTTGTTTAAAGTAGGTCATGTGACATCTGACTTGATTTATTTGTAAATAAAGCTTCATATTCAGTTACCAAAAAATATGGAATGCAAAAAAAAAAATCACGTAATGCAAATGAGCATTAGGAATAGACAGTTCATGTAATTTAATATTTATAAACATTAACAGTCGATTATAATAGTCATATACAAAAAAAGCTATATCATATAATTCATATTGTCCATGATTTATATATAAATCAGATGCATATTTTATTATTTTTGAGTATTGTATTTGATTGCTTGTGCTTATGAAAACTTATTATGTATTGTATTTAATACTTTATATATATATATATGTTGGAAATATCTATTTACTAAAGTAAATGGGAAAGAATGGGAGAGGTGGAATGTATAGTTAGTGTTGATTCAATAAAAATCTTATACACAAGCATAAACTTTTATTTCAAAAAATAGTCGGTTAAATAAATAATTCCTACATATATATCTTTATCTTTATAAAACTTGCTTTATTATATAACAAAATATTCCACTAATATTTTGATTATATCCTATTATAGTCCTTTTCAAGGCAAAAGTAAAAAATATATAAAAATAATAATAAATAAACATATAAATACAAATATTTTATATTTATCTAAAAAAATAAATAAATAAAATATATAAATAATAATAATTAAAACAAAATAATAAAAAATACAAAAATAAATAAAACAATATAAAAAATACCAATAAAAATTATAAATAAAAATTAAAATAATAATAAAAATAACATAACATTTACATTAGTAATGTATGAATTTATATTTTATTGTATTTTATTAATTGTTAATATTATTTTAATTTGTGTATTTTTATATTATAACGATGATATATATTTTTATCTAAATGTTAGTTTAATGTTTTATATTCGTATAATGTATTTGTAATGAGCATTATATAAAAATAATATATAGGGTATATGAGCATAAACTTTCACATGACCCACAACTCTCCACTTTGTCTCATAACACTGATTCACTTGAACACATATATGTCAAAAAGATAAATAATCACCTATATACATATTTCATGCTAAACCAGCAATCATCAGTTGGTCCAGATTATCATCTCTACACATAATAGAAAATTATAGTTCAAATGGTTTAATAAAACTATTAAATTACATGAATTTAAACAAATAATTTACTATTTAGTATATATTTATTGTAAAATGAGCATAATGAAAAGTTAAAAATTTTTTAAATTGAAAACTATACCATATTTGATATGTTTGTCTATATGTAAATAAATTTAGTGCAGTCAAACAAATATTTGATTTTTTCAAATGCTGTAGTTGTCTATTACATTTATATTTAAATTATATGAATTTATATTTTATTGTTAATATTATTTTAATTTTTTTTTTCCATATGTCATAGCATCGGCCTGGAAGTGAACCCGCAACAACCATCTGTAACCAACTGCTTGCTTGCAAGGCTGCTGCACTGGTCTCTCGGCTAACATAATGATGATATAAATTCTTATATAAATATTACTTTTAGGTTTTATCAATGAAGAATTCTGTATATATAGAAAATGGATTGTCGATGAGCTTTTTATAAAAAAATATCAGAAATTTGTGATTTAAATGGTTTAATAAAACTATTTATTTAAAGGCACTTCAAGGTTATATATATATATGAGGTGTACCAGTTTAATTCCTGGAATATCCATATGATATTCCTCATGACCAAATTATATCAAAATCACATGAGTATTAAAAATTAGTGTTTGAACATGTTTAATCTTACGTGTGTAAATTCTAAGTTGATAGAGATTGTTGTGAGTTAGCTATTGAGAAGTCAATAAACATACATGCATATACTTTGGCATAAAAATGGATCATAGTGTGCTCATTGTGAGATACTTTTTGACCCAAAAAATTAACTACACAACTAGGCTATCATGGCTATTCATGTAACTTAGCTTCCTGTGATTTTAATTATTTCCAAAATTATCCTGCACAGTTTGGTGCAGTTAGTAGATCTTCCAACTTGGGATTGGTAGGGTCCAGGATTAAATCTGGCACTCAAACTTTTTATGACTTCCTGAGCAATAAAGCTACGTACATTTTTTTTATGTCCAAAATTAACAACTGCACTGAAAGGATAAAGATTTTCTATTCTAACAGATATCCAAAGAATATGAGATAGCTGCTCAACAGTATTTCTGAAAATGAGGTCCAAGTGTGCTTCCAGGAATGGAAATGTCACTTATAATCAGTGTATAGATGTACAAGGGGACTACTTTCAGCAATATGCACTAGTATATACTTCCATATGTATATTTTATGAAATTGCAATAAAATTGTCACACTTCATATATACATATTAAAATAGAAATTAATACAATGGCATATTTTTTTCAAGTAAACAAGTAAATAAAAATTTAAACAAGTTAAGGAAAAATAAATATTGTATTCTTTAATATATAAAAATTATTTTCAGCAATGTTTTATTATCCTCTTCAGTATTGTATATATGTATATATTATTGAGAACATTTACAGACCATTATATTTAGTGACATCTAGATTATTTAAGTTATATTTTTAAAAAATATCTAGATATTGCTATATATAAATGGCTTATAAATATTTTCAATAATATATAGATATACTTAAATGGGGAGGGGGTTTGACAATAAAGCATTTCTGAAAGAAACTTTTATTTATTGTTGTATAATCTTTTTCACTTTTATTTTTTTGTACATAAATATATAATTTGATACCAATCATCGTAATATACATTCTAAATTGTCCTAGCAAAGGTAACCAAAAACATTAAGAGTAGAATAAACAAAAGTTGAAAGAAACATATGGAATATAAATAAGAAATAAAAAAGAAAAAATACTAACATATAAATGAAAGAAAATTTGTGAAAACATGCTAAAAGAAATAAAAGGTTTGAAAGAAAATTGAATGATAATTGTTATAGCAGATAATTGAAAATATGACTAGATAGAGAAGATTGTTTAATGAATTATGAAAACCCAGTTTGGACAAAGGTAATATGAGATGGATCAATGGAATCATGAATGAGAATCTTTTCTTGATATGACAATTACAGTTAGTAGCAATATCTTGTTGGAAATAGCAACAGGGTGTGGTAGATGAACCAACAGAATTAGTTTGTCAGGCAGTTATATATACTTGTGAACTTTTATCTTCTTGTGAATATCACTTTTTAATATTATTTTTTATTTGTTATTATTACAATTATTTAGTTAAAAATCAAATTATTATTATATATTTGGTATTAAATGACTAAACATCACATGATCACCATCTCTATACTAGCACATAATTGTTGTAAACAAAGGCAAAACTCTACATACAGTAGTGCCACCCTATGCCAAACAGAGTAATCAATGGATGCCAGAAGGCTTGTGCATAAAATCATCCAATATCCCCAGACAGGGTGGCACTACTGTATGGAGAGTTTTGCCTTTGTTTACAACAATTATATGCTAGTATAGAGATGGTGATCATGTGATGATTAGTGGTTTAACACCAATCCTGCCTAATAGGATAGTGGTGGCTATGGTTGTTTAAGAGCCAAAGACACCAAAGTGTATGGGTGCTGAATTGAGTTCAGACTCATATGACTATATAAGCTATTGAGCTTAGATTGAAGATATTAACAATGTTTTCAATTTCATTCTCATAGTTTTGTTGTAAAGTAGAGTTAAAAGGTGGCTGCTGGAGGGTTGCATTAGATCCTAAGATCTAGGTGCAGTGCTCTCAGATCCAAGGCTCCTCACTGATGATGGCCACAAGCCAGAAACTAGTCTGGGGATATTGGATGAGTAGGCACTAGGTAGGGATTTTATGCACAAGCCTTCTGGCATCCATTGATTACTCTGTTTGGCACAGGGTGGCACTACTGATTGGAGGATTTTGCCTTTATTATATATTTGGCAAAAAAAATGTTGTAACTTTATCTTTCTTATTGCATTGCCAAATCCATATAATATTAATATCACCTATGTTTTTTATTAATTTTTACAATGCTTTTTACAACCCAGAGAGTTTCGATTGACCCAGCAATATTCTTCAGAACTTCTACTTATATTGGGAAATATATTTATATACTTATATTTGTAAATATAAGTAGAAGTTCTGAAGAAGTTTTGTTGGGGCAATCAAAACTGTCTGGATTGTAAAAAAAGCATTGTAAAAAACAATAAAAAACATAGATAATATTAATAAAAATGTTTTATGTTATCCAGATTTATAAATATAGAGAATTATAAACAATTTTAAGATTTTCTAATAAAAATGAGCTGTAATTTACTACAATAATTTTAAATGTATTCATCTGCATCAAATTAAATTCGATTAATTTATATTTTTTAGATTCCTTATCCTAAAAATGTTTTATTTGTTCTTGGGTTTGAATTTTGTGAAAGGTTTGCCTTCTATGGCATGAGAAGTAAGTCTTATCTGTAATAATTTAAATTTTCTCTCTTAGATATATATTTATATTAATAATGAAAAATTAAATGTTGATTGTAAATGTGATATCTATATATTGTAACGGTAAGCACCCTCTCAACAAGATAAGTTAAGGCGATCGCATCTCACTATAGTCAGATTTAAAGTCTTCATATAGGATGCCACGAATGATGTGATTTAATTTTGATATAAAACTATATTTGTTCCAAATAACTAATATATTATTAATAAATTATTATATCTAAACCACATCAAATCAATTTTCACCTTAATTAACTTTACAATTATGCTCAGATTTCGAACTCAGGGAAATTTAACAATTTACTCTCTTCAGGGGTTCCTATCAATATTCTAAAGTAATATTAACAACGAATCTCACTAACTCTTTAAATTAAATAAAACAAAATTGAAGACTTCATTTAATTTAATATAAAAAAATAATTATTTATTTAACAATTAATAACTTAAATTTTACAATATATAAAAAATTATTTATATATCTACTTCTTTATATTAAAAATATAAATATTCTATTTATATTATGGTAGATATATTTTCTAACCTATAACACTATGTGATTTTACAATGTATATAAAATATAAGTATCCAAATATTAAGACTTTTATATTAACACTATTTTACAATAATTAGATTATACAAATAATAATCCAATCATTTGTATATAATACCTTCATTCATTAAAATGATTGTCCATAACTTATATTTATTAATATTAAAAATATATACTTCACAACAATGTTAATCATTTAAACACATATACATTACTGTTATTAGACTATTTGGATTAGTATAAACAATGTAGTGTCATGTCATAGAAAATAATAGTATGTGAATTTAAAAATAATTTAATCTCTTACCTCCAAGTTTACTTTATCCCTTTCCCATATTAACATTTTTTAACCTATATTTAAATCTTTATTAATCATGAATAAAAATAAAAATATCTTAAATTATTAATTCTCTCTTATTATTCATAAGAAATGAATACGATGATAAAGTAAATGAAATTAACTTTTCCCAATTATAACTTTCAAAAATCTTAAATGGAATTTATAAAAATTAATACAATAATCTCAGATGATACTCATGAATAAAAATCCTTTGAAGACGCAGTTTTTGATTCCTTCGTTGTTAGACATTAAAGAAAATAATAGGATATCCTAAGTTGACATTTAGTTTCCTCTTTATATGTAGATTTCAACTTCTTAATACACAGTTCCTTTATTAACAATTATAATTCCATTTTGAAGATCTAATTTTTTTTATCATTTTAAGGCATTCAGCAAAAGATGTTATTCACACATATATGTTTGATTAGGCAAGTGCATTTTATCTATCCCATGATAAGTTGGTGTTCTACCCGCTTTGCATTTTCTTTATAATGTAAATATAAATTTTATTAAACGCCCATTATTATATTAAGTAATAATTTACTAAGGCTGTAACCTTAGAAATAAGCGTCTGAAAAATAAAAGTAGGTACCTATAGAGGTCCCTACCTTCGTATTTTTCAGACGCTTATTTCTAAGGTTACAGCCTTAGTAAATTATTACTTTATAATGTAAAGTACATTAAATTTAATTGAAGTTTTTATAAACATGTTCTTTTTTTAAAACGCAGTTTAGATTTTAGAACATGTAATTCAAACAATTTTTATAGAACACAAAAATATATTCAGATTACCTTCTTTAAACAAATATTAGAAATTTCTTCTAATGAGTATTAAATTGTTCGAAATATAGACTTTATCTTACACTGTTCTTTGAAATCGAACATATTATAAGTTTTTATGAGGATATAGCTGACAAAAAATAGAATCCTTAGTCTTCTAATAAAAAAAAAAATAGAATTAATATATTATATCTCGCTCCATCAGCTTGCTGAAGCATACACAGTCTACATTGTTGCAATAACAATTGGATATTAAAACACTAAGTTAATTTCATTTCCTTTAATTCCATGAACTATGTGAACCCAGAGGTCATTCATAACCATGTCAACCATCTTTTGTCAACAACGTCTTTTTTTCATTTTAAAGAATGAAAATTACTAACTTACTAAATTGTATATTTATTTTCATAAATATAACAAGAATGCAAATATAATGTATACATATTGATTATATGTATGTATGAGTATATATATACTCTTACAATATATATATATTTGATATAAACAATGTATTTTGTGGGTTAAACTATGAATTATTTTATCTTATGTTTCTTTGTTTCAATGAAATAACATCCACCAGTTTCAAGATTAAGTTTTTTCTTTAAAAACATGACTTTGAAAATGGCAGATGTTATTTCATTGAAATGTTGGGAAATAAGACAAAATAATACCTGGTTTAACCCAAAAAGTACATTGTTAACATCATATGACTGTGAAAACATTATATATATATATTGTTTACTTTATTTTACAGGAGTTATTTAAATGTAAAGAAATTTAAGATATAATGGGGGTTTGATTTTTATGAGTTGTTACAACTTTATAATTTTCAAAATATAGATCATAATTATAATTTGAAGTGGAAAATCATTTTTGCATTCTGTGTTAATTCAAAACATGAATTAATTAATATAAAATCATTAAATGACCATGTAAGGTTCTATATGAAAACTGGCTGGCTAGCATATGCAAATTTAGGAGAAGGTCACAAAGTGTACTACAGAGCTTATACTGCCTAAAACAAGATACTAAAAGATTGACTTAGTTTATATTTCTATTAAGTAGTTAATAACCAAGAATGTATCTACTCATGTAAGCTTGATTAAAATGAAATAAAATATTTAACTTTCAAATAAAAATAGATTATGAATTTGAAACTAAAGAAAAATTTACAATTTAAAGTTATGCTGAATGAATAAAACAGTGGAGATAAACATAAGAACTCAAACCAAATCCTAATAAATAACTTAAGAGATGAAAACTAACAATACAGTTAAAGCTGAAATTATTAATCAGTAAATTAGTTCTCTCAGTGTTCAAATGCTTAAACATTGCTGTTTTTAAAAATATATTTGGATCAGTGAGAGGGATTTTGCCACTACCAAATATAACAAGCAGAGATAGCTTGTAAAACAAAGATGAAATTACTAGAGAATATTTGGCAATTCCAATATAAATAATAAATGGACTTAAAGTTTCATGAGATTTTCATATATTCTTAATAAAGTCATTAGAATAATCTATGTATTACATTTTATTTAATGACTATGGACTATGTGATCAAGATTAGTGAATGGTGTGACAAATGATTTAGATAAACATGTTATTCCAAGACCAATAACACTTATGGCATATATGTGTAGAGATGGTAATCTGGACCAACTGATGATTGCTGGTTTAGTATGAAATACATATATTGGTGATTATTTATCTTTTCAACATATATGTGTTCAAGTATATCAGTGTTATGAGATAGAGTGGAGAGTGGTGGATTGTGTGGATGTCTGTGCTCATATACCCTATATATTGATTGATGATGATTCTAAGACAATGAGATGATGTAGTGATAACAATAACAATAATAATATGGATGATGATTAGCAATAAGGCCACAGTCAACTAAATATATTTTTAAATAACAAGATTTATTTACACTATTTACAACTTTATATAATAAATATAAATAACTGAAACAAATATCTCAGAAACAACATAAAACAAGGTATATTCATTTTGTTTAAGAGAGATTCTCTTTAGATTTATTGACAATTTTAATGCACTGATATGTCTAGTAACTGTTATTCTTAATATTCACCTATAATATGCTATTGACAGCATTAAAGTATAACTGAACTTCACCAATAAGTAATATGGTTAAATCATTAAGCATCACATGATAACCATCTCTTATACTAGCACATAATTGTTTATAAACAAGGCAAAACTCTCCATACAGTAGTGCCACCCTGTGCCAACCAGAGTAATCAATGGATTGAATGAGTAGGCATTAGATAGGGATTTTATGTACAAGCCTTCTGGCATCCATTGATTACTCTGGTTGGCACAGGGTGGCACTACTGTATGGAGAGTTTTGCCTTGTTTATAAGTAATATGGTAATGACAATTATCATGTGATCCACTAATGAGACAATTACTGTCTAGCATTAAGCAATTAATCATATAAATATAGGAAGAGATACCCAAAGTCATATATACAGCATATTACATTTTGCCTATGTCCACAGAATAATCATTTTAACTATTAAAATATCTTACCAATCCATTGACGAACTACTGCTTGATGGAAATGAAATGATATTGCATATGTGTATCTCTTATTATGCCATACATGAACAAAGTTTTAAAATTATTAACAAATTTAGTTGGTTTGCTTGTAAACTGTTGGCAACGTACAACAGCACAATACATACACTATTTTCATTTAGCTAAATGCTATAGATAAACAATTGCCCCTGAAGCTAACTCTACCTTATCATTGCCATACAATTTTAAAACACCAAGAACTTCACCAATACATGGTGGAAAATAACTAGACATAATAATGAAGGATCAGACAATAAAGAAAGGCTTTCAGAACAACATTATATAACTGTATAACAATATGGCAGATTCAAATACCTTTTTTTAGGTACAAAAATATGTGGACATCATCTCAACATAGGGAAATGGAATGCATACCATGAAAATAATTCTCTTTAGGGATTAAATTATCCTAGCTAAGCATAAAATAATTATAAGCCCCAACAATATAATCCTCTCATAGAATAAGCAATGGTTTTAAGCCAATAAACATCACATAACCACCACCTTTTATGCTTGTGTATAACTGTTGTTAAAACAGGCAAAACTCACTATACTTCACACACTTATAGTGAATTTTGCCTGTTTTAGTAAGCAATGGGTGAGTATACTCCATCTATCAACGCATAATATCACTAATATAATATTTAATAAAATTATATGTTTCCCACACTTATCAAATTAGAACAAGCACAACTCATCAAAACAATGGCAAGATAAAATAATTCTTATGTTAAAAGCTAAGGAGATAAATATCCAATCTCAAACAATGCATATGTTATATAGTATATGAAACCAACAAAGATACTGTAAATCAAATGACTATAAAATATTTTAAAAAGCATAATAAAATTTGCAATAATAAGAAACAAACACAGTCAATGAAAAATAATATTAGTCAATGAAAAATAATATCAATTCTATAAACTAAAGTGGACATACTAAATTATAGTCAAAATATTGTAAAAATATAAAACAAATGTATACCTGGTTATATTAAACTCCATATAATAAAATAATTATGTCATCATTAGTAAATACTATGCTTCTGACAAATTATTCTGTTTACCCATAGATAGAATGTTAGTAAATAATTTTCATAAATGTAAGAAATATGTATCTCTATCTATCTTGACAAGCCTAATTTAATATTAACTTTAAGCCATTAAGTAATATATATATAATTTTACCTTACCCTGCTTTCAGAATAATTGCATAATTGTACCATAAATAAGTAAAAAATACCTTAATATCATATTAAAACTAATATAAGATAATAATAGACATGAACAATAATAATAAATCATTATTATTACATTTTAATTTATTCCCATAGTCATAATCTAAACTCCTTCGCTATAAGCTGACTGATGAGGGAGAAGGGGGTCATTGTCAGCCGGTGAATTATTTTACAAAGTGATGCATCCATATTTTTCTTATTTTATCATGGTAAAACAAAATAAAACACTCAAGACTTTCTGGCAAACAAAATAACAATACAATTATAAATACTTTCTGCAGAAAAAACTAAACTGTAGCTTAAACAATATCTTCAACTTTGACCCCAAACAAAAATTTTTCAAAAGCATTTTTATTGATTTTTTCTATCTGCAGTGATACATTGGAATAATTAAGAACAATTCCTACATTTTAAAGTATTTTAAAATATTCTTATTAATATTTTTAACTAGTGTTAACTCCAGTGTTTCACAATAGTAATTAAGAAGTTGCTATTTACTTTTTTACCATCTATAATTTTTAAACATTTTCTTTCATAATACTATTATAAATTGTTATTGTTTTCTTTCATCAAAATTTGCATTAAGTATATTTAATTAAGATATAAGTTGAATATCTTTTGCAAATACCTATACATGTAAATGTATTTTTAGTTCCATCTTTAACATCGAAGTCAGCAATCATTTTTAAAAGATTTATCAAAATAATATTTTTAAAAAGTATATAAATTAAATTCACACATTATAAATAGTTAGATTTTAATATTATTTGAAGTAAATTTCATTTTTTTAAATTTAAATTCAGAGTTTTGTTCTAATTACTTTTAAATCTGTTTTTTATTATTTTTGGTATAAAGTAATATACCATTAACACCTTTTTAGACACTTTATCAATACTTTTATTTGTATTAAACTAACAATTTCAACTGTCCTGCAGTCATCATCAGAGTTCTTGTTGGGTTTTGGTAATAGAATTAACAAGAACTCTGATGATGACTGCAGGACAGTCGAAACTGTTAGTTTAATATATATAAAAGTATTGATAAAGTGTCTAAAAAGGTGTTAATGGTATGATATGTTATAATAGAAATCAATACGTAGGAAAAGAAAAAGTTTGGTATAAAGGCAAAAAGTATTTATTTATTTTACAAATGAATGCACAGAATATTTTTCTTTTCTTTTCTCTTGCCATTCCAAACAAATCATACTTAATCTTTAAATGCTCATAATGAATGTAATAATTAAAACTGTAGTAATATATAGAATAAAATTTTATGATTACAATTTCTTATCTGATTTTAAATTTGAAGTCCCTTTTGGTGAAGTATTTGTTTTCCGAAATGGTTACCATTTTGAAATGTGAAATCCTGGCAATTGTCAATTGATGGCATGATATGTCAGATGGTGTTAATCAAATGGATTCTCTACTCCATTATTTGTTAGTCAAAATATAATTAACTATCATTTTAATTTGGTTCAAATTCAAATTTCATGTTATTAATTTTCAGCATCTTCTTGATTTTTAATTCTATTATAGTTTAGATATTGTTACCTTTTCTCTTGTTCTTTTGATCCCCCTCTATAATCTAAGTTAGCCTATTTTAAATTTCATCAGAGAGGATTATTGTAAAAAAAATAAACCAATTGAAGCATGGTATGTGCAGTATATTGACTCTTCAATTACTGCACACAAAAGTTAATTTGCGAACTAGTTGGTTTAATTCTCAAACAGATCGATACTAACTGATTTACAGTTTATACAAAGTTCTGATTCCCACTGAGCTGTGTTAGAAAAATACACTATGTACACATAATAACGAATACTCATACGATAATTCTGAACGTATAGTTTCTACGTCTAACTTCTTTTCTTTTTCCACGAGGGTAATACACAATTCCCATGCTGTTCTTTGCAACTAATGCTCTGTACTCACACTGTTGATCTTTTTAAAATGGCCTCCCTTTTATATGTTTTTGCTTTCTTTTGTTTCTGGAGTAACTCTTATAAATTAAGGTGGGATTTAATTAAATTGGGTTTTGCTAATTAAATTCTTTCATTATCTGTTTAATTAGTTTGTTACAATTGATTGCATTTCAAGCTAACTTCTATGATTAAAATATTAGTAGCAAAATTTAAAGATTTAACAATAAAATAATATTTTAGAATAAAATACTTTCGTTTGTACATTTAATTTAAAATCCATATATTACAATACCTCCCCTTACTCCAGAAAACCCCATGATGCGACTCCTCGGTGCTTTATTTTTTTCTTTTTCCAAACTGGAGAAAACTTTATTTTTACGATTAACTGATGTAACCTTGAAATTTGTGCAAATTCTTTTTCCTTGCTGCCCTGGGTGTTTTTTTCTCCTGCTTGGAGAGAGTCTGATTTTTTATTTGCTCTACAGTTTTTGTATCTGGCAGCTCACTGGTTAAAGATTGTCGCTCTTCTAAAAAATCTTCAGAAGTGTCTTCTTCCTTTTCACTTTCGGCCATTTTTTCTTGTGGTTCCATTTCATACAGCTGCCAACTCTCTACCTGTTCGGATAATTCTGACATTGTGAGTTTACTTTGCAATTTTTCACTAAGGTCTGAGTTTTGTTGTTCAAGTTCTAGTATTCATTGTCTAGAAGCCTTCAATCTTACTTGAAATTCTTCGAGTTCATCTGATTTCTGTTTTATGACCTGCTGACTTTGTGCTAGAGATGACTGCAGCTTTGTTTTTTCTGTGACCAACATATCTATTATCTATATATGAATCTGGAGTTGCTCTTTCATAGAATCTTGCTCTTTACACTGCTTCTGTTCAGACTCTTTCCCATCATCTTCAAATTCATTTTGTAATTTAATGATCTTTGTTTGTGCTTGCGAAATGGTCCTATCTCTTTCCCCCTTGGTAGATATATATTTAATACTATACGCTCTACCATTTGTGTCTGGACTATATATCCTTTGTCGACCATTCCTTTCTGGTGATTGTCTGCATACATGTGCCAGGTGGCCCTTAGTTCGGCAATTGAAACATGTTTCTTGTTTCCATTTGCAGTCTTTAGCTATGTGGCCCATTTTCCAACAGCAGTAGCATTTAATTCCGTAATTTCTCTGGGGTTCCCATTGAAACAAACGTATTTCTGCTTTATCAGTTTTGAAAACTTGCTCGTAACTTTTCTCTTTTGATCTGAAGGCCTGTGCCTGTTCTAGAATTAGCTCAAATGTTATTCCTTTCTTCATAGTGCTTTCGGAGGTTAAGTCTGCCTCTGTTAACAGCTGTTGTCTGAGCCTGTCATCAGATATTCCCCATAACAGTTGATCTAATAATATTTCTTCTACGAAATCACCGTACACACTGTGTAATCTTTCGCTAGCTCCTTGATAGCTAAATTATACTGTTTGAATGTTTCACTATTTAGTTGTTTTCTTTTTCTTAACTGTAGGTGTGCTATATGGCTGGATGGGCAAGGGCTAAAAAATTCGTTTAGCCGTTGGGATAATTCCTTAAATGGTACATTCTCATCTATGGGATTTTGGTATAATTTATTGGCGATTTCAATAATTTTTTTTTCTGAGAAACATAAGAGGGCAGCTACTTTCTGCTTGTTGTCTTCAATGCCATTTAAAATGAAAAAATTTTCGATTTGTGACAGGTATAGTGGCCAATCGGCCGCGTTTTCCACGTCGAACTCTCCAATAGAGTTTTGTCCAAAAACTGACATTTTCTTATTAGTATCTGGTTATTCACTGTGGTTTCTAGGTTCAACTGCACCAGATTGCAGTATATTGACTCTTCAATTACTGCACACAAAAGTTAATTTGCGAACTAGTTGATTTAATTCTCAAACAGATCGATACTAACTGATTTACAGTTTATACAAAGTTCTGATTCCCGCCAAGCTGTGTTAGAAAAATACACTATGTACACACGATAACGAATACTCATATGATAATTCTGAATGTATAGTTTCTACGTCTTCTCCACATGGTAATATGCAATTCCCACGCTGTTCTTTGCAACTAATGCTCTGTACTCACTCTGTTGATCTTTTCAAAATGGCCTCCCTTTTATATGTTTTTGCTTTCTTTTGTTTTCCGGAGTAACTCTTATAAATTAAGGTGGGATTTAATTAAATTGGGTTTTGCTAATTAAATTCCTTCGTTATCTGTTTAATTAGTTTGGTACAATTGATTGCATTTCAAGCTAACGTCTATGATTAAAATATTAGTAGCAAAATTTAAAGATTTAACAATAAAATAATATTTTAAAATAAGATACTTTTGTATGTATGTTTAATTTAAAATCCATATATTACAGTATGTACATATATTAACATGCAATCAATACTTCTCCATCTATATGCATTAGTGATACCTAATTAAGCTGTTGAAAAGTATTTTTACATCGCAATAAAAATATGCTTAAGGATTAATTATAAAGATTAATTTAGAAGAGTTATAATTTTAAATCTTTCTGATTATTGTTTAATAATAATAAAATATCAAATATTTCTATACTTTTAAATTAATAATAACACTAATAAATTATTGTTTTGTTATTATTGAAAATTAGTCCATCTGACAGACTATATATAGAAAGTCATATGTCTGGAACAGCCCAATTCTTTATCAACTCCAGGAAATCTGTTAATGAAGATTACTTATTTTTATAATATAATTTGGCAATCATAACAAGACACCACTGATATAATACACTTATTTAATATATTTTAATTATTATCAATTAAAATTCAAAATTTTACACATTTGTCCACATAAATAGGTCTTAACAAACATCGAGCCCAACCATAAGATTACAATATATAACAATAATAATAATCATCATCATCTATAAAAAAGTCAGAGATTAAAAAATAAAATGGAAAAAGATATTTATATTATCATTACTACATTTAAATTCTATTGTGAACTTAAAGAATAAATAGGTCACTTATAGAGTGATTTATTTGAAGGATTTCTAACTGTAGACAATATCATTACCCAAAGAAGGTGGCATGAAGATACTAAAAATAATGTGTAAATATTTAATGTAATTCATTTAAATTATTGATGTAATACAAAACTGGTAGATTAATAACTTGGAAAATGTACATTCCTCATTCAAAGGTTATGAAATAGAAAAGGGAAAACAAAAAGTAGTGAAATATATTAGTTATATGACAAACTGATCTAAAGATGAGATAAAAAAGAAGAAATAAAATTGTAAAAATATATATACAAAAGATGAATTAACAAAAAGACAGCTGATACCAGAGAAAGAAATTAAAGAGAAGTTGATTAACAAGAATAATATCTAGGCCAGAGCAGCAAATCATGAAAAAAGTGGAAAATCATTTGACGGAAAAATTTAGAAGAATATATAAACAAGCAAGGTAATAATGAGCGAGATAAGTTGCAGCCCGAATAAGATTCAATGGGAATTTATGACCCAAAAAAATATATCCACAACAAACATATGATATATAGGGAGTTACAAATCAGTCTAATTGAACTGCAAAAATGAAACCTATAAATGAAAACAGAATTAAATTAAAGGCTAATACAAAAACATATTATGTTAGCATAAATGTAAACCTAGTGTTCAAATTTATTAGACTAAGGGCATTCAAAGGAACTTGGTGAAAATCCATTTGAATATTTATATGAATTAAAGGAATTATTTCTTTTCATCACTTGAGTGGGGGTGGGGGGGTATAACTAATAATTACGTATATAAGGTTGTCAATGATTGTTGAGAATTGCAAGCATTCTCAAATTTTTGAAAATTACAGAGAGTAAACTCTTTATATTTTTAGAGTGAAAATAAACAGTATGATGTACAACACTGGGTTTCTCAAGAATATTACAAAACAGGTCTAAGAGAGAGGTTAATCTATTTTAAAAATAGGCAAAACTCTCTATACGTATTGCCACTCAGTGCAAGCCAGAGTAATCAATGGATTCCAGAAGGCTTTTGCATAAAATACCCATCTAGTGCCTACTCATCCAATATCCCCAGACTAGTTTCTGGCTTGTGGCCTTCATCAGTGAGGAGCCTTGGATCTGAGAGCACTGCATCTAGATCTTAGAATCTAATTCAACCCTCCAGCAGCTGCATTTTATCTATACTTAACTACAAAACGATGAGACTTAAATTGAAAACACCATAATATGTTCAATCCAAGCTCATCAGCTTATATAGTCATATAGGACTGAACTCAGTTCAGTACTTATACATTTTTATGTCTTTGATTTTTTAATAACCATAGCCACCCCTATCCTATTAGACAGATCCAACCTTCTCACTGACAAAGGCCATGAGTCAGAAACTATTCTGGGGATATTGGATGAGTAGGCATTAGATGGGGATTCTATGAACAAGCTTTCTGGCATCCATTGATTACTCTGTCTTGCACTGAGTGGCAAAACATATAGAGAGTTTTGCTTGTTTTAATAATAGTTAAGAACAAGTATAAGAAATAGTGATCACATGATGTTACTTTAAAAATACTTATGTTTTTGAATCGTGGCAGTACAAATAATACTTACCACCTAATAAATCTTTAAGTAGGATTCAACTGATGTTCTCTTCAACAGAAAAGGATTCAACATTAATAATAACTACTGACATGAAAAGTCCCCATCAAGACTCAGTAGAAGAGCAAGCTAGATATTCAATTAGTGTTATTCATTGCCATAAAATATTTTCACTAATTAACAGAATTAAAGGAACAACATTGGATCACTTTCTCAATAACAAATTTCAAACAAAAATATCAAAGAAGCTGAAATATGTGAAAATGAAGGAGGCTACTCTTATCTGAGAGTTTTCTTAGAGGTAGTGATAAAGATATAACTTTTGAGCAGATTATCCTAAAATTCACATGTTTATACTAAGTCACAGCCCAAGAAAACTAACCAAAACTACATATGGAATGTTTGTTATGGAAAAGTCTAAATTTGTTTTTGATGATGATTGGGAAATATCATCCAATTGCTTGTAGATATATTCTTTGATACAGAATAGAAAAGAGATTTGATAATTAAGCTTTCATTCATACAGGAAGTCAAATCATTCTAGTTACTGGTCAAATGCTTCAAATGGTTATGAAAAGTAATTTTGAAATATTAACTTTACCATGAAACAGACATCTATGACTTTGGCAAAGGAGAAGGTGACAAGTTAGATAAGTATGGACTAACATAAATAGGCATTCAAGTTTTTGAATACATGTTCTTTGTGATTCCAGTGTTGGTCTAAGGTGTTGTTCAAAGACCTGATTGCTTATATAGATAATATTATAAATCAGCTTACTTTAAAAATCTCTTCATGCGCACACACAAACAAAAATGAATTTGTCAACATAAAACAATTTCCTTCTTTCCCCAAGTTAAATGCATTTGAAATATCTTTATTAGCAAAATCAAATTAAAAATCAAGAAATCAAATTAGAGTTAATGGATTTATTGGTGTAACATAGAGGAATATCTTCAAATTGACCTGAAATTATCCAGAGATACATCCACCACATAAAAGTGAAATAAGAAAGCCATTATCAATATAGGTCATGTTTAGTACCTTACTAAGAGAAAAGGTAGAGAATAGTTAATCAGATGTTAGGATATGGGATAATGCCCTCCTTACAACAACTGTTTGCTGGAAGCAAATAATAGTGTAGTATGAAATTATTGTCCGGTACCTGTCAGTTAAATGCTATTATCATACCAGAGAATATATTTATAGCCAAGCAGAAATTATTTATCAAGTTTCAAGTTAATACTATGTTTAAAACAATGAATCTAATCTTTAGCTACTAGCAAATACTTTTGCATTCATAGTACTAGAAATACATGGCTTTCAAATAAGAATGGTATTACTGTTTTCAACAAATGCTCTTTTAACCTATTAACAGTAGGACAGGACTATTACAATGCCTAGGTTGAGTATTATACATATAGAATAAAGTTATTATAGTATTCTATGTCAATAATATGATTATTGCTTTTCATAATTTGAAAGAAGAACTGGAACCTCTAGGAAGTGCCAAGATGCAAACATCAAACTTCATTTGAATAAATGTATTTTTGTCATAGAAAAGTTGCTTGTTGTTATTTGGTTTTAGAAAATTGTGAATTGTGTTGTGTGGGATTTGATTTTCTCTTATTCTCAAATAAGCAACTTTTTTTTTTCATATGTCATAGCATCGGCCAGGACGCGAACCCACAACCGTCTACAACCAACTACTTGCTTGCATGGCCGCTGCGATCTTGCGTTGTTAGCCGAGAGGTATCGCAGCGGCCATGCAAGCAAGTAGTTGATTGCAGACAGTTGGGAGTTTGCGTCCTGGCCGATGGTATGACATATGAAAAAAAAAAAGTTGCTTATTTGAGAATAAGAGAAAATCAAATCCCACACAACACAATTCACAATTTTTTAAAACCAAATAACAACAAACAGTTAAGATTTTATGTTTCTGCAACTTTTATCATTGTTTTTATAGGAACTTGCCAAAGATGCAGAATCTATCTTAAAAAATATTGATAAAGGAGAAGAGATGGGAATAGATTATTCAATTAAAAAAAGACTTCAAAACCATAACAATTAAAGATTCCACACTTATAGATAAAATAAAAGTAAACCTATTGTTCAGTAACCATGGAATCTAAACAAGACTTGAACTTTAGAACCTGAATATGATTTAGGTCAAACATATCCAAGCAACCCATTGTTCAAAAGATGTAATTTTATGATTCAATTAAATAATTGAAAACATTAATTAACTCAACAATCACTATATGTATATAAAAACCTCCTGAATATAATAAAATATATATATACGAAAAAAATATTTTTCTTTCCAGATTTGCTTATCAGAATAACTGCAAAGATGGTTGACTAAGCCAAAGGAATTATTTGCTCACATAGTCTTTAACAGCAAGAAAACTCTTTTATAATATCACAAACCTGCACTCGTGGGAGTTTCTTATTAGATAACAACCATTCAGAACACTAGAAATATTATCAATTGTGAAAACTATAAGGAAATAGTAGTATATCATTCAAATATTTAGTAATTTTGTGTACTAATATATATATATTGCAGAATCACATTTTAAAGCTTTTAACATTAAATAATTTATGAACAAGAATATTCGTTACTTAAAAGCTACTCCAATATTTTTTTGGCTAAACAACTTCCCATGGAAGTCTTGTATAGATGCTTACCAGAAGATGTAAACATTAATTCATCCATTGAATGTCTAATTGAGATGCCAAATCTCTACAGAATATGTTTCTTAGTTTCACTATATCAACTTGCAGAGGATAGAATGGATGCTATGAGAGGATAGCACTATACAAAAGCTGACTGACAGGGCTTACCCTACCAATGTTTGAATCCCAGAAAGAGTATGAATTTACAAGATTTAGAAACATTTTCTAGGATATTCTTAAGACAAAATGTTGTTCAAATCATTTAAGTAAACCATCTGAACTTTAAACTTTATCTATGAACAATTGGGAAGCATATTTCTAGCTTGGATCATTTCATTTCTCAAATCACAAAATAAAAAGGGGGGATTACAGGTTATAGAATGAAAAAAATATTTTTGTTTTGTAATAAATAAAATTTTAGGTTCCTTTCTGAACAAGCTTGACAGATTGCCTAATTTAATATGGGGGGGGGGTAAGATTTTACTTTGCCCACATTAAGAACACTTACTATGTACAGGACAAAATTGTTTGTTAAACTTGTTATACTAATTAACTAACTTTTATTTTTTTTCAGTATGAAAGATCTTGAATACATGTACTTTGCTATCAACAGTAGATTATTAATATATAGGGGTTTCTTTTCCAAGGAAGATGGACTTTGTCAGTTGGTACAAGCTGTAAGGATACCACCCACTATACTACTAATTGAGTTTATATACAAACTTGTTATGATTCTTATTTTAAATTGTAATAAATTTGTAAATACTTAGTGCTAATAATGCATACCTAACAGGGATAGAAAAGAGGATGGTTTGAATCATCAATTATCTTATTCAATGTTAGGAATGCATATCAGGCACTTACAAAGTTGTTGTTAGGATTCCTGTTTGAATAGTTCTTAACTTTTCTTTGTTAAAATAAAATGTGTTAAACTATTTTGAAACTTTGAGAAGTCTCTGATTTATTAAAATCATTCTCTTTTAGCATGATTACATATTATTCAACTATATACACACATATACTCTTTTTTCTTATATCCTAATATTTTAGCAAGATTGGTTAGAAAGTCATTAATTCATTGCACTTATATAAAAGTGAGTATATTGTTATTTATGTAAATTCATCTTTGAAGTGAGTCAATCACAACTTCTTCCCAAGTTTAAAATCTGTGACATAATGGAACCTGAAAGAGGGTTAGAAAGTAAATAAACTGATATAAATTGTGTTCAGATTTAATGCGTAATCATTTGAGATAGCCATTAAAGATGGATACAATCATTCATCAGGTTCTTCATGGCTCATTTGCTACTTCCTACAAGAAGGCCCTAGGTCCAACCATAGAAGAATGTGACTCCCCTTTCCCATGTGGAAACAGGATCATTGCAATATATATATATATATATATATATATTGAATAATGTATAATTAAAGTTTATATATTGATACAGTATATATTGTGGCTTCACTGTATAATACACCCGGGTCTTTTTTGTGCAGATTTTTTAAATGTGATTTTGAAGTTATGCAATTCATGTTTCTTCTTAATATCTTTTTATGCTGTTTTATGCGATAAAGAAGTTCATAGTTCACTTAAAATCAGGATTTCCCCATTTTATATACACACATCTTTTACATACTTTAAATGCCTGTTGGAAAAAAAGTTTGGCAATAAATTTAGATACTGTAGAAGATTTAGAAAAAGATAATGAAACAGAAGTGAACCTCTTCATTTCACAGCAAAAATGATTTGAGAAAGTCTTCAACTATCATAATCAATTGGACAATCATTTTTTTTGTTAATGACATGAATTATGAATGAGCTCTTAAATTCCAACAAGAGCTAAATTTTTGTTATGCCTGAATATCATGAGTTTCATAAACAATTAGTAAAATCATCGTCTCAAAGTTTAATCACCGATTACATTGTCGACAGAAAACCATTAACTTTTAGACAGAAATTTTTTTATTGACTGAATGAATTAAAGTTTTAAACTTATGATTGGTTCAATTACAGAATCAGCAGTAGCAATATATTCATCTTTTAATATTAGATTCATTTGTAAAAAGAAAATTAATAATGAATCAGATTATAAAAGTGAAAGGAAGTTTTTTCAAAAATAAATTTTTATTTATAATTATAAAAATATTCTATAGCAGAGAATCTAAAAAGAATGTTCATAGCCTATTAGAAAATACTGTGTATGTCATTGATTTCTTTCTCAATTTATGTTTGTGTACGAGTAAAAATTTTTTACAAAAATCTTAACTATTTTTCTAAAATAATTATATTTTCAGCATATTTTATCAAAATAATTTATATTATATAAAAAGATACAAAAATACTCTAAAATATACATTTTCATTTTGAATATAAAAACAAAGAACTTGGAGCTGTCAAAATTCTTGTCAAGCACTCTCTTTGGTTGAAAATGAGCAACAACAAATCAGCACCCTTACAGTATGTTTTAAGCTTTAAAAAGACCCTAAATTTGCTATGATAATGCAAAAATTGATGGCTTTAGAGTGATTTGAATTTGTGAATGAAAATTTTCATTTGATGCACCTGTTTAGTTAATTAAACACAGCACAAGACTGAAGTTGGCCCTAATTGTATTTTCTCTTGTGACGAATCTAATTTCTTACCAGTTCACAAATGTACCTGTATATTGTCAAATAGCGATAATGATTAAAATATGTATGAAAAAATGTAAAATAAATTACACATAGAAACACATTGTATTGAATAAAATTAAATAGCTAATAAAAAAAGTAAAAAAAAGTTTGTCTTGTATCAATTTTTTTCAAATATTTGAAAATTTTTATTAGTCATACTTTATTTTCTTTTTTTTTTTTAATGCGAATTTTAAAGTAATTTTACCTTCTTGCTTTGCTTTTATGCAATTTTTGAAAATTATGGAACCTATCCCACATTTTTCAATGTAAGTTAAGTCTATTTTTGTGCTATTTCTTTTATGCTGGATTTTGTGGAACCTATCTACTGCATAAAAGAGACCCAGGTGTATATATTTAAAAAAAGTGAATATAATTATATGTGTGCTTATTGACTTCAAAAAGCATCACATTTAATAACTGTTATTTTTCATACTTTCAAATTAAGCAATTAAAATCTTACTAATATAAACAAAATGTTGTTAGTGATGTTTGAGAACTTGGTACCTTTGATGAAGAGAGTGCTCCTGAAACAAAATCTGTGACCTTAATATTAGCAAAAAAGGTTTGATTTATCTCAGAAGGTGGTTCTTATAGTAATAATGTTTCTAAAATATATGAGAAAATAATGTCTCAGAACTTTAAATGTAAGTAGCTATAAATTTTATATATGTGTAGATATATACGGTACATTAAGTCAAACATTTTGATCTATAATAAGCATTTGTATAGGATTTAAAATTTTAAACTATATTGAAAACTTTTTATAATGTCATCAAAATTCAAACCCTATAGAAAAATACATTAGTTTGTCATATTTCATCATGATACAGTTTGGAGTAAATATGCAGGTATTTGGTATAGCTGACTGAAATCTTTCTAATATAAATGCTTATAAAATTGAACAAGTCATTTTAAAATTATATTTTAATGCATTCAGTTTTTTTTCCCAACACAATCATCACATAATAAAAAAAATCACTCATAATTAAGATCACTCATTAATTTCAAACTCTTTTATATAAAAGAATTCAGCACTCATTTCATCAACTTTTTGGACTTTACTTTCTTCTATATATAAGTAATAAATATTTTAGTGATTTATATATATATATATATAGTAATCATGTGAAAGGGAATTAATTTTCAGACATGCACTATTAGATTGATGCTCTTACTTATTACGTATTTTAAAAGCATAAGTGAGTCAATTATCCTTAGAGCTTATTTTTATATAAACCATCTATTACTGGCCATGGTTAAATAAGGACTTGATCTTCTTATGAGCCTGATATTTCAATTAACAAATTATTTGTTCAAATTTAGTTGTTTGTATATTGCAGGGAAGAGAAAGTTTATCATTTTTAACAATCTCCAACTTTGAATTATATTAATTTGAATATCTATAATAAATATTTTTAGTGAGTTATTTATACATGTAATCATGTGGAATGAAATTAATCTTCAATCTAATAGTGCAAGTTTGAAGATTGATATCCTTTCACATTATTACATATATGTATATAACCATTAGAAACCATTTAACACTTAGACAATACCAATAGAGATAACAGTCAACAATCTCAAACTGTTGTCAAGGCAACCTTCTTTTTAACAATAAAGGTGGAATCCCTTTATGTATATAGATGAATTATGGGAAAGTTAAAAATAGAAAGTGAAAGTCTTTGAATGTACTTTTATGTTTGGTTGTAAAAGTTTTAAACTTAGTTGATGAAGACTACTTAAATAGTTGAAAGTGCTCCTATATGGATTAAAACTTTGAATTTATATTACTGTATTTGTTTTGTTATTTGAATATAGATTATATATATGTATGAGTGTACATAAGTAGTAATAATTCTTCATTTTAATAATACTTTCAGATTTGTGAATAATTTACATTTTTTATTTGTTTTTGTAGCAATCTTGTTAATATTTTTTATTAACAAGTTGAAAATTAGTCCTGATCAAAGCACTCAGTATTTTCACGCCTTTGGAATGGTTGTGTATTTTTCCCCCTTAATCGGGGCTTTTGTTGCTGATGCTGTAATAGGGAAATATGTGTAAGTAGTCTTTTATTGTTAATTCTTTGATTGCTTAAAATAAATGCGAAAATAAGTAGGAATATTATTAAATAAATAAACTGAATGGTTTATTGCTTGGAAATTCATATTAAGTTTGAGCAACATAAGTGAAATAATTGGAGCCATGATTCTCCAGAATATACTACTCTACCACTGCAACGAAACATGTCATTTATGAGCAGACAGTCTTAAAACTTTATACATGTCCAAAGATTATTGGCCATCTCAGAAGCAATAAAAAAAAATTATGAATAGATAGATTTCTAGAGTTCTTTTTTTATATACCTCTAGACAAAAATATACTTTTTATGATATTTATGTTTCAGACTTATCCACCAACTTCTTTAATCAATTTAGTTTTTGTTGCATGTTTGTATCCTGATTTAAAATGTGCTATGGTTTGTTTGTTTTTCTAAAATAAAACATATCAAATCTGTTACAAATATACTGCAATCTATGTCAAATTATGACTTCATTGTGCTGACTTGATATAGGATTAGAATATCAAACTCTGGAGCGTAGATACAGATTGCGCCACCTTCTGTCATTCCTGATGATCAACTTTCTCATAAACTCCTAAGCGATGAAGCCATTCAGTTACTTTTTATTAAACCTTTACTCATTCTAAATCATTATTTATTATAGGCACCAATTGCAACATCAATTAATCATTATTAATTTTATTTTATTAAAATAGCAACTGTTCCCAAAAAAAAAGTTGTAACATAATTAGAATTTTATTTTATTTTTAAATAATATTTATTAGGCAAATTTTTTTTTTATAAACTTAAAAAAGATGGTTTGAAATTCAACTAGATATTATAAAATATATCATAAAAGAACAGACAAATACAATGGTGTATAAAACACAAAAAATACATTTTGTAAATACATAACAAAGGCATACAGAAGTAAAAAAAAAGGAAAAGGAAATATCTACTTATAATGGGGTTGGAAGAGAGACCAGGCTCCATGTAGCATTAACAATATTCATAGAGAGAGAGGCACTATGTCTGTTGTAAATTTTTGAAATTTTATTGTAAAATAGTAATTGTAATTGTCTAGATGTAGGATTGAAGCAAAAGTGGTATCTTAAGATCCAAAAGATAAACATAAAGAAAGTAGTAACCCTAATTGAAAGAAAAGGCCTCACTTCATGCTATCAGTGAGAGTAGAAATAGAGTGTGATAGGATAAATAAACAGACTTTATGAAGCTTTTCTCTCTACTGTTTTGGTATATTTATGATTAAGTATTAGATATTTCTACAGATAAGAAGAGCACATCTCTGAAACACAATTTGATGTGTTGTTTCTTCTGATTTATGACAAAAAGAGCAAAGGGAGATATTTCTTTATAATAAAAAATAAGTAGTACATTGAGCTTCTAAGTTGATTTTGATAAGGAAATTGAAGTATTTGGGCTACATAGACCAGAATTTGATTTTTTTTAAATTTTCTTCTTATTTTTGATAGTATAAATAAATGGGGACAGTTGAGGTCGACTTGTACTATGAGTCATGTTGCAAGCCTCCTAAAATATATTTTCCCAGAGAATGCATGGTGATTAAAATAAATATAAGCAGCAATGGATTTAATTAAGGATTAAAAACCATCAACTTTATTGGGTGGAGGTGTATCAGTGAAGATGACTAGGACAAATTTCATAGCATTAGGGTAAGCATGGAAAAATTTAAAGACAGTAACAAATAGCCTCTGAAGATAAAAGGTAGACATTAAATGAAGGGAATGCCATTGTCTTTGGCTTCTTTCTGTAAGATGCTAATACCGATTCCAATGTCTTTTATTCCAAATCAGTTTGGAGTAAAGAGAATTAATATTCTTAATGAAAGCATTAGTATGGTTAATAATCAGCATATAGTAAATCATTTTTTGGAAAAAATAAGAATGTTGATGAGAGATTTAATGTTATGGTGTAAAATCATCATGGGTTGCATTCCATATTTTGTTTTTACTGTTTAGCATTGAATTTGTTATCTTTTCAAAATAAAATATGTATGTGTAAATATATTTAAAGACATCGTTTGTATTCACCTAAATGTACTAAAAAATAAAAGTGCACTAAAAAGCAAAAAAAAATATTTCTTTTCAGCTTTCACAATAATCCTGGAATTATATAGTGAAAAATAAAAATGGAGGGTATTTATTTAAAATTTTTAACTTAATATTTTTTACCTTACATTTTTAATTTTGAATTGCATAATACTAAAAACACTGAAAACTAAAGAAAAATTATATTTTACTTTTTAATGCATTTATGGAAATAAAAGCATTTTTTGAACATTTTTCTTTTATATATTTTATTTTCTACTTTTTTATTTTATATAGTTTCAGAAAGTGGGAATGAAGAAAGTTTAGGCACAACTTAATATCATTAAATAATAATGTGGTTTATAAAGAGTATTGAATGCCACATAAAATTAAAATTTACATTTTTGGCTCTTTTTTTTTCTGAAATTGTTTGCAAACTATATAATAATGTATTGTTATTGGGAATATATATGTATGCAAAGATTCAACTAGATTGGAAACTGATAAGGGGCAAAACATTGAGTTACAAGATTTTATCCAGACCAACCAGTAAACCAGAGTAAATCAAACAAAAAGCATTAAAAATTGGGGGGGACGGGACTTTTAAATCCTAGTCATCTATTTAAATTTGTTGGAAATTTGAGAGCCAGTAACTTCTGTATTAACTGCAAGTAAAACAAAATACTATTCAACCTTAATAATATCAAAATTGCTTTGGGAACATAGTAATGATTTGGTGTATTATATAAAAATAAACAAGTATATCTATCCATCCCACTAAAGATAAATGTATTTTCTCTTTTTTTAAATTAAATTTTGTTTGATCTTTTGTTTAATTAATGGTAGATTTCAAGTAAAAAAAGTTAATATATGCAGTCTGATAAATAATAATATTTCTGTAGTGTAATTTTCACTAGACCACTTTCACGCAATGTAGGGACTGGTTTCTATCCACTTTTAATACCTTGGTGAAGGGGTGTAATCACAAACATATGACCAAAGACATGTGACAAAGATGCCTGATTCCCAAATGCACATTATATGCTGAATCAGCACTTATAAGTTAGCCTAGATCACCTTCTCTTACATATATCTTTATCATTGTTCAATATATATATATATATAGAGAGAGAGATAGATATATAGATAGATATATGGATGTATGGATTGATGGATATATAGATAGATGGACAGATGAATGGACAGACATACAGACAGACAGATATAGATAGGTGGATAGATAGATAGATAGATAGATAGATAGATAGATAGATAGATAGATAGATAGATAGATAGATAGATAGGTAGGTAGGTAAGTAGGTAGGTAGATAGGTAGGTAGGTAGATAGATATATATAGATAGATAGATAGATGGATGGATAGATAGATGGATGGATAGATGGATAGATAGATAGATAGATAGATAGATAGATAGATAGATAGATAGATAGATAGATAGATAGATAGATAGACAGACAGATAGATAGATGGATAGACAGAGAGACAGACAGACAGACAATTACTACAGTTTAATTGACAAGTGTTAAATTTACTATTCTTACAACTTTGACACAAATCACTTAATGAAAGTATATTAATAATTATTATTTGTCATTCAATAGACTAGAGATTATCCACTTGGTTAATACTATTTTTGTAAAGTAATTTTCAATACATCATTCTCATACAAGGTAGAGACTAGTTTCTATCTGCTTTTAACACATTATGGAGTATTCATACATTTTTTTCACATATCTTTGGTCATATGTTTGATTACATTCCTCCACAAGGTGTTAAAAGCAGATAGGAACCAGTCCTTATTTTGCATGAGAGTGATGTAGTGAAAATTACTCTACAGAAATATTATTCATTAAATGGATAATCTTTAGTCTAATGAATGACTAATACAAATTATTAATATATGCAGTCTAGTATCTGTTATTTTTCTGAATAAAGAAACTACCCATATTTTCATTTGTTAAAAAGATCACAAATGAAGAAAGCTTTGAGAAGTCTGTTATTTAGAAAAAAATGATCAGGAAACTAAATAAAAGTCATCATCATTATTTATCTCCCAGTTTATGTTTCTGTTACACTATTTAAAATATATTACATTTAAGAAATTATTTAAAATATATCTTTAGCATAAATACCTTAATTTTATGAAATGCATACATTAGTATCAATAAAACATGTCTTTCATAGATTAACATATACTTTAAAAAATATTTTTTTCATTATATTCCAGAGTCATCTACTTTAAATCTAATCAATGAATTTTAGATAGTAGCACTATTGTATCCACATGCACAGGCTAGTTACTGACTTTTGTTTTTGTTAATGAGAATTTATGATGAAAACTTGGGTTAATACACTCATATATCTAGAAATTACCTTTAATCTTTATTATATTATCAAATTAATAGTCTTGAATTCAAAACACTCATTGAGTATTAAATCCATGCAAACTTGCTTGTACCATTTGACTATTCAGGCACACAATAGATGTCTCTGGAGTAGAATGGAACCACTTCTCTTTAAAGCATACGCTAAGAGTAATCTGAGAAAGTTGTATTTTGTTGGGTAAGTATTCTAGCCAAAGAGTAAAAGGGGTTTATTATCATTAAATTGAATTCCCCTAAAATATAAAACCATTAACCTGTTTTTAGAACTATATGCAAACAAATTGCTTAATCTCAAAATTTGTAGGGTTTTTGTGCTCAGAGGTAATGGATTGGAGCCATAATTGAAGAATTTAGACCACCAGAGTCTACCACTCTGCCATTACACCAAATCATACAGGGCATTTGAACTTATTGGCTTGATAGTATAAAGAGGTTAAACATAATTGCTACATGTATAAGTGCATTGTTTTCCATCTTGAACCCTATTTATCACTAAAGAAGGCAAAAGCTGGAAACCAGTCTGGGGATGTAAATATAATAGTAAATCCATTTAGCAGTTGTTGGTTATTTAGGCCTATGATAGAGAACTCTGAGATAGGATAAAAATAATTGCTCTTAAAAGATGATTATTTTCTATTTTCTAGTGATTCTGACCTAAACAAAGTCTCATAACTAGAAATTGATTTTTATGGATTGTTCACATGCTATATGGTTTGGTTGCTGTCTACCTTAAATATTTTGAATAATGTAGACAATTTTTTGTATCTTTTTGCATAAAGTTTATCATGTTTTTGCTAAGCTGGTGAATTGGTTTATAAATAGATATTTCAAATTGTTTATTCATTGAAAACCAGTCAATACTTAGACAATCCCAATATCACTAACAATCAACAATTTCAAACTGTTGTCAAGGCAAACTTCTTATATAGATACTAAAGATTGCAATCTTTAGAATCTATATAAATATATTAGACCATTAATAAAGGTGGGATTCTACCTTTATTGTTAAAGGGTTGCCTTGACAACAGTTTAAAATTGTTAGTGATACTCAGATTGTCTAAGTGTTGACTGGTTTTTAATGATTACTTACAAATCCATTTGGTCTTGATCATTATTACAATTATTATTCAAATTGTTAAATATATTTTACAAATGAATGCAATTTTGGTAAGGATTAAGGAAAACCTGGAGATAAGATCATTATGTCACATTTGTTAATAATATATCAGTAATTGTAGATACCAAGAATGAATTTTTAAAAATATTAATGAGGGTTGTAAATATTTGAGGAATGTTTGGATTGAAAATACTAGAGTGTTGTATATAAAAGAAGATAATACAAGATTAAGATTAGCAAATGATCAAAAGTTATACAGTTATTTTGTACTTTTAAGTATTTAAAAATAGTTATCCAGTTGATAGAAACAGCATGAAGAATGTTAGAATTAAATTGGTTGGTCAAATGGGATTTTTTTTTAGTATGGCTAGAAAGTTATCTTGTAATTTATTAAATTTTTGAGTTTAAAAGGAGGGGAGGGTGATGAAAAAATATTCTTTATAGAGAGAGGAAACTTAGCTAAGTAGGAAAAAAGAAGTGAGAACAAAAAGAAAAAAACTTTTAACTGTGGAGTTGGGAAAAAGATAAATTGTAAAAATATGGTGATTATTGAAGAGGTTTTAAAAAACATAAGTGAAAGGATACTATTAGTGAGGAAAATAAAAAATAGAATATGAATTGAACTGAATAAATATTTAGAAATAAGATACTTTAAAAAAGAAAGAATATGTAGGGAGGGGAATCTGTGAAATTTAAGATGAAAAAATATAGGATAAGAATATAGTTGATGAATATTTAAAGATTTGAATGAGAAAAAATATGATGAAATGTGTTTAAAGTTAACATCCACAATAATATGACATTATTTATTTGCTTTCAAGATCAGTATTCTTCATCTTATCCCAGAGCCACCTATTATAAGCGTGAGTAATCAGCAAATATCAGATGGTGTAATGCTATAATGTGTCTGTCCTTAGCCTAGATTATGGCTTTAATTCTTGTCAGTGAGGACTAAATTCAAAGCTGAAACTAATACACTTATATGTCTTCCAGCCATGTAAAATTACTATTGGTATTAAATTTTATAGCCAAAAAAAAAACAACAACAGAAAATTGCTCCAATTGGCAAATAATCCTGAAGTCTCTAAAATATATAAAAACTAACTTGATGTCAGAGTTCAAAATATTAGAGATTTTTGGATTTCAGGATATTAATTTGAATAGTATAAAAAAGTGGCAGTTAGATGCATAACAGCATTCGTTTCAGTTTTAAATCATAGTCTTCAGTCAGTGATGAAGGTAAAAACCAGATACCAATCTGGAATATTATAACATTTGCTATCCAGTGTCCATTGATTATTCACATCATAGTCTTCAGTGATGAAGGTAAAAACCAGATAAAAATCTGGAATATTATAACACTCACTATCTAGAGTCCATTGTTTATTCACATTTGCAATAAATGTGGTTGCAGAGTAGAGTGAAAGAGTATAGTAGTTGGTTAATGTTATAAGAACTTGATATAGCAAACCATAAATACTATGCAGTGAGCCAATTTTATGCTAGAAAATAAAAATGACTGGCAACTAAGTCTAACATTATGGAGTTTTAAATTGGCCTATCAAATTTTAGGAAATGGACATATTCAGTTTGTTCCTTCAAACACAATAGGACTGATGGACTAGCTATCTTTTATAATACAGAATTTTATGGCCCACAATAATGTAAGGCTGATATAAAAAGTTAATTCACTTGCACATATAAACATAATGATATCTCAGTTGTATTCAGCATAAAAATATAAAACAATGGTGCTCTCTAGTATTTAAAATTTTGGAGTTGATATTTTTAAACTTCAGAAACACTCCAATGAATTCAAATTTAAACTTGCAAATAGTTTTAAAATATTAAAAAATGTTGAAGATGGTTCATATTTGAATGAAATCAATAAGAAGATAACTGATATTCTACTAAGAATGGTAACAGAGATAGCTGGTATAAGAAAACAACAATTAAATATGCAACTGAATCAGTTACAATGTATGAAGAAAAGTGTAACGATCCGGAGAAAGGAGACTTCACGTAAACTGCACTACGGGGCGCCATCTAGGCATTTGAACCTAGAAAAATTTATAAAGTAGGCAGATACGTAAGTCAAAAAAAAAAAATTTTTTTTTTTTCCTTTTAAATTTTGCATCCGGTCGTTAGCCCATGTCACTAGCTCAGTGGAATAGCAGAGATTAAATAATATAAGATCTTATCTAATTAGATTTCAACATTAAAAAATAAATAAAATAAGCCACTGCCAGTAATTAACATACAAACATTTATTTATGCACATATATATAAGATTTAAAATTATTTTAGTATTAGTTTACATTTTAACATTTAACATTATTTTTAACTTTGATTTTGATTTTAATTTACCTTTAATTACTATTATATTCTAATTTTACATTTTAATTAATTTCACAGATGGGATTATAAAGCTTGTTATAATAAGTTGCTATAGATCGTTACATAGATTACATGGTTAAAAACATTCAAAGTAAACATAAGCGATCAAAATATAAAATTATTATTACTGACAATTGCGGAGGAATTTATATGTAACCCAATAGTATTCACCATAAGATACTCATTGCACCAATAACTTAAAAGACATCCGAATAAATACATTTTAGATACTCACCGTAAGGTATCATTATTTATCAATGTCTATATATTTTGATCAAATATGAAACCAAAACATAGTTAACCAATAAACAATCCATGCAAGCGTCTATAAACAACTTAAATTTAATCATTTTTATTTAGGATCGAATATGAATAGACCACATAAATTTGCTTTTGAAAATAAACATTCTATCCCTATTTAACCTTAGGCTAAAATTCGTAGTCAAACTGGCATCAATCCATCTGATATATCATGTTTCAATGTAATAAAATACGCACACAAAAGGTTAAGAGAAGAAATTCTCTTATGAGATAGGAATATTACATCTATCTGCAAAGAAGAGCAATAAAACAAAAAACTCCATAGA
Source organism: Epiperipatus broadwayi (assembly GCA_028023455.1). NCBI lineage: Eukaryota > Metazoa > Onychophora > Udeonychophora > Euonychophora > Peripatidae > Epiperipatus > Epiperipatus broadwayi. The sequence continues at coordinate 163,409 of JAQFVV010012939.1, forward strand.
AAGGAACTGCGGTATCCACTTATAATTCCTTCCATAGCAAATGGAAGTGTTGTATAGCTTCTGCTAGCGAATCAATATTACATCTACTATTACACCAATATATCCAATCCATTGACAATTTAACCACGAAACAAATAACCTAAGATTACCCTCCCCTAATATAACTTTACAAATCTATAAGCCATCCCCCACTTAAGTTTAACATTTTTATAATTTTTTAACGGAAAACAACAATCATAATAAAACTTAAAGAACAAAAAATAAATAAATGAAATGATTTTACAAAATAAATAAGAAAAAATACATCAAATAACATTATTAATGAAGAATTTAGTTTGGTCAGATAGGATTCTATTGATTATTTACTAAAAAGTTTTAAAATTTAGTTCTTATTTTTCAAGTGAATATATTTCTTATATTTTAAAACGTCCAACTTTATCTTCTTGATGACGTAATTCCCACGCCCTAAAATTGGTATCCATTTGCCGTTGTTTTATTTATTCATTCGGAGGTTTTTAATTTAGTTGGTTCATGTAGGAAACGATAGTTATTCTCCCTTCTTTAAACTAAAGAATTGACCTTCTGTCAATTCTCCAACTCCACTACTACATATGTCTCGTAATAATCTTGTCACTGTAATAATTTCCATTTTTTATATTATAAGGTTGATTTAATTACCAGCGATGTCCTTGCTCTGATTCATAGGTTTCTTTTATTTGCTAGTTTTTTTTTTATCTTTTATTTAATGAGTGTTTACTTTAACTAATTACATCTTTCTTTCTGTATTAACCTTTTAAATCAAAAATATATTTAAAGATAAATTAAAGATATAATTTCACTCCAAACTTTAAAATTTAGTTTTAAAATACTTTTTCTTTAATAAGTTTATTTTAATAATTTTTCATTATCTCGTTTAATTAATATATAAGAGTTTAAGTGATATTTAATTTCTTTTAATTCTTAAAGAAAATTTTAAATAACTTTTATTTACTTTTTTTAATAAATTAAAAAACAAACAAGTAACACCGTGTCGTAATATAGTAAAGTACTTAAAAAAAGACAAAAAAAAATATTTTACTTAGGGTTAGTAATTACGGTACATGATTAACAAAATTACAAAACATTGTAGTATAAAGACTATATCAAAAAGAAAAGGAAAAGTATATGCCACCCAAGGACCATTTTACCCCCCCCCAAGTCTTTTATTTTATACTTTTTTTTACAATTATTTTATAAATTATTTATTTAAAGAAGTATGAGATAATATGTTTTAAGAAGCTAAGATATGAGAACAATATAAAACACAACTATTTAACTAAACAAAATAGGTACACTAAGTAATTCCCAAAGGTATTCATCGTAAGGCACCACATTTCGATCATAAACTTACATGGCTGTGCGCCTATACCGTTAAAGCATAATATATATCAACAAAAAAACATATCCAATGCAACCTTTGATTTTCTTTTAATTTACAAAAATTAGTTTTAAAATTATTTATACTTTCTTTTATTTAATATATATGCGCAATTTCTTGCTGGCAGTGCTTTTATAAAATTTAAAAATATCCGACTTATGTAAGCAGATAAAACATTCATTTTGATAAAATTTGCTCAGGGTATTTGTGGTTTATTAAAGATCGGAAATTTCAGCATTAATTCCCCTTCTCGAGTCAATCTCTGAGGTAAGGCCACACTTGGGACGCCAATTATAACGATCCAAACGAAGTGGTAGATCGCATCGCACCGCACCGCACTACCAAAGGGCGCCATCTAGGCATTTGAACCTAGAAAAATTTATAAAGTAGGCAGATACGTAAGTCAAAAAAAAAAATTTTTTTTTTTTCCTTTTAAATTTTGCATCCGGTCGTTAGCCCATGTCACTAGCTCAGTGGAATAGCAGAGATTAAATAATATAAGATCTTATCTAATTAGATTTCAACATTAAAAAATAAATAAAATAAGCCACTGCCAGTAATTAACATACAAACATTTATTTATGCACATATATATAAGATTTAAAATTATTTTAGTATTAGTTTACATTTTAACATTTAACATTATTTTTAACTTTGATTTTGATTTTAATTTACCTTTAATTACTATTATATTCTAATTTTACATTTTAATTAAGTTCGCACAGATGGGATTATAAAATCTTGTTATAATAAGTTGCTATAGATCGGTTACATAGATTACATGGTTAAAAACATTCCAAAGTAAACATAAGCGATCAAAATATAAAATTATTGATTACTGACAATTGCGGAGGGAAATTTATATGTAACCCAATAGTATTCACCATAAGATACTTGCATTGTCACCAATAACTTAAAAGACATCCGAATAAATACATTTTAGATACTCACCGTAAGGTATCATTATTTATCGAATGTCTATATATTTTGATCAAATATGGAAACGCAAAACATAGTTAACCAATAAACAATCCATGCAAGCGTCTATAAACAACTTAAATTTAATGCATTTTTATTTAGGATCGAATATGAATAGACCACATAAATTTGCTTTTGAAAATAAACATTCTATCCCTATTTAACCTTAGGCTAAAATTCGTAGTCAAACTGGCATCAATCCATCTGATATATCGATGTATTCAATGTAATAAAATACGGCAGCCAAAAGGTTAAAAGAAGAAATTGCCTCTTATGAGATAGGAATATTACATCTATCTGCAAAGAAGAGCAATAAACAAAAACTCCATAGAAAGGAACTGCGGTATCCGACTTATAATTCCTTCCATAGGCAAATGGAAGTGTGCGCGATGAAGCGATTCTGCCCGTAGCGAATCAATATTACATCTACTAATTACACCAATATATCCAATCCATTGACCCAATTAATCACGAAACAAATAACCTAAGATTACCTCCCCTAATATAACTTTACAAACTATACAGCCTTCACGCCCGACTTAAGTTTAACATTTTTATAATTTTTTAACGGAAAACAACAACATAATAAAACTTAAAGAACAAAAAATAAATAAATGGAAATGATTTTACAAAATAAATAAGAAAAAAAATACATCAAATAACATTATTAATGAAGAATTTAGTTTGGTCAGATAGGATTCTATTGCATTATTTACTAAAAAGTTTTAAAATTTAGAGTTCTTATTGTTTCAAGTGAATATATAAGTTCTTACGATTTTTAAAACGTCCAACTTTATCCGTTGCTTGCCATGAACATAAATTCCCACGCCGTCCTAAAATTGGTATCCATTTAGCCGTTGTTTTATTTATTCATTCGGAGGTTTTTTAATTTAGTTGGTCCTCAATGTAGGAAACGTGTTCATTTCTCCTTCTTTAACAGCTGAAAGAATTGAGCGCTGTCAATTCCTCCAACTCGACTACACATATAGTCACACGTAATAACAATTTCCAGTCACTGATTAATATCCAACCTTTATATTAATGTGAAGGTTGATTTACTTCGCACCGAGCGGGCCTTTCGCGCCTGTCATAGGGTCCTATTGCTAACGTTTATGTTCTTATCTGACCGTGTTTTACTTTAAATGCCAGGCTGGTTTATTAACTAAACAATCTTTCATTTCGATAATAACCTGTTTTCCAAATCAAAAATATTTTAAAGATAAATTTAAAGATATATTTCATCTCCAAATTTTTAAAATTTAGTTTTAAAATACTTTTCTTTAATAAAGTTTATTTTAATATTTTCATTATCTGTTCGATTTAATTAATATATAAGAGTTTAAGATGATATTTAATTTCAATTTTTAATTCTTAAAGAAAATTTTTAAATGCGAACTTTTTAATTTACTTTCATGTTTAATAAATTAAAAAAAAACAAAACAATGTAACGAACGTCTGTGCTCGTTACAAAAGGAATAGGCAAATATTTAAAAATAATATATTAAGAAGAATTGAATATTTAGACTTTTATAAAGTGGTATGAAAAAAAATTAATAAGTAAGAAAATATAACTGATAATTCACAAGGAAAGCTATAGTAGAGGATTAAAGTTTGAAAAGTATAAAACAACATTTTGGTATTGGCAAAAAAATTATATCAGCAATAAAAAGAAAAAGTAGAACTATTACTAAAAGAGGATGACATTGCGAAATATGTGGAAGAATTCTACAAATAATTATATAGCACTAAAGAACAATAAAACAAAGTAATCATTACAATTACTATAACTTCTGAATAGCCAAATAGTTAAATGTAATCGTGATACATGCAATTAAATCTACAAAGAAAAATAAAAAACAACCAAAAAGTGTAGACCTTACAATTAACCAAGTAATATGTTTAATGCTAAAACACATGCAATGGTACAAATTGTAATATTAATTGGCTGAACGTTTCGAAAAGTTTTACCTTTTCATCATCATTTGTTGCATACAATTTCTATAATGCTTACACAACTCACATGCTATGATTATGAGAAGGTAAAACTTCTCAAAAGCACTCTGCCAATTAATATTACAATTTGTACTTAGCTTCCCCATTGCCTGCATTTTAGCATTATTAAATATATTATCTATAAAGAAGGAAAATGCTCCAGGAAGTGATAGAATCATAATTGATATCTCAAAAAAAGCAAGTGAAGAAATAGAAAAATTGTTGGAAAAATTATATACTAAAAATCTAAATGATAAAGATGTATCAAATGATTAGAATAATATTTAAGAAAATTGATAAAGAAGATCTATCAGCTCTATACAAAATCTTTTCTAAAATAATTGCAATTTTGTCCATAACTAAAAAACAAGCTGGATATCCAAGTATTGAGAAAAGATATAGAAAGGAACAGTAAGTATAAATTGTCATTATACTTTGGATTTATATATTATGAAAAGATATTTGATTTTGTATTTCCACAATGATTGAAGCTTTGAACCATCACAATGTAGATCCAGGATATTGTAGTATTCTGAGAAATATTCATCAACACATAACATCAATGATGTTACTAAAAAAATTAACATTGGTAAAGGGTGCAGGTAGTGGTTATTCGTAACTCCAAACCCTTTTACAGCAATTTTTCAAGAAGATTAAAACTAAAAACCAAAGAAATAAAAACACATATTATTTAACACATAAGATTTTATAGGTAATGTGTTTTTTTGTTGCAAAAAATGATTCAGAGCTTTAAAAAATGTAGCAAGAGCTATCAGATAAATGTAACACTAAAGATAAATGCAAAAAGACTGGTGTTCAATGAATTTTCTCAGAAGAAGAAAATAAAGATTGATAATAATGAACTTTCATAAGATTAGTAATACAGACAAAAAATAAAAGTTGAAAAAGCACTATGCTTATGTGTTGAAAAGAAAGGATTTAACAGATGTGTTTTACCAATTCCTACTTACACATCTGAAGCTTTGAAACTTAACACAAAAGCAATACTGAGACTTCAGATCACTCAAAAGTATGAAAATATGTATGATGGGAATAACAAGAAGGGATTAAACATAAAATACTTGATTGAAAAAACATATAGATATTATTGATATCATTAAAAGACAAATGGATTTTATCTGGATATATTACTGGAGATGATAATATATGAATAATAGAAGTCTTAAACTGGATCTCAAGAGATTTTATCAAAGATCAAAAACAGACCACATAAAGAATACTGACATAAGAAAAGTTGTCGATGTGATATAGAGAAGAGAGGCCATGAAACAATTTAGAAAGACCTCTATCCTATTTGATCACTAATAGTTGAAAATGATAATAAATTTATAATTGCAATTAGCGTTAGTAACTAAATGTCAATACAAAAATAAACATTTCACCCCAAATACTGATTTAGTGTAATGAGTCTAATCCAAATATTAATAAAATTTCTATAAATACTTCAAATTTAAATGTGATTGTAACAATATTTATAGATATTGTATATTATTACAATAGATTAAAATCTACATCAGAATTATTTATTACATTTAAAATAATAATAATAATAATAATAATAATAATAATAATAATAATAATAATAATAATAATAATAATAATAATAATAATAATAATAATAATAATAATAATAATAATAATAATAATAATAATCTTTCTTATTGCATTGCCAAATCCATATAATATTAATATTATCTATGAGTCTGACACTTGACACCACAGTTAACTATTTTCTAGATTTATTTTATATACTTTATACATTTTTTATTTTTATTTTTTATTATTATAATATTAATATCATCTATGTTCTTTATTACTTTTTACAATGCTTTTTTACAACCAACTATTGACAGTCCTAGGATCGATTTCAGCACTAGTGCTTGACATTCTTATTAACTTTAGTAATAAAGTCATTCAAATATTTTTGATTATACAAAGGTAATATATATTTAAGCAACCATAAACAAATACAAGATTTAAATTAACTAAAATATTATTATTATAACTCCAATTTAAATGATTTAAATTTAAACTATAGAGACAATCACGTACCTACTGATTATAACTATATAGTGATATCCGCATTCCAATTCATCCTCAAACTACTTGTTTATAATTATTTAGCAGTGTCTAGAAAATATGATTTTTTTGTTTAGCTTATCTAAGATTATATAAAGACAAAGTACAAATGAGTATATAATTGAATTAACCAAGATATTGTCAAAAGTCTAATTCAAATGATTTAAATTTAAATTATCAATGTAAACAATTACTTCTTTTAGCTAAATTGTAAATTATATCTTCTGCCCAATAATTCATCCTATATACAAAATATCCATTGTGATATTAACGGAAGAAATATACGAAATATTAAGATAATAATTAGAAAATAATAATAATTCGTTACAACAGCTATAATCAAATAATAATTTGATACATAAAAAGCTTTTTTCGCACCTGCTTTGGTGCCCTTTTCAAAAGTTACTAATCTATTTAACATTAACGAATCACCTGACATAAAACCATCCAGTGTCCTTTCCATATTTTGAAGTATTAAGAATACATAATTCCTCTATGCGGTCATAATTTTTTTTGATTACTATATTTTACTGTGAATGTTTAGGTGGTTACTGGTTGGAACTTAATATATATATATAGCAAGGAAATCAAGTCATACATCATGTGACTTAATTTAATAAGCTTGTATTATAAATGTTATATAATGAGCATGCCAATAGCTCTTAACAAGTTTTTCAGAATATCCCTATCCCCAGATTAGTTTCATGCTTTTGGCATTGCTAAAGCTATTAATATATGGTGTATCTGAGCTTTGTCCAGTCCCATATGGCTATTTAAGTTAGATAGCTGGATTTGAAGACATATGGATGTCTGAACATTTCAGATTTTTTAATAGTTAAACATTAGATAAAGTGCTGTGCTTGACCTTGTATTTTAAATCTAATGCTTGAAATCCTAGTGCTTCACTGAGGAAGGCCAAAAGCATAAAACCAGTCTGGCAATAGGAATATTCTGAAAAGCTTGTTAAGAGTTATTGGCATGCTCATTATATAACATTTATAATATATATAAAGTGTGTATGCATAAACCTATTTTTAAGACCTTTAATAATATGCAATATAAGCATCACATGATCACATTTCTTATACTAGCACATTAATTGTTGATAAACATAGCAAAACTCTCCATACAGTATTGCCACCTGTGCTAAACAAGCCTTCTGGCATCCATTGATTACTCTGTTTAGCACAGGTGGCAATACTGTATGGAGAGTTTTGCTCTGTTTATTAATATGCAATATACATGTCTTTTTATATATATTTTTCAGTACCATTTTAATTCTATCTGTGGTTTATTGTATTGGTATGATACTTATGTCTGTAACACCTATTCCAAATGGCATACCTATGGGGTAATTTTTTATATATATTGATGATTAAATTTTTGTAAATCTTATAATATTTAAAATCTTGATAATTATATAACATTTGAATTTTATATGCAAAAAGTACAATTCAAGTCATAAAAACAAAACATACAATTTTACATGTATTGCAATGGCTATGTTTGTGTGAGAATCACACATGCATTTGGTACCCAAAAAAAATATACACATTTAAAAAATGCAATCAGAAATGATGAGTATAAGCCACACTTGACTTTTGCAATTATGAGAGGTGTTCAAAGCGGTTACCACCAAAAACCAGATACTTTTCCCAAAATACTATTAATGAACATCCTTTAAGGTCTCATAGTTAGAAGTCAAATGACATTAAGTCAGGAAAATGTGGAGTAAGACTCAAAGATAAGATTTCATGGCAAAATGGAAGTGTAATGAGATGCCATATTATCAGAAGTAAAATTGATCATTTCTAAAAAGCTTATAAATTGCAAGTAAAATGGATTTGCATAGCACATCTAGATAGATTTAAAAAGTAACAGTATCTTCAATTCAACTTTGAAAAGTAATACATAGATAACATCTTTTCAAATCATTTATCTTTTTGGTACCTCTGATTTATGAATTTAATTCTATAGTTGATGCTCATCTCTTGATTTTAAATATATAATGAGAAATGTATAAGTGTAGTACACTACTTAGTTAATGTTTGTCATATGTATGCATTAACTACTTTCATTAAATAAGAACTCATTCACCAGTGGCTCCATATTTAGAAAAATCATTGGTTAACTTACCTAGAAGTGGATTCAGTGAATTGAACATTCAACTAATAGCAAAAAGGAAATGTTCATTTTTCAAATGCAAACTGACTAGTATTTGTAACATAATAGTAATTTAAGTGCTTATTTATATGTAAATACTAATGAATGAATAAAGTATGTATTGAAACCAAATTGAAAGATTATGACTTTATTAATTTAAATAAATGTACCTATTATAAATGTTAATCAGTTACAGAACTTTTGAAAATTCTGCATTATAAAATCAAATAAATGATTATAGTGACAGTAGTTATTTATATATTGCTATCTCTAACATTATTCTGAAGATTTACACAGATTTAAGATCTAGTTTATACTAGAAAACATCACAATACTCTTAACTTACATAATGATAGCAGAAACAAACTATTTTTTTTACTTCACTGCTGCCATTTGTTATGATCTTGATTAATTAATAGATCTTAAATGGTGGTATTTATTAAGTGCTTATCTACTGCTACCCTATCCACATCCTCAAAGTGGTATCTGACTTATGATCTTTGTTAATCAGAAGTTTGGATTTGGTCCATATTCAATTTTCAAATCCAAAATTCTGAATCATTAAGGCTATCCACCAGTCACTAGTTTAGGAGATAGGTATAGCACAACGCTGAATATGGATTTAATAAACTTTGTAATTTAGTATCTATTGATTATCCAAGATTTTTAGATAAAAGATTTGCATATTTAAAGATCTTGATCTGTTATATTTATATCTACACAAAATGGAAACTCAGAGAGTAAATGCATACTTTCTTTGGTCTTTTTGATTAGTTTCTCTGATCCTTTTATATTTTTGCCACAAATCTTAAGATGATACACTTTTATCAGGATTAGATTCAAAAATCACTCCCTTTTGAAATCATAATCATTGCTGGGATAACTTTCTGTAATTGCTTTCAATCCACTTCCAGTATATAATAGCTTGAGATATTTCACAGGATATTTATAAAACATTCTTGATCCAAATATTTATTGTGTGGAAAACATTATTGTTTTGAGCATGCAATTTGAAGTACACATAATTAATTTTTACCAAAGTGCTATATAGAAAAAAGTGTTATCAATGTTAAACATTGTTCTTTTTTTACAATTAATCAACTTCAATTGCTTCAGTTTTCTGTTCTTAGCAGAATTAGGACTTAAGCAGAAGTATACTATTACAAAGTTAACAGATCTTTAATTTATTTTTTCATCTTTTGAAAGACTTATTATAAATTTAATAAACACTGATATTTAGGTGTACATTATAAACAATCATTAACATGCATTGTGCTATAGTTCTCCCTTCCCTCAGAAGTGGCCTACTCCAGATTCTGTCTTTATCTGATCAGATTAAGCATTGTTTGATGCTGGCCAATAGGCTGATGTATAGCTAAACACATAGCCAATGATTAGTACAGGCCAATAAGCAATGATGCTTGCTGAATATGAATGTTTTTAGCAAGGTCAGGGATCTGGCTATAAATGGTCAGCCTTTTGGGAGAAAAGAGAGAGAAACATCTGTCCGACCTACAAAGATGGTACATGTTCTCCCAGGTAAGCCCTGCTAACCTGAACAGCAGTAAGCATTCTCACAATACCAGTATGCTACTTTTTGATGTGGCTAGGCAAGTCCACAGAGGGACTGGACACTGCTAAGACTACTGTTGACTCGAGACAAGCTGTCTTGTACAGCTAGAAGAGTAACTCTCCTGACCCATGAGACAAGCTCTCAGGTGTAGCTGGAAGCAGTAGAATCACAAGACCCAGATCCAAGAGTTCACGTAACCATATTACTATGTATTGTATATATTTATGAATATAATAAATATTATATTAATTGTAATACTGATGTTAGTATTATTTTTTGTAGATAAAGGAATAAAAACATTGATATGATCAATTAATAATGTTTACGTTACAGAATTTATTTGTAATGATTATAAAGGTATACAAATGTTTTGAATGTTGGCCTAAAAATTATGCTATGATGATTTTCTAACACTTACTGAGTGTGCTATTAGCTAATAAATCCAGAATCATAACACTTATGAATTACAGGATGGGATGGGGAATTTACTGACCTTTAACATGTTCGGCATGTATTAAGAAATCAACATAGAATAATCTTTTCTTAAAATAACATTCAAAACCTTTATATACTTTTATTACAACTAACATAAAGAAAAATTAAAAAATTCTTTAAAATTGTAACGATTATATATGTGCGTTTATCCTCTCTTGAAGTGCTACTATATTAGATATAAATAAAATATATTCAATGATGAACTATTCATATAAAAACCATAGTGGCTTATGGCAGGGGTGGGCAAATAGTGGCCCGAGGGCCACATTCAGCCCACTAAGAGTTTTTATGCGGCTCTCCAAGACAATCAGAAAAATCTGCTTTGAACTGAGATTTCCTTCCTGTCCATGACTGAAGATTCGTCTCGTATTTTCCACTAGGATGGCCATATCAATACACATGCGCAGTGTAGATATGATGTGCAGTGCTTTTCCAGTTGATCTGATTAACTTCAATTTTGTCTTTGCATTAGCAAATATATACATTTCCAACTTTAGTGAAAGTTATGAACTCTCCGAAAGTGTAAAATTGGTGACGAAGGTCATGTGTTTAATAAAGAAATGGACAAACAAATATTTCTTTGGTAATACAGGGAATAAAGCAGTGTGTTTATTGTGTCATGAAATAAAGGTGCGGCCCTCCACTAACCTTTGCTTCCACAAAATGGCCTCCAATGCAGCCCTCTGCCAACCTCTGCGGCCCCTGAGCTAAAACAATTGCCCTCCCCTGGCTTATGGCATTCTCATAACAAATTATAAAACAGACAATCTTATGTATAAAAACATTGATTTAATAATTTATCTCTCTTCAATCTCTTGCTCACCCTTTATTTTTTTAAAAAAAACCCAGATTTTTAATATGCTTAAATAAAAACAAACAGCTTTGAATATAAAATGATGGATTGAATTAGGTATTGACTACTGTATAATACCATTTATAGACTTTTATTAATCATTTTAAAAATTTTGCTCCTTGATATTTTCTTATATTTTCAACTGATCATCATTCTTCATCACTGCTTCAATATGATCATATATTTAGTACACACACATATATATAATTATATAATACATTATATATAATAGCCTATATTTTGGATTTTACAAAATGCAAATATTTTAATGAACCCAGTAATTGCAGATCTTTTTACATTTTTAATAATTTTATAAATATTAATAATCTTTTATTTCATTTTTAGTTTGTTTGATTTTTTAAATGTAAATTGTTTTATGTATATTATTTACATTTATATGAGTTTCAAATCTTGTAATAATTTAATTTATTTTGATCATTTTAATTATTCCATTATAATTTTAATCATGCATTAATTAATTATAATTGTAAATTTCTATTTTTTTTTAAAAAAATTGTAATTCTTTTTATATGATCTTACCTTCTGTCAACTCTTAAAAAAGCTTTAACTAAAAAAATTTAAAATTGTCTGATATTTTTTATACTACCTTCTTCTATGAGCATTTTTAAAAACTATTATTTTAATTTGTAATATACATATACTTATTTAATAAAAATATTTTTATTAAAATAATATTTCAAACCCAAATATTAATTAAAGTTTGTCTAATACTTTCAATTATGATAACTTCTTTTAATTTTTTTATCCTTCCTATTGTTACTACAATTAATTATTTTTATATTATCTTTTTCAAATTTTTGTTTTTATCTAATGAATGTAAATCATATTTGTGTTGGATTAATGATATGTAAATTAAATTATTTGTTTCCCCTATATAATTATTTTTGTTATTATTAGTTTGACATGTTTTATATTCAATTTTATATACTCTATTAATACAATTTATTATATTTTCAGTACATTTATTGTCTAATATATTAAGTACATTCTTTACTTATTTATTACATTAAATTTTATTATATTGGTTATATATTAAATTTAAGCATAAACAGATAATATTATAATAACATGAAAGCTAAACACCTTCAAACAGATACGCTTTAAAAATGCTTACGTGACAGCCAATCAGATGGAATAATGGCATCACATGGGACTCTAAATTCTAAAAGACAAGCCATAACTATTAGAAAAAGATGGTACCCATCTTAATCTATGCCTCAATAGATTAAGATGTGTCCCATCTTTTTCTAATAGTTCTGGCTTGTGTTTTAGAATTTAGAGTCCCATGTGATGCCATTATTCCATCTGATTGGCTGTCATGTAAGCATTTTTAAAGCGTATCTGTTTGAAGGTGTTTAGCTTTCATGTTATTATATATTGGTTATATTAATTTTAATTTTTCTATCATTCCTATTGCTACTACAATTAATTATTTTTATACTATCTGTTTTACATTTATGTTTTTATCTAATGAATGTAAATCATATTTGTGTTGGATTAATGATATATAAATTAAATTCTTTCTTTCCCCTATATAATTATTTTTGTTATTATTAATTTGACATGTTTTATATTCAATTTCATATACTCTATTAATGCAATTTATTATATTTTCAATACATTTATTGTCTAATATATTAAGTACATTCTTTATTTATGTATTACATTAAATTTTATTATATTGGTTACACTTTTTTATTAATTTTATTTATATTTTTGTACTATATCATTATTAAAAAGATATATATTTTTGTTGCATTTAACCTTTTTATTATTCTCTTTGTTATTATTAAATCATTCTTCTGATATTTTTGTATTATCCTTATAATCTTCATTAGATAATTATTATTTTCAAGCTCCTTAGCGATTAATTCTACTTGCTTGCTGTAATCTTCCTTATTTAAGCAATAATTTATAGCTCTGTACATTCTTGAACTTATGTTATTTATTTTATATTTTTTGTTTCATATTTGAATTCCAGTTAATTATATTATTATTGCAATGTCTGACTAAATATGTGTATATATGTATATATAAAGTGGTATTGAATAAAATTAAAATGATGTACATAGGATATTGATTAACATCTCATTATTGGAGATTCTAGCAAATTAATGTATGCTGATGTACAGAATATACAAATTTATGATAATTATGCAAATATCTACTCACTATGAGGATATATAGAGAGTATGCTAGTGTAAAATAAAAAATACTGAAAATGACCAGAGAGATAGGATGAGCAGTGGTTTTGAGTATGCATATTATATTGAAAATAGAGAATGAAAGTAGAGTAGTAGAATTGTCATAGAGATAATGATGAGTATATACACTGAGAATATGTATAATTGCACACACAATTGTGTTTAATGTAAAAACAACTTTCAAGCAATTTAGTTGTATGAATGAAGATTTATACTTGTTTGTATAGAGTTAATAAATTGTGATTTGTTAAGTTGGTTTAAATATTAATGCACATTCAGGTAGTAATAATAAGATTGCCACTGGATATAGCAAATTCGTGGTCTGATATTTTCAACGAACCTGGTAAAGAATATATGTTAGAAAGGAATTAATAAAAAGAAACAAAATAGTATTGCAAAATAATTCTATGACTGACTTTGAGGTGAACAATACAGTAGGAGAGCAAATTTATTTGCACATGTAGAAAGGTATATGTTTAGTAATGAGGGTAAATCTATGTGACACAAGTAGAAAGGTATATGTTTAGTAATAATATAGTTAATAATAAACTAATGGTAATGAGATTGACATGAATAGGAGAAAAAGAAGTATTACAGATAACTGATTGTATGATCTAAAGGTTTCAGATGTTCCATACTGTACCGGGTCGACCCGCTGAAACCACCTACTTATACGTATATCTAAGTTTTGGCCGGTTTCAAACTCCTTCACAATACATTCAGAATATTATAAAGGTTAGGT